>JAJTUV010000118.1:515000-1068640 GCA_021653895.1 Mastomys natalensis
ATTTGCCATTAGGCCAAGTGGAGATGCTACAACATGTATGAGAACAGAGAAGACAAAACTCACAGTGCAGAGACTGGCTTTCTCATGGATTGCCGGTGGGAAGGAGAATGGTGTGGCCACTCTGGAAAATGGCCTGACAGCAGTTGTGGAAGCTAAATGTGTGGTTACCATTTAAACTAGCAATGCCCATTTCTCCATTCTCCCAGAAAGACAGAAATGCACATGCCCATAAGTGCCTGAATGTAAGTGCTCATGGCAGATTTATCTGCAGTAATAAAAATTTGCAAAAAAAAAAAAATCCATGTGTTCTTCTAAAACCCAAGCTGTGGAATACAGCAATATAAAGGAGAGCTACATGAACCACAGCCCGACTAGGGAGAGCAGAAATCAAAAGGCTAGGGGCTACATGATTCCACCTAGGGAGCACCTGGAGAATGGTCCATTAGAATGGAGGCAGATTGCATTACCAGGCTCTGCTGACCAGACAACTCTGCAGCTAGTTGTGACAATTGAGTACACACCTCTAATGCAGGAACATGACACTACTATGCACACTGTGCACAGGTCAACCCCAACTGCAGACTTGGTACCTTAGTCATAGGAAATACAAACATTGGCCAAGGGTCCTGGAGCCTCTCTGAACAGGTTTTGCCACTTTCTGTGGGTATATGATTGTTTCAAAATAAAAGTCTAAGAAGAATCGAGAAGGAAGGAAGCATACTGCCAGAGGAATGAAAAGAAGGACAAATGCAAGTCAGAGACCAAAGGCCACAGCCGCCATGTCTTCCCACACGCCTGCTGTCAGCGCGCTGACTGAAGTCTCCCGGTCGCTGACAAATGCCGGGATTTAAGACGGGTGAGGAGGCAGGGTGGTATCTATGAAGACTGATATTGGAGGATCCCTGGGGAGTTGGAACAACTCCAGGGCGTTGTGGGATGTTAGGAGAAAGGATGGGGGTACCAGAGACAGAGCAAGTATGAGCTGAGACATGACAGCTGTTGCTTGGGGTCCCAGGAACAAGTGTGTTCTCCCCTCCCCTCATTCCCTGCCCCACTTGGAAGAATCCCATTCATGATCCAAGGGCTCAGCCATTTAGGGTTGAGGAGGGAGGGCAGCAGCAAGCACTGGCAATCTCTACTGGAAATAGAGACATTAGGGACATGTAACCAGAACTCAACATGCCTGGCCGAGGCTGTTAGGGAATTACAAACAAAGATTAAGCAATTCACTGATGCCAAGGGTCATGAAACAGGAATTTATGCTTTTAATTATAACCTTGCAGGGACATGTAAAGAGAATAAATGATATGCATGGTGCTCTAAGGAAGAGTGGACGTCATTCACAGTTGTCCTAAAGGCGCCAGGGCTGGGCATGATAGCACAAGTCTGTGATGCCAGCACTAGAGGCAGGAGGATCAGGAGTTCCATGCCATCCTCAGCTATATAGCAAATTGTAGGCCAGTCTGGGCTACGTGAACCTTGTCTCAAAAGGCAGTGGGGCTAGAGAGATGGTTTAGCAGTTAAGAGCACAGGCTGTTGATTGGAGAGCCCAGGTTCAATTCTGAGCACCCAACATGGGCCCATAATCATCTGTAACTCCAGTTCCAGGAGACCCAATGCCCTTTCCTGGCCTCTGATGGCACCAGGCATATGGGTGGTAGACAGACACACACACACACACAGGCAAATCTATTTCTTTTTTAAAGAAAAGAGAGAGAAAATAGTGGCAGAGTCTTATCTTAGTATCTGTATCTATGGCTCTCTACTCAAACTGTCCTTTGACCCTGGCTGCTTTAACTGTACTTTGCAACAAGTTAAGAAGTAAAAACACTTTGCTAAAAGCTACACTTCATGGTGCAAACATCAGGGGTTGGGGCCCTTCTGTTAGGAAGAGAGGGACAAGAGGTCATTACAATGAGAGAGTAGAAGTGAGGTCAGCCAGAAGCCAAGAATCTGGCTAAGAACAACTCTGCTGGATCAGGAACAAAGTGGGATGCTGGCACCTGCACAGCTGTGTGCCTGGATGCCCACACACCTGGCTTCTGCATGTCAAAGTAAGATGCCCTGAGGGTACAAAAGACCCTTGTGTGTGTGTATGTGTCTGTGTCTGTGTGTCTGTCTATCTGTCTGTGTCTCTCTCTCCCTGTCTCTCTGCAAGTCCATGTGTGTGTGAGTATATGAAGAGAAGAAGACAGTGTCTACCGCCATTCATTGGGTGTTCCCTATCTTATTTTTCTTCAGATACAGTCTCTACTGGCCTGGAGCTCAGTATATAGTGTATGCTGGCTGGTTGACCAGTCCCAGTGATCGACCTGTCTCTGCCTGCCCAGTGCTAAAATTACAAGGACATGCTACCAACCTGCTTTTTCCTTGTTTAATTGTGGGCCCTGTGATTGAAAGCAGGTGGCCATGATCACAGGATAAGGCCTTTACTAACTAAGAGGTCTCTGCAGCCCCCTTTGATGTAGGGATTAAAAAAAATGTACAGGGTGACTCAGGGAACCCCAAGGCAGTGCACTTCAAGTCATTTGGTTTATGATGGCAAAGAAAACAATATTTTCCCGAAAGTAAAATAAAAAGCAGCTACTAAAGTAGCTGAGAGTACAGGAATGCAGCAAGTGATTCTCATTATTGGGAAACAGGAAGAAGGACACACACACACACACACACACACACACACAAGACACAAAACATCATTGCTCAAACACTAAGTTGGCTAAAATTTGGCAGAAGAAGGGAGTTCTTTCAAAATGAAGAAAACAGAATTGTCAAGTCCTGTCACCACATCTGACACAGAAGTCTGGAATCTTCCAAATACAGCATACTGGAATCTAAAGTAGAATGCTCACCACACAGAAAGTAGCAAGTAGAGAGGCTGTCATGGGAGCTAACACACGTTTCTGCTATTGTGTAAGCAAAACGCCCTGTTCTGATTGTGCATACTTGAAGGGTTATCGCAATAACAGGGACCCATGTGGCTCCACGAGCTGGGAAGGGATACTGTTTCATCCAATGGAGACAAAAAGCTGGTCCTTGGCCCAGAAGGAGAAGAAAAAAAAGATGCAGACTAAATCAGAAAAAAATAAAGCACCTTCCCAAGTATTTATGTCATAGTAATTTAGTCAGTAAATTTTAGCGTGTGTGCCCAAGCATATGATCTTGTTTACAGCTATCGAAAGCTTATAAACTCAGGCGACAGTAAAGAGAGATTGCAGGCCCACGCATGCCAACTACAGAATGAATGGTGTCTAACACAGTCACACACTCCTGTAAGACAAAAAAAAGACAAAGGGGTCTCTGGAAGATGTCCAGGGGTGCCATGTATTAAAGAGGAGAGTGAGTGCATGACAAAGATATTTCTCAGTGTTAGGAGATGGCTCAGTGGGTAAGAAAGCTTGGCTTGCAAGCACAAAGACCTGAGTTCAAATCCACAACACCCACATAAAGAGCCGACCATCACTGCAAATACCTGTAAATCTAGCATTGAGAGGTAAGTAGAGGAGGATGTCAGAGCCCATTGGCCAGACAGCCTAGCAGACATGATGAGCTTCTAGTTCAATCAGAGACACCATCTCAAGGCAACAAGGCAGAGAGTGGGAGGGAAGGATACCTGACACCCTGCTCTGGTCATATGAATGAGCACCCACAGGAGTATAAGTGCGTGCTTGCACACTCACACACACACATACACACTCACACACACACATACTCACATGCCACACACACACACACTCACACACACACTCACACACACACTCACACACTCACACTCACATGCATTCACAGCAAACACACATACTCACATGCACACACCACACACACACACTCACATGCATACACAGCAAACACGAACACATACTCATATGCACACACACACACTCACATGCACACACATAACACATACATATACTCGCACGAAGATATTCCTTCTTTCTAAATTTAGTTGTGAAATTTAGCAAGAGTCTAAATTAAACCCCAATTGAACTTTCTGGAAATGGAACATAAATATTTTGAAAAGAATTAATAAGCACTAAAAGCTTCAAGATTGTTGTGAACGGAAACTAAGTGTGAGGAGACCTGTCCTCATGAGATAAAAATCCACATTTTTAGAAGTAGGGATTGAATGATAAAGGACTGAAGGAGAAGGAACTAATTTTTTTTTTCAGATAGGCTTTCTCTGTGTAGCCCGGGCTGTCCTGGACCTTGATCTGCAGACCAGGCTGACCTCAAACTCAGAAATCCACCTGCCTCTGCCTCCTGGGTGCTAGGATTAAAGGCGTGCGCCACCCACCACTGCCTGACTGAATTAATCCCCCTAACAGGAAAATTCTAATTAACGAATGTAGCTGAATACGGAAATGGGGAAATGACCTGCAAACCCACATAAATAGTCACTTTGGCAGAATAAGCAAAAGAATAAAATTAGCATAGGGAACTTTAAAAATATTTTAAAGATATTTGGATAAATGCTGGTGCTCAGAGCTCAGCCAGCCTAGCTGGATCAGAGAGTTCCTGGTGACATGAGAGACCCTGCCTCAAAAAATAAAGCAGGGGTTGCAGGGATGGCTCAGCAGTGAAGAGCACATCACTGCTCTTGCAGGGGACTGGAGGTTGGTTCCCAGTACCTGTGCCAGAAGCTCACTGCTCCCTCTAACTCCAGAGGACCGGACTCCCTCTTCTGGCCTTCATGGGCACTGCACTCATGCATACCCATAATGAAAAAACAAAACTTAAACTAAACCTGTTTTTAAAAATAAGGAAAATGATTGAAAAAGACACTCTGTGTCAACCTCTGGACTGCATACATATATGTATGCAGGTTCTCATACATACACACACATACACACACAGAAACTGTTTAATAATGTTGAAGAGTGTCATATCACGAACAATAGCAAATACCTAATAACTGTTCCCAGATTAGGGGAGTCCAAGGCAGTGTGGGATGGACTGTGACACTGGATTCCAGACGGGACGCTGGAGCAGAAGCCAGGCTGAAGTCTCTGTGTTGTTCTGATACATGTCCTCTGACAAGTAAGTCACTGTTGTGCTCACGTGCACTCTTTGGTGAGGAAGCCTCCATTATACTCATGTGTACTCTTAGTTTGGTGAGAAGCCATGGTTGTGCTCAGGTACACTCTTACTTTGGAGAGGGAGTCATGGTGCAGGACCATTTTATAAGCACAGCTAGGGAAAACCAGAATTCTTTTGGACTTCTGGTTAAGTCTTAAATTCTTTCAACATGAAGAAGCTTTCAAATGATTTGCATTAAAGCATTGATACAACAAAGGACATCCAGACAGAACACAGTCTATAGGCGATTACTACAGTTAATACTATACAGTATTTACTAATACAATAAATACTAACTATAGTAAAGGAGGCGCTATAAGTCAGGGCTCAAACGGCCAACTCAAGGAACAGCAAAGAGATCTTGGGCAGCCTTTAAGAAAAGTTAGGTCCTCTGTCATGCTCCACACAACATACAATTCCAGAAGAAGAAATTATGGCAAGAGACCATAAATCACAACACTCTGAGACTAGGAGATACTATTTGTTGGTTGCCTAGGCTAGCCCAGAACTCACTTTGTAGCCCAAGTTGGCCTCAAACTCACAATTCTCCTGCCTCAGCCTCTCTGGAGGTCAGAGGATGATGATAGACGTTGGTCCTGCCCTCTGCATTGTGAAAGGCAGGCTCTGTCTTGTTGCCTGCTGTACTCTGGGCAGTTAGCTGGCAGCGTCCAGAGCCTCCATCCCCCCGTCTCTCAGTAGGGAGATACACACATATACAATATATATACACATATACATATATATACAAAATAAGTAAATAGTAACAGTTTCAAAAATATATATCTTTGGATTACCTTCCCAAACACTTAAAATTATAACATGTGGGAATATATGTTGAAGGCATTAAACTTTAAAAATTGAATCCAACAAAAATGAAACTTAGAAAAAAAAAGAAACTTAGACAATTGCATATCTAATCAGTAAATGGAAGGTCACTTTTTTTTCTAAATCTGGAAGCCAATAAATAATAGAGGAAGAGATCAAGAATTATTACATTTACAACTACAGCCTATTTTAAGAGAATGAACAACTGAGAGGGAACTTGGCAAAAATGTACAAAACAGGCAAAAAATTTATGTCTAAATTAAAGGCGAACAGCACTCATTTGAGAAGTACTCTACATTACTCGTGGTCTGGAGAAGGAAAGTGAAAATGTATTTGTTATTACACGCAGAAGTCCACACCCAGAGGAAAAAGCATGGCAAGATGGCAGGACCGAGGTGTTGCTGCAGCGGGTAAATCTGAGCAGTCATTGAAAGAGAGACCCAAAGACCAATCCTGGATGAGGAGCAGGAGGCAACAGAAGAGGGTCAGGCAGTGTGAACCCTGGCCCTTGCCTCAGGAGACAGCTGACAGCTGGGAAGGGAGCCCCAGACGCTCCTGCTGAAGCCCCATGCATCTCTTTCACTCAAGAGAGTCTTCTTCACAGCCGTGGACATCTGCCCCTCTCCAGCTACCATCTTCCACAGCCGGTCATCAGGGGCAGGCTCTAACCTCCAGACTGCCACGGCTGATCTCACTGCTGCTGTGCACAGACCCGATGTTCCCTTGCCTGCACGTAATCTCTCTCTCCCTTAATCATGCATTCTTTTTCTGGTTATCATTACACCTTCTCCTGCCAACGGCTATTCTGAACCCAGCTGCTAATCTAACCAATCCCGAGCTTGTTTTGGAGACAGGGTCTCTCAGTAATCCAGAGTCCACCAGACATGCTATCCCGGCTTGCTAGTGAGTGCTAGGAGTCCTCCTGTTTCCATCTCCCCAGAGCTGTAAGCACAAGTGCGGACCATCACACCCAGCTTCATTCTTACACGGGTCCTGAAAAACAGAACTCGCTTCCTCATGCTTGCAATCAAATATTTTACTGATTGAGCTGCTGCCAAGTCACATTCTCCTCCTTCTCAACATGCCATTTGGCTATCTTACACACAAACACACACATGCACATACACACATATACACATACAAACATACTCTCTCCTGTGTGTGTGCGCACACACACACACACACACACACACACACACACATAGCAGATCAAGAGTGCCAATGACACAAGAAAGTCTGGAGAAAATTCAGGGCTCCAGGAAAGTTTGGAAGCCAAAGGTTATGAATTTCACTTCTTGGCTGTAGTGATGTCTGGTGCGCACCTGATCATGAATCATGACCTTCCCAGAAACCCGTTTTATGAGAGCTCGCGCTTAGATTTATCGCCCTCGCTCATGTTATTCTGAGTGTAATCAGTCAATTTCACAGATTTTACTACTTGGCTCCAGGAAGAATACAAATGGGTACATGCCCTTCCCTGAGATGCTAAGGCAGTGGTTCTCAGCCTTCCCAGTGCTGAGACTTCCTCAGGTTGTGGTGACCCCCACCCATAAAATTATTTTCATTGTTACTTCAGAACTAAATATAACTAGTAGTAACCAGTAGTAATTTTTCTACTGTTATAAACTGTAACACAAATATCTAATATGCAATCCTCCCTAAACTGTAACATAAATATCTAATATGCAATCCTCCCCAAAAGGGTCATGCCCCATAGGTTGAGAACCACTGTTAAGGTCTTACTACACAGTAAGTGGAGAATGCCAGCTGCCTTTCAGACCAAGATTTTAGAACATGTGTGCTTTAAGTCATATGTCAGCCCCCAATCTAATGTCATGGGTAGCTATCATTGGCACATGGTCCAGTTTAATGTGCTTTAGCTGTTCATGAGGGATAAGACAAAGAAGACCAGAGTGACTGTGAGGCAGACACTTTACTGCCATCTATGGTGAGGGGTGGGGGAAATTCCCAGCTCAGCCAATCTCTCTTCTGTGCTGTGCATGTGCGTGCATGTGTGTGTATGTGTGCTGTGTGTGCGATGTGTATATGTGTGTGTGTGGTGTGTGTAGTGTGTGTGGTAGGGCTGTGTGTGTGTGTTTGTGAGTATTCGTGTGTGGCGTGTATTGTATATGTGTGTATTTGTGTGTGTGGTGTGTGTCTGTGAATGGTGCTTGTGTGTATGTGTCTGTGTGTGGATTGTGTGAGTATGTGCATGTGTGTGTGTGTATGTGTGTGGTATGTACACATGTACACATGGATGTGGAAGACAGGGGACAATCTTTGATGTTGTTCTTCAGGTGTCATCAATTTGTGTTTGAGACAGTCTCTCACTGTCCTAGAACTTGTGGATTAGGCTAAGCTGGCTGGCCAGCCCCAGGAATTCTCCTGCCTCTGCTTTCCCAGCATTTGGGTTAGATGTGTACACCATAACACCTGGTCTTTCACATGAGTTCTAAGGATTGCCCTCAGGTCCTCATGCTTTGCAAGAGCTCTCTATTTACTGGACTGTTATTCCTCAGTCCTGCTCTCTTTAAAGTTACCAGCCCCTGCCACTCAGCGCCTGCTTCTCAAGAAGCTCTCTGCTCATCATATCCGCCTCTCTCTGGAATAAAGCCCCAGTCATCTACAAGCCTTGAGTCACGCTTGAGTCCACTACTGATATAATAGAAGTGCAGACAGCTGCCTGACACATTTGAGGGAAGAACAGGTCACAGCCACAGATGCTGCCCCATCCAAGTTTGATACAGGACAGAAGGGTCCCACTTATGTACTTCCTCCTGTGTGCTGGCATGGGTTGATATGGTTGGAAGATTCTAGAGTCAGTCTGTTGTGTACTAGCCTTGAGCAAACTGCTTGACCTTATCCAGGCCCCAACATGCATTTAGGGATAGAGAAATGATGCCTTCCAGGGTTTCTAGGAGAAGTGAGGAGGTTGGCAGTTACACAGCATCAAGCAGAGGGCTTGACATAGTCTGTTCTAACAGTGTGTGTGGGGGGGGGGGGGAGTCCATTAAGATTACATTGTACACATACACACACAATTTTCAAGGATGAATAAATGGTACTTTAAAAAAGAGCTGTGGCTTCCAATAGAAGAAGGAAGGGAGAGAGGGAGAGGGAGAGAGAGAAATAGAAGAAGGGGAGAGAGGGAGGAAGGAAAGGAGGGAAGGAAGGAAGGAAGGAAGGAAGGAAGGAAGGAAGAAGAGGAAGGAAGGAAGGACATGCTGTTCATGTCTTGCCATCTTCTTTATCCCTTCCACATGATCCTAGAATATGGCATGGCCATTAAAGAATTCTATATTCAGAAGCCCGACACACCACTTATAATTTAACCCTTGCTGCTAATGGCTCACTAAGTGGCAGAGGAATGAGAGGTTATAAACTACACAGCCTGTAGCTCATCAAACATAAAGACAGAACAAGATGGGTCAGCTACTGAGTGGCTGTAGGACAAGAAGGAATGGAAACCCAGCATGGGTAGAGCTCAGGGGTCAACTTGAATCTCGGTACGAGGAAATCTGAAGTCTCTGGTGCAGGGATAACTTTATGAGGAAGGCAACCATCAGTGTGTTCTGAGATAATCAGTGGTACGCACTCCAACCACAGAGCAAGCGTTTCTTCATGGATGCAAAGACCTCTCAACGCAGCCTGCTGTCCAGCACACTCCCATGTAGCCAATTACACTACCAGTGACTGCATTGTTTTTATAGGAATGCAAGAAGACAGAGCTCAGCAAATGAATCTCTTAAAGACCTGTTGGTTTTTCGAAGTCTGCCTTAAATTTAGAAACGCATCCATCTTTTATAGAAGCAAACCAAAATATTAAAATTATAACTGTCACATGAAAATACAGCTTTTTCCAAGGTAGATATTTATAACAGCGAGTCCCTCTTTTTTGGTCCCAATTTTGTCATAGTCCCATTTCTAGGAGTCTAGAGTTCTTTCCCCTCCCACATAATTCTTACTACTGCAGTCATATGGGTCTTTTCTTTTTCTTTTAGTGAATAGCTTTGGCAACGACAATGTTAGCACTTAATTGTTCCAAAGCACAAATAGATGCATGCATTACACTTTCCATGGTAAATTGTTAGGCAAAACTATACACTGGGAGGGGTTTCAGTGAATAAAGGTCAGCAGGGGCCATTAAGTGTACCTGCTGCCAAATTAACAAGCTGTAGAACGAGACATGCAGAGAAGACCAAGGAGACAGGAAGCTGATGAGTGGGAGGATGGGCCCATGGATGGATGAGCAGTGGGTAGGTAGGTGGACAGACAGACAGATGAGTGGATGGGTAGATGGGTAGGTGGACAGACAGGTAGATGGGTGGATGGGATGAACAGATTGATAGTGGGCGAATGTGTTGATGGTGGGTGAAAAGATGGGTAGATGGACAGACGAGTGACTTGAAATGGGAAGATAGGTAGATGTATGACTGAGTCGGTGGCTATATGGAGATAATATTAATGGATGGATGGACGCATGGGTGGGTAGATGGGTAGATGAGTGGATGGGTGGATGGATAAATAACTAGATAGTGGGTGGATGGATTGGTGAATGAATGGATGGATGGATGAGTGGATGCATTGATAGGTAGATGGATTTATGGATGGATGGAAATATTTTTGAATGAGTAGGTAGATGGGTAGATGGGTGGATGGGTGGATGGATTAATAGATGGATGGATGGATGCATGCATGGATGGATGGAGATTTGCATGGATGAGTGAATGGATGCATGGGTGGATGGATGCATGGCTAGATGGATGGATGGATGGATGAATGGATGGATAGGTGAATGTATGTATGTCTGTATGCATGGGTAGATGAATGGATGGGTAAATGAATGGGTATAGAAAAACCAAAGAACAAAGAATCATGCAGACATCTGGTGAGGAGTGACCCACTCAGGTGGTAAAGATTAGAGTAGAGCCTGAAGGCCCGTGCCATTCCTTGTTTAACCCTGTGAGCTAGTTCTCTACTGAGCCCACCTGGGTAAAGGCACAGTGAAAGTCTCCTGTGTGTGACACATGCTTATTCTCAGAAGTGTACAGTCTTATAAGGAAGCTATGCATTTACTCTCTTTACTCCTAAAGTGGCCTAGAAAAGAGAGATGGGAAAGAAAGGACAAAAGGCACCTGGATTGTATCTGTGGAGACATGCCATGCCTGAGGCAGCAGCTGCTCAGGATGTTTTACGGCAGAGCTGTGGGTGCCCAGGTCAGGCTAGAGCCCCATTTTTAAGGCCCATGCAAGTTTCAAAGCAATGGAAGACTGAGAAGTTCAGCTCTATCTCTGCAGGCTGCGTGTGCACCCAGGACCCACCTTGAACTCAGGTCACGTTCCCTTACCTGTTCCCCTTCCATATCAGGGAGCTGGAGGCTTCAACAGCTGAAAGGGCCCTGGTATGAGACCCTGCTGTACTGACTGGTTTTGCGTGTCAACTTGACACAAGCTGGAGTTATCACAGAGAAAAGAGCCTCCCTTGAGGAAATGCCTCCATGAGATCCAGCTGTAAGGATTTTCTCAATGAGTGATCAAGGGTGGGAGGGCCCATTGTGGGTGGTGCCATCCCTAGGCTGGTAGTGGGTTCTATAAGAAAGCAAGCTGAGCAAGGCAGGGAAAGCAAGCCGGTATGCAGCATTCCTCCATGGCTTCTGCATCAGCTCCTGCCTCCTACCCTGTATGAGAGTTCCAGTCCTGACTTCCTTTGGTGATGAACAGCAATGTGGAAGTGTAAGCTAAATAAACCCTTTCCTCCCCAACTTGTTTTTTTTTTTTTTTTTTTTTTTTTTAATTTTATTTATTTATTTATTTATTTTGGTTTTTCGAGACAGGGTTTCTCTGAGTAGCCCTGGCTGTCCTGGAACTCACTCTGTAGACCAGGCTGGCCTCGAACTCAGAAATCCACCTGCCTCTGCCTCCCAAGTGCTGGGATTAAAGGTGTGTGCCACCACCGCCCGGCTCCAACTTGCTTCTTGGTCATGATGTTTTGTGCAAGAATAGAAACCCTGACTAAGACACCTGCCTTCCATAATCTTCCTCACCAAGGGGAGTGTGATAGTTAATATTGACAGTCGTATTGATAGTATCCAGAATCTGAAGAGATAAGCCTCTGAGCATGATTGTGAGGGGTTATCTATCTAGATTAAATTGACTGAGGTGGGAACATTCTCCCCGTTTGGTGACACCCTTCCCTGAGTTGGGGACCTGCACTGCAAAAAAAGAAGAGGAGGAGGGGAAGAAGGGGGAGGAGGGGGAGGAGGAAGAAGAAGATGGGGGGAAGAAGAAAAGGAAGACGAAGGAGGAGGAGGAGGAGGAGGAGGAGGAGGAGGAGGAGGAGGAGGAGGAGAAGGAGAAGGAGAAGAGGAGCAGCCTTATCACCAGCCTTCATCTCTCTCTGCTTCCTAACTGCAGACACTGGTCCAGCAGCTGCTCCGCTCCTGCTGCTGTGACCCCTCCACCATAACAGACTGTACCCGGGACCCATGGGCCACACTAAGCTTCCATGGAGCTGCACACCCCAGCTATTTGGTCACTGCAGCGAGAAAATTAAGTTAGCCAGGGAGTGGTCAGTGGAGTCGCTTGGCCTGTGTGTGCTGAAGGAACAAAGACTCACAGGAAGAAACGAAGAGAGGAAGGAACCACATGAATAGGCTCTTCCTCCTGGAGCTGGGCCAAGGTTCTGTTCTGAGCTGTCAAGGCCTGGGGGAACCCAGAATAGCAGCTGCTGAGACATCTGTCTTTCTTCATGCACACACCACGACACCTGGTTCAAAGGACCTCAGTGCCCTTGTAAAACCTCAATCCCAACAGCTACAACATCCACAGCAGTCTGCACTCACTGAATCCCACCTGGCGGGTTAGCCTCACACACTAGGCTCTCCTCACTCACATAACCACGCTTTGCACTTCAGCTCACCCCTTAAAGGACTAAGCCACAGGCCAGGCAGTTCCACATCCCCAGTACCTTCTTACTACAGGCAGACACTAGTCCAAGGGCTTTGCATACCTGAAACAAACTTCACACACCCTAGGAGCTGGGCGTTATAAGACCTATTTTGCAGATGAGGAAACAGAGGCATAGAGAGGACAAGCAACTTGTTGAAGATCACACAGTAAGAGCATGATGCAGAGGATCCAGAGGAGTCAATGCTCTTTTGACCACTGTCCAGACACTTCTGTGTACTTTGAAACATTTCAGCATCATGCACTCTGCCTTTGCCCCTCCTCGCCCAGGTTTACTCCGCAGTGACCATCACCCTCATACTTTTAACCTCTTGATCACAAATCCCACAAGTCTTCACTAAGATTGTCAATGGAGGCTGAAGAGACTGTAGGCAGTGGCAGTGTGACCCAGAAGACACCTCTCTTCAGAAGTGGCTGCCCTAGAGCCTTGCCATTTTGTACCCTAGCATAGTTACTGCCCACTTCCCAATGTCTGCAGCTGCCTGGTGACTACACTTCACATGGCTGTGTCTGTCTCTGAGGGGATGTCACCAGGTCTCCATCAAGAGACAAGAGAAGGAAGTTGTGTCCTGTAGCCACTGACTTGGGTTAGTTCCGTTTGCTATTTTAGCCGTAACCATTATGGAATCAATACCACATGTTGGATCCCTGTACTGAGATACCTTGTATGTCAATCTTCTTGACTGACAACCAGAAATATCTTAAAGTTTTCTCTCTAGATCCATTGATTATACAGGATAACTACAGCTTCTAGAAGGTGACATGAATAGCTGGTTGACGGCATGCATGGGTAGGGAATGCTGGCAGTGGGCTGGGAAGATAGATTGGCAGTTAATGGGGTTCCCTGTCTTCTAGTTAGCTCTGTCACCTTGACACAGCCCAGGGTCATGCAAGAAGAGATTGTGCAAGCATTCAATCTGAGTTTGCATTCCTGGAACCCACATGCATCCAGTCACAGTAGTGTGTATCTGTAATCTCTGTGCTTCTATGGCAAGATGGGTGTGTGTGATCAAACAGGTGGATCCCCTGAAGCTTGTGAGACAGCAGAGTATATGGGGCAGCAGTGATACCCTGTCTCAAAACAAGGTGGAAGGCAATAGGACCACCTGAGGGTGTCCTCTGACCTCGTGTATGCTGTGGCAGCCTTAAATGAACACACACGTGTTCTCTCTCTCTCTCTCTCTCTCTCTCTCTCTCTCTCTCTCTCTCTCTCTCACACACCACACACACACACACAGAGTGTGACAGATATAGGGAGAAGTAAAAGAAAGCAAGCTGATAGCCTCACTTCCGTATCTCACACACCCTTCCGTATCTCTGCTCCCACTACACTGCAGTTGCCAGTGTAGGCATTTCCAGCTGGCCCCATTCCAGAGCCTTTCCTGGGTACTCGGTAAGCTGGCCTGTACCTCAGCAGTAGTCCCTCTTACTTCCTTCTTCCAACATGCCCACCCTACAAGGTCTGGGGAGCTGCCCTACTGTGCTGGACCCTTGTCCTGGCAGCCCAGAGGTTCTTATTCTCTGCCTGTCACTTGCCTGGTGTTTGGGTGGAAGAGGAGAGGAGAGAGTAAAGTTAATGTTCCCTGATCAATCGGGTTGAACGATACGTCACTGCAGCCTGCTATTGCTCTGCCCTGACTGGTCAGAAAGCACTTACTCCAGAGTCTTTCTGAAGCCTTTCGAAGGCTGAGGACCATGGATTCCAGCCTGTGCAGTGGTGTTTGCTGTAATGGTTGCTGACAGAGAGGCAACGAACAAGGCAGGCAGAAAGCCTGACTCTTTGTTTATTGAAAAACATCTTAACTTCCTCTGAAGTTTACAATCTTGGGTTTTAACACTCGATCAGCCACGATCCTAATCAATGCGTGGCACTACTGTACCATCTCAGTTAGGATCCTTGGCAACCCTGGACCTGTCACATCAGAAGCACCCAAAACAGTATACAGAGATTCTGTAGAGATAAGTAAGTGGTGCTTTTCTTTGAGAAGCCACTTCCAAGTACCTCTCTTTCTCTTTCTCATAACTCTCATATGTGTGTGTTATGTTGTGTGTATGTGTGTGTACATATACGTATATGTATAAAGAGTTTATAGTAAAATCTCTTTTTAGTACCTTCCAACTCTGCCTCATACTTGCTTATCATGAGCTTCTCTGCAGTGAAGTTAGGAACTAGCTTTATCCAAGTAGAGGTCTATAAATTCAGAGATCTCATCAGCCTGCTGGCTGCAACATGGAACACTCTCCACCACCACTGCCTGGCAGTCTGGCATTGGAGACACCATGTCACATGATGCTCTCTGAGGTACAGATCATAGGAAGAAGGATGCTTTACCTTTCCCATTCACCCATGTCCAGCTCAGTGAACTGTGACTTTCTCTGAGCTACTTACAAGACACTGGGTGAGCAGTTATTTACAAGAGCATGGATGACTTACAGGGAGCTGCATTACCCAGAAGCCCACCCCAGGATTGGTGATGACTTACAAAGACCGTATGCCTGGGGCTCCCTGGGCAACTTGAAGATATTTTGGCTAGTAGGAGAGAACCCTCTTCCCAGGAACTGTTATTGTTTAACCTTGAGGCTGGTCCTTGGGAATCTTTTAAGTTTAGGAGGTTCCTGAGCCTTGTAAGTTTCCTTTATATCCTGCGATTTGCATATCAGGTGAGCTGGGGGGGGGGGGGAGCATCACAGCATAACTTGCTCAGTTTCCCCCATCCCCTGTGAAGTAGATCACTGGACCATGAAGAAGCTAGAGCACACCTCCTTTTTGGGTTTCACATGTGAGCCTCTCACAGAGTTGCAGCTAGATAGGAAGGAGAATGGGTTTTCTGCCGTTTCTCCTGGAGAACCAGGTACAGGAGCAGGCGGGATGTCTGGTACCTGCAGCAGTGACCACTCAGGAGTATCTAGGGCAGAGCATGGTGCCAAGTGTTCCTGCCACATGGCTCTAATAGTGGAGGTAGCTTTCTGCTTGTGACCTTAGAGGAGGAATGAGGTCCTGGCTGCAGCCTTGGGATATCACTTCCAAGAGTGAGGCAGCTTTGGCTCCCTCAGAGTTTCCTATCTCCTTGTGCTTCCGCTGGCTTCTAAACATCTACCTCTTGTGTCCAATTTCATTCTTCTCAAAGGACTTGCTGAGCCTGGCTTTTGTGCCTTCCACATGATGCTGAACACTGATATCAACCAAAAAGCTCAGGCAGTCTGAGGCAGAAGGGCCTTGATGAGCAGACCGCTCACATTTGAAGATGCTTTCGTCAGTATTTCACAGAATCCCCTCAACAGAGCTCCCCCCCCCATGTAAACGGGGCATCTGCCGCATGGGCTGTCTTCAGAGGGGTCTCAGCACGTGCTAACTCTGGGACAGTGACCTGGCCAGCATGAGATAAGAAAAAAATGGCTGTGTGGCAGCAGGCTAGGGAAGCACAAAAGGGCCATCAAGAACAAATGATTGTTGGTGTTTATTAAAAGGGACTCCTCTGGGGATCCCTGACATACAGAACTCGAGGGAACTTAAAAAGATTTTTGTATCAAACGCCTTAACAAGTGTTCCTTCCCTAGAGCTGTGCTGAGCATCTCTGAGCAGTCATTTCTTCTCTGCTCGGCTCCTCCCCAAACACTGGCCCCCAACTCTGCCAAATGATCTGTTTCTCTGTTTCTGTCCTCTGCCATCTTTGACTTTCTGAAGGAAAACAAGCATTTTCTCTGTGCTTTTCTGAGTTAATCAGAATTTCGATGGCTTTGTTTAGGAAATAAAAAAAAAAGAAAAGAATCTTGTCAATTATCATTATCACTCAAACAATGCCAGAAAATTAAAAGGAAGCAGAGGAAAGAAAAGATTTAGGCCAACACTTTAGTGGGGAAAAGTTTTCCTCTCGGGCTTTTTTTATTTTAGTGACTTCAGTAGGTAGTCTGTCCTGGAATGAAAGGATTTAATGATAATGAACACATTGTTAGGAAAATTCACACTTCCCATTTGCAACCTGAAAATCAAAACAGTGTTTATGCCTGCCTCAGAGAAGATGGGAGGAGGTCTGTCCATCAGTTTAGTTTGAGGAAAAGGGGAGGGCAGTGTTTATTCCGCATTTGTCTATGTTGTTGGATGCTTAAATACACCGTGTGGAGTTCAGTAGCAGAAGTGTCACACAGCATCATGTGTGGGAGGAGGGCGCTGGGAGCTAGTGGAGCAGCGAGAGTGAGAGAGAGAGAGAGAGAGAGAGAGAGAGAGAGAGAGAGAGAGCGCTATGAGGAGTAGGGGTGATTTGTGTGTTATAGAGGCAAGATGCTACAGAATTCTTCAGTCTACCGGTGAGGTGCCAAGGTAGCCATTAAAGAGAAGACACAGGATGGTGCTTCCTGCACTGTCACCAGCCCTCTCTTGCACAGAGAGGCTCATGGGCACATCAGCTGTGACCTCCTCTCTTTCTATGTGTTCCACATTCATGACTGGTTCGGGACCATGGTTAAAGACTTGAACCACAAACTGCAGGAGCATTCTCAGTGTTTTGCGTGGCAAGGAGAGAGAAACTCTGAGTTGCAGAATGGCTCTGCTGAGCAGTTACTTACATAGGATCTGATCCAACTGTCTGTTTAGAAAATACTGATTTTTTTTAAAAAGCATTGCCTACATTTTCTGTTTTTATATCTCCTAAGCAGGCTGCCTTCTGCTTCTTTTAGTTGTATGCTTTTATTGTCAAAATTTTGGTTCAATCCCAGTGTTTTAAATGACATTAGAAAAAAAGAGAAACAACATTAAATATGTGCATGTGTGTGTGTATAAAACCCTGCTTTTCACTCATAGATGTATAAATATAATCTGTTTTGATTTGAATGACTTTTTCTTTAACTTTGTCCCTGATTTTATTTATGTATTTAGAGTCAGGGCCTCCCGTATCCCAGACTGGGCTAGAACTCACTGTGTAGTAAGAAATGACTTTGAGCTCCAGGGCTCCAGCCTCCACTCCTGGGTGCTGGGATTACAGATGTATGTGGCCACACCTGGCTTATGTGTACCTACCCCCCTGCTGGGGGTTAAATCCAATGTTTAACTCAAGGTAGGCAAGTCCTCTAGCCCACAGATACCCTCACGGTGGGTGGTGTCCTTGATTTTAAAGCACAGGCCACAGCCTTAGCACTGAGGAGATGGCTCAGTGGATGAAGTACTTGTTGTGTGAGACCTGGAGTTCAGATCCTCACCACCCATATGAAAGCTGGGCAGGCACTGTGGGCACCTGCAAGCCAAGTATCAGTAGGCAGAGACAAGAGAGCCTCGAGCCTGCTCTCTAGCTAGACCAGCAGTTGTGCACTCTGGCTTCAGTGAGAGACTGTCTGGTAAATTAAGTGGTGAGTGACCATGGAAGACACCTGACATCAACACACCATGGACACACACATTTGCACTCACACATGTCAACAGGCTCACACACTCAGCCTCACACACTCCACACACACACAGCAACACACTCAATACTACATACCTGACAACACACACCCAACAACACACACCCAACAACACAATCAATACCACATATCCCAAAACACCCCAACACCACACACCCAATACCACACATTCAACATTACACATCCAACATTACACACTCAATACTACACACCCAACAAGACACTCAACAACAACACACGCCAAACAACATACCCAACAACAGACACTCAACACCACATACTTTACACAGGTACCCAACAATACACATTCAACACCACACACTCAACATCACACACCCAACACACATACCTAATGACATACTCAACACTATACACCCAACACTATACATTGACCATCCCACACCAAACAGACATACCCAATACTACACACCAAGCACACAACCCAACCACACACCCCCAAACACACTCAATAATACACACCTAACAATATACCCAATACCACAGACTCAATACCACACACTCAACAAACATATCCAACAACACACATACCCAACAACACACACTAAACATCACACACTCAACATCATACACCTAAAACCATATACCCAACACTACACTCAGCACCACATACCCAACACACACATCCAACCACACATTCAACACCACACACCCAACAACACACTCAACAGCACACACCCAACAACATACCTAATAATATATACTCAGCATCACATACACAATACCACATACACAACACTACACTCAAATCACACATCCAACACATACCCAACCACAGAGTCAACACCATACACCCAACACTACAGACTAAATACCACACTCAACACAACACACATACAGGAAATAAACTTCGTGGGTGACAGTTTCACTGCACTGTGAATAAAATCATGACCACACAAACAATATCAACTATGGCTATGTTTCCCATCTGTTTTCAAGTCATTTGCCATTCTGGTAGCTGCACTTGTGTATGACAGACCTGCCAGGCCCTAACCCACTTAAGAGCGGGATTTATTACAGGCCATTTTTTAAGCGACTCTGGCCCTAATGTAATTGCTTCCTGGCCAAGTCAGACTTCATCTCCATTCTATCCAGACCCTCTTGGAACAGATGCTACACCTCCTAGTCCTAAAGATAGTGTGTTTATTCTTTCATATCAATCAATTTAAAATAATATAATTAGGGAAGAAACTCGGCAGAATTCTTTGCCGAACGGTAAAAAAAGGAACATCCATAATTTAATACCGTCTTTGTTAATTTCATTTTACTCTGAGGCATTCAATTAAAGTGTCATCCAATAAAGGCTGCTGCAGCAACGAATCCCAAATCCTATTAAGTGTCAAGGATGTTAAACCTACAAAACTAACAGATTCTTTAGTCTGGAACCATTTAGGTACTTTACGGCGCTGCAGCGAGCCTCCCACCTGAATAGGGTTTTACAGGAAGGGCGGTCTGTAATGTGTAATCATTGAAGCACTTGGAAATAATCGACCCCACAGGGCCCTTCAGCCTCCTTCAGTTTACATTAAATAATTATGGACTCATCATTTTGTTTAAGCTTATGTTTAAAGGCAGCCGATCCGCCAAGTCTATTCTGCTAAGATTAAATATGTTTTAGTTTATGGATTGCGGTTGAGTCCCACTTGATCTATATATATTTCGACCCACTGGAAATGCACACTTGATGATAACGACATACAAAAGACATACTCAGGCCAGCACTTATGTGTAGGCACACGTGTGCTGGCCTGCTCAGCTGTGTAGAGATAACCATTAGATAAAACAAACCCCACTCCAACTATATTTTCCTTCACCTAGCACAGCTATTGCACAATCATATATATCTGTATCATGGCATGACATGGAAAACTGTAAGCTAGTGGGCAGTCAAAACTCTGTGTGATAGGGCTGGGGGATGGCTTCCATTGATAAACTGTGTGTAAGCATGAAGATCTGAGTTTGACGCCCAGAATGCAGGTTTTAAAAAGATAAGTGAATAATGGTGAGCAATGGTGGAGGCGGAGATAGGGAGATGTCTGAGCCTCAGTGAACAGCCGGTCTAGGTGAATCAGAGAGCTTCAGGCCATGTGAGAGACCCTGTCTCAAAAAATAAGGTGGAGATCAACTAGCAAATAAACAAACCTTATATCAACCTCTTGCCCCCACAGGCATGTGCATACAAGTACATAGACATACATACACATAGTATTTTTTTCAGATCTTTGAATGCCCACTGCAAGTCTGCAGCTAAATATGATACTGTTAATATGAAAGGACACGAATAACACAGAAGTTCTGAGTCCTTTAGGGGCTAGTTCCTGCCATAACAGAAGGCATACTGGCTACAGAACTACAAAGATATGCCTTAGGTCTGGCTGCAGTTCAGCCATGGCTTAACATATAAGACTTGCTTGACTGTAAAATGACATCCTTATCACCCACGCTGAATAGCTCACAAGATGAAGATCAAACTGGATTAGGTGTGTAAACACTTTGACAGTCATAAAAGCCACATGCAAACATCAGGCTGTTTATAAAAAGGCTTAGGGATATCTATTAAACTGCATACTTACGGGGCAAATTAGTGCATGGACATACAGGTGTAAAGGGCGGGGGAAAAGTCGTTTGAAGTTCAAACTCGTGTTTCGTTCTTTTCTGTTTAAGACCTTCATTTCACGTCTCAAGCACCTGTATCATAATAAAGTACAACAATACCTTCTCTGCTAAATTAATGACTTTAAATACAAGGTCTCATTTAGCCTAGGCTGGTATCAAACTTGCTCTGTGGCTATGGATGACCTTGAACTCCTGATCCTCCTGAGTGCTGGGGTTATAGGCATGTACCACCATGTCTGGTTTATGGCATGCTGAGGATAGAGACCATGGCTTCCTGCATTCTAGGCAAGCACTTTACCAACTGAGCCATATCCTAAAAGGATCCTTTACAGGGACACCTTTACTGCTTCCTATGTAAGTACCCATGGAGTGGAGAGTGAGCTCCACCAGACCGGAAGTGCTATGGAATAGGCGTTAGAGAAAACCACCACCATGATTAGGCCAAGGGAGATGGTTTAGGATCTGGAAAGGAACCAGATCCATGGTGGTACCCACAGCTGCTGTGACTCAGGGCTCCAAATGTTACCATGGAGACTTGGAGCAGTTCCCCTGCATGGTGGGGTTTGCAAGACGGCTGCCTGACACCTTAGCATGCTGTATCATCTCTGGAAGGGATTTTCTTTGCAGAGGGTTGGAGCGTCTGTTTTTTTCGCTTGCTGTAGGCAGTGATGAACACTTATTGCACACAGTGCCTGCCTGACATTTAACAAGGATGCCAGTCACATAAGTGGCCTGTCCCATTTACTACGATTTCTATTATAGCTTCATTATGGACCCATGAGAGAGTCCAAGAAAGCGGACATCAGAAAACTGCTACATAACAGTGGGGCCTGATGCAGAGAGCTGTATCTGAGCTTGAAAAGCCAAGTAAGACTAGAACCCTATCTATGTTATTTAGACAGAGACAGAGGGTTTAGACTGTCCATGCCTGAAGCTGGTGGAATATCATTTCTATGTGCAATTGGAATGAAGAATTTGAGCACTGGGCATATAAAAGGCCAATGTCCCCATGGCATCCCAAGAATCTCCAGTGTATGCATCCATTGTCCTTTGGACAGTGGAAACAAATTACTGACTTATGACTTCTGCCAATATTCCTCCAGAGCAATGCTGGATTTACTGTCTCTCTCATCATGTATTCATTCAACAAACATCTACAGAACACATAACACATACGCATTATTTATGTTTGTGTGCTAAGAGCCTGATCCTCAGCCTGATGCACAAACAGGTGATGAATGAAAGAAGAATGTTACAGAGAGAGTAGAAAGACAAGGACTATTATGAATATGACAAAAGAAAGGCTCTGCTCTGCCCTGGGGTCTGGATGAAGTTGCTCACCAGCTGAGGCATGATTTCCAACACAGTTAGTAACATTTGATTAAAGCCTTTAAAGCCTTTAAACCCAATGTTTTCCTAAGACTCTCACCAAAGCCTCCATTAGAGTGGAGCACATGTCCTCTCCTGGTTCCCTCTATTAGATTACGATCCTGTCCAAGGCATGCCTGGACCCTGCATGATCTCAGTAACTAAGAAGAAGACAGAAGAAAAGGACAGGAGGGTCCTATAGAAACCTGCTAAACAATAAAGTTCCGGAAGCTTCCAAAGGGCATACACAGTCACCATGAGTCTTGCTTTCTGCCTGGAGCCCAACCTCTGCTCCACACTGGCTCTTTGTACCATCCTTTTTATCACTGTTAAAGCCAAGGACCTGGCTTTACCTGAGTCAAGGACCTTAGATGACTAAGAGCACTCTCGGGCTACAGTGGGTGACAGCATGGATCTGTGTCTCTGTCCCTGACATCACCATGGACTTCATAAAGATGGTATTCATAAAATATCATCTGTGACTGGGACAGAAAGTTGAGAGCAACAGAAGACCCATTTGCTTAGTGACAGGGGAAAAACCAAATATATTAGTCAAATAAGCCAGTTTTGTTAGGTTAGCTGACCATTCTGTCACTTCTTCAGCTCAGGGATTACAGGAACACACACCACTGTGCCGAGCGTCCCACACAGGTTCTGGGACTTTGAGCTGTCATCATCATATGGTGGGCACCATCTCTCCATCCCACAAAGAAGATGTTCTGTACTCGTGTGAGGCAGAGCCTATCTATGTTTTGCTGGGCACCAGGACAAACACATATGTGTCAGGATAGAAACCATGTGACTGGAGGCTTGTATGAGACATAATGAAACAACTCAGGGCACTGACTATACCCAATTGCATGCTCTGCACGAGGCTACTGAAGGCTGGCAAGTTCCAGGAGGTTTGGGTAGGAAAGCAAAGCCAATCTCAGTCGCATTCGGTCCTGAGTACAGGAATGCCACTCATCCCAAATGCAGTTGGCAGTAGGCATCTGTGTGCCAGGTTCTGAAGCAGCCAGGGTGGACATAGAGGACAGCAGTCCCCAAAGCCAAGGTCTGGGCTCTGACTATTAGCCACTGCTCCTGCTAAGGGAAGTTGAGGCCAGCAGGCCAGTGGCCCTGGCTGTTGTTCCCTTCCTCTCCGCTGAGTGGCGCTGGGAGTTAAAGCCCTGATGCTCCCCCCCCCGCCCCCCCCCCCCCCCCGTCAGCTTCATGTGCTCCCTGTTGGGAATCATATATTAAAGACAGGGTATATGCAGAGAAGACCAAAGACAGGGTATATGCAGAGAAGACCAGAAGACGTGTATGCACATGGAAGTGGCAGGTTTCCACAGTATCTGAGGTCTGAGGTGACATTTATCCTCAGGCTGATTTTTGGTAAAAAGGTGATCCACGGGACAAAACAAGATGTGAAGCCAAACTTGAATGAAACGGGAATTTCATTTGCAGTTTATCAGATTGCTATTGATAAATGTTCAAGTGTCCACTTTAACAACAGATCATAGGCCTATGAAGAAAGAAGGACATCTGGTCCATTAAAAGGGGCAAAGGAGCTCTGGAGGAGGCTAGGAGCAAACATAAGGCTGGGTATGAATCCACAGAACCCATGTAAAAAGCCAGGGATGGCCACACACATGCTTCTAACCCTAGCACTCTGTGAGTGTGCATGTGCATGGGTGTGTATGTGTGTGGGGGGGTGGGGGGGTGGTTATATGGGTGTGGGAGTGGAGACAGGATTGCTGGGACTTGCTGGATGCCAGCCTGTCTTCCCTCAGGGAAAGAGTCAAGGGACTAGAGTGGAGAGTGACAGAGCAGGATGCCTGATATCCTCAGGCTTCCATGGTTTTAATGGGTACTCCTATACATGTGTGCATACAAGCCACGTATACTCCACATGAACAACCACACAAATAATAGAAACCATCCCTGAAAAAGACCTAATAGGAGATTTATTAGGCAACAACTTTCAAGTTTGGTTTTTTTTTTATTTGTTTGTTTTTTGTTTTTGTTTCTTCGAGACAGGGTTTCTCTGTGTAGCCCTGGCTGTCCTGGAACTCACTCTGTAGACCAGGCTGGCCTCGAACTCAGAAATCCACCTGCCTCTGCCTCCCAGGTGCTGGGATTAAAGGTGTGCACCACCACTGCCCGGCTCAAGTTTGTTTTTAAAATGTTTAAAGAACAAAGGTGAGATGTGTTCAGAAGGTAAAGGCGCCTTTACCAAGGCTAACAACCTGAGTTCCAATCCTGAAACCCACAAGGCAGAAGGAGAGAACAGCTGTCCTATGACCCCTCCACACATTGAACGCACACATGCATACATATACACAGAGAGACAAACATATACAGTACACACACATAGGCACACACACACACACAGAGATATACACACAGTCAGAGACATACACAGACACACACACACCACGCACATATACAGAAACACACACGGACATACACAAACATACTTCCAGGCACACAGACACACACAACATACATAGACATATACACATAGATACAGAGATACACACATACACAAAGATACACACCACACACATACAGACATACCACACACACCAAAGGAAGGAGTAGAGAGTGTTAGACTGTCAAGAAAACAATCTCTGAACCATTTTAAATATCAACAGAGACGGGAAATCTAAAGATAAAACAAAAAGGGATAGTGTAGCATAGGAAAGTATAATGGCTTAGGTAGAAAACTCAGCAGACAAAGGAAGCAGGCAGAATAAAGGTCAATAAACAAAGGATGCAAGGAGACTACTGAACTTCATAAAAGAAAGAACAATAAGGAAAGCAAAGGAAGTGTAAGAAACCCGTGGACATCTGGGGCAGGAGACGTGGATTAAGGAAATGTGCACCTAACCAAACCATAACTGAAATGTACATACCCAGCTGCAGAGCATTTTGCAAGCGAGAAGTCACATGTAAGACGTCACACACAAGAGATCCTCAATAACAATATTAGCAGATTTCTCCTTAGAAGTACACAAGTCAGGCAGAATCAGCAGGGAAGGACAGGAAGCAGAGGTTGGGAGGGTGAGGGGAGTGGAGGGTGGAGGAAGTGGGGGGGGGTGTTGCCTCAGGGTCAGCAGGAAGCTGGAGGGAGGGAGGCAGGTGTGATCAAAATCCAAAATATGCTGTATACATGTATGAAAAGCTGAGTGTATAAATGTATAAATAAATAATAGTTAAAAAACGATCTGAAGACTAGACGGTAATGGTTGTGCTGATTCAGAGAGCAAGAACAAACCAGAAACCTGTAACTAAGAACCCACATACACAAAGTGTGTGATGGATGGACTTTCCTATTCCACAGGAAAATTTAAAAATGACTGCTATATCCTTGCATACCTTTAATCCTGGCACTCAGAGGCAGAGGCAAGAGGACCTCTGCGAGCTCCAGGGCAGCCTGGTCTACAGAGTGAGTTCTAGGGCAGCCAAGGCTACACAGAGAAACCCTGTCTCTGCAAAGGGGAACTCAGAGAGGTTATGAAAGCTGATGCTACTGACAAGCCAGTCTGTGGCTCTCCTCAGTTTCTCTATGTGATTTAGGATACTGATACGTTTATTTATTTGTTTGTTGATTGATTAATGGATGGAGTGTGTGGTACATGTATGTGTGCGTGTGCAATGCCATCCATGTGGAAGTCAGAGGACAACTTTCAGGACTTGCTTCTCTCCTTCCCCTGTATGAGTTTTGGGTCTCAGACTCATGTCCTTGGACCTTGAGACTTGGCAGCAAGTGCCTTTACCTGATGAGCCGTCTTACTGTCCCAATAATCCATTTTTAAAAGTACTTATTAATCTAAAAGCTACTATTATAAATTTGGTTTTATAAACTCCATATTTTGTAGTCTAGAACATTTAAGAGGTTAATACTTTATTTAAAAGCATCAGTTTATGTTTTTGGAGACACAATGTTTAAAGACATGATTTTTACAACTGAGAAAACTGTGGGCAGAAAGATTCAGGATTAGGGTTGGTTGTTTTTTTTTTTTTTTTTTTTTTGTAAGTTGTTGGTATTTAAACTGCTATAAATCCAAATTAGAGAGTATAACCTTAGGATATTAACTAATTCCCATGGTAACTATGAAGAAAACAATTGTAGTAAGCAAACCGCAGGAAATGAGAAAATTTAAATATTTTACCATATAACCCAACAAAATGTAAAAGGCAGTAATATAGGAAAGGAGGCACAAAAACATTGTAACACAGGCTGGAAAGATGGGTCAGTTGGAAAAGTGCCTGCTTGGCAAGCATGAGGACCTGGGTTCAAGACCCTGGGACCCATTTTTAAAAAGCCAGGCTTGGAGCCACAAAGCTGTATACGCAGTTCATATAGAAGCCAAACAGCAGCACAGGAGAGACTGCTCCATCAGTCAGCCTTCAACAGGAAGGATATGATACCAGATGGACAATGTTCGAGGACACTGCGCTAAGTGAAAGATGTCAGGGGCCATCCATATGAGGTCCCGAGGAAAGTTAAAACCACAGAGACAGAGAGTAGCGGGTGCTGGCCAAGGGTCTGGGAGAACCTGGGATTCGGGGGGTGAGGTTAATCTGTTTAATGGGTTTACAGGTTCAAGATGACAAGCAATCTGGCAGTGACTGTGTGATAATATGCTCACCCAGCAGTACTGAACTGTACGTTTAACAATGGTGAAGACGCTGCAAAGGCGGCCCAGTGGCAAGGCTGCTTACTGTGCAAATGTGAGAACCCGGGTTGGATTCCTCAGCAACATACAATAAGCCAGGTGTGGCTGTGGATACACTTGTAACCTTACTGGTATAGGGGTGGAGGCAGGAGGGTCACTGGGATGTGCTGGCTGCTAGCCTAGTCAAGGAGCCTGTGAGCTTTGGGTTCAGGAATAGAAAAGAGTAGTAGAACAGGACACGTGCCATGCTTCTCTGGCTTTCTAATGCATGCACACATACGTAATGCAAGCATCATACATACAACATCATAAGCACACACACATCATAAACACAATGTAAAAAATGTAAAAAGTAGTTAATAAATTTTATACTGTATGTATTTTAACATAATTTTTATAAAAAGGAAACTACATCTTTCCAGAAAAGTTAGAAACAGACAAATGTTGAAAATAATCAAGCAAAGACATCAGTTTCTGAGGAGTTAAACCATACCATTTTTTTCTGATGAATGGCTTAAAAACCCAAATCCATCCTATGAAGCAAAGATAAATCCATAAATGGCAGTTTCTGTAATCAACTCCCAGGCAGGTTAAAGCATCTAAGGACCCAAGAGGCCAACCTGTCATAGATGCGGTGACACAGAGGAGGTAAGTGCATTAGGACAGAAGCCTCAGTTCTCTGTCCTTGCCTGTAGCACACTCTCTGCAACGGCTTTAGGTATCTTCCATGAAGTGTGGCTAGGTGGGCTTACTTGGTACAGTGTTTGCCTTGCAAACATGAGGACCCAAGTTCAATGCCTAGAACACACAGCTGGATGTGGTGGAACATGTATGTCCCAGCATTGGGGAGGATGATATAGGAGGGTCTCTGGGGCTAACTGGCCAGCCAGTCTAGGTTTGGAGAATTGCAGGTGCTCTCAGCCTGACTCAAAAGAGCAAGGTGAATCTAGGGAGATGGGTCAGGTGCTTGACATGTTAGGCTGGAGACCTGAGTTCAATCCCCATCACCTACATAAAGCAGGAGCGATCCAACTCCACAGACAACCTTTGGCATCCACACGGGTGCTATGCAAGATGCCCACACATTAATAATAATAAATTAAAGATGTTGAAGCAGGTGGATAGTGCCTGAGGAGTGACAGCTGAGGTTGACCTACGGTCCTCAGATGAATGTGCGCACACACACACACACACACACACACACACACACACACACACACTAATGCTGCCAGTCTTTTCATGACTCCAGGCCGGTCCTGAGACTTGCTTTGATTGATAAAGTGTAGTTGCATAGTGTCTTCCCAGAAAAGTCCAGGCCAGAGAGGCTGTGTTCACTTCCACATCCTTGTGGAACCCCACCCCACACAGAGTCAGGTAGACTATCCCAGGCTGGCTTGTGGAAAGATTAGAGACCCACAAAGGAAAACATAACTGTCCAAGGAGAAGCTGTCCTTGATATATCTATTACTAACTTGTCCCCAGACACAGGAGAGGCAGAGTCATTGCCTAATGTACCACTGACCACAAACACATGAATGGACACAGCTGAGAGCAACAAGGACATCAGGTAAACAGAGATGGGCAGGAACAAATGCTTACTGTGAATAAGTGGGCGCATGGGTTAGAGGCCCCAGAACTGGAAGATGGTGGTTGAGCATCCTACCAACCCCACCCAACAGAATAAACAAGCCAAGCCTGGTGTTTCTGGCCTCAGCAGTAATGAAAAGCAATGCCCACAGGCATATTCGCCACCTGAAGCAAAACCAAGAACATTCTGAGTGGAAAGGAGTCTACAAGTGACTGAGCCATCAACCCAGCAGGCAAAGGCCCAACCAAGCGAGGAAGGGCGGTCTGCAGAGGCCAGGCCCAGGGTATCAGAAATATAAAGCAGCACTGGCAACAGATTCCTTAGCAGTTCCTCAGTGGTAACCATAAACACATATGGGCCTTAGTGATAACTAAGGGCTACAGAGCAGTGCGGAAGTTTTGTCGGTGTGTGGGAGTGTGTATGCAGTTTACTGCAGGAATTTTAGGACGCCCAAGTTTCCCCAATTGTAAGATGCACACCTGTGAGATCTAGCCAAGCTTTTAGATTACATGTGCAGTCCTCCCTTATCCCCAGGGTTGCTGGCCATGGGCCCACGAGGACAAAGGAAACAGAGTCGATGAACAGGGTTTCTGGTGGCCCAGGATTACAATGGAAATAACATGCTTATCTCTGGAATCAACTTCAGAGAGGCAGCTCAACTTTAATTGGGTGAATCAAGGGCTATATAGTTTTGGGAAAGGAGATAGGGATTTCTGGAGTGGGTGTAGCCCTTGTATCATTGGCTACAGCTTAGGGTACCAGATAACACCTTGTTCACATGGAGATGCATTCTAGGAATTCCAGGTGTTTGCTGGTCAGGTTCTTATGGGGTGGCGACGGGGAAAGGAAGTTGAACCTGGAACCTCACCAAGCCGACATGACATTCCGCAGGTAGAGGATCGGGGTTTTGGGCTCCCCAGACAAGGTCAGAGAAAGAGAAGTCCTGCTGGTAAAGGGAGGTAAAGGGAGCCCTTCAGTTTGCACTAAGCTCAAGAGAGCTGTCTGGACAATGATAGACTTCAGCCTTAATTAGCAGGCCCGACAGCATGCTGTGCAGAACTCAGCAGCTCTGGTGCAGCAGGAGCTTCTCTATCTAACAGTGCTCTGTGAGGTTACAGAGCTAATTCCCTTAAGGTTTAATTCCAGTATGATGATGGAACATTTCTTTAGTTCTTTAAGGGTTTCATACAACATCATATTCACCTCCCCTTTCCTACCCAACCAACTTTGTATCCTCTTCTGGTTTTGCTTTTTATAAATGCTTCAAAATCTATTAGTGCTATTCAAATATTCTTAGATGTGTGGTTTTCCACCGGCTAGGGGTTGACTTACAGGGGCTATACTTAGAGACAGTCCTCTCCCTATCCTGGCAGCCAATAAAGGCTAATGACTCCAGGGCTTAGGGTGGGACAGTATACCCAGCTGCTCTCTCCGTGTTGGGGTTTGGTCTGGCTTGAGCTTGCGGAGGTTTTGTGCATTCTGCTTCAGTCATTGTGAGTTTGCATGTGCAGCTGTTGTGCTGTCCAGAAGACAGTTTCCTTGTGGTCATACACTGCCTCCAGCTCTCAAGGTCTTTCCATGCCCTCTTCTGAGATGATCCATGAGCCTTAAGGCGGTGTGGCACAGTATCTATGTTCCTTTTAGGGCTGAGAATTCTCTAGTCTCCATTCTCTGCACCTTGTCTGCTAACCATCATTTACTGCAAACTGGAGCTTCTCACGTGAGGGGATATTATACTATCTCACCCACATGCCAAGTCTGCTGGGTGTATGCTTTACAGTAACATGCCTGTGTGGGGGCCTGGGCTCTCTGCCTTTTATAGGGCAAATCCATGTGGTAGAGTTAGATAGCAGCAGCAGCTTTGGAAGTCATTGAGTATGGGCCTACTTTGGACCGACTTCTGGTTTCCCTGGTAACCTTCTAAAGGGAAACATTAGCTTTGGTCTTCTTTAGTATTTAAAACACCATGTAAAAAGGTAGAGGTGACAGGGCTCTGTTGAAGCCCTATTAAGGGAAGTTACTTCCTTCTAATCATAAGAATGGAATCTGAGCTCTCCCTCCAGCCCTGGGGGAAGACATGACATTCTGATGTGCTCCGAAGATCAGAACAGTACATTCTACTCCTTTAAGAATGAACCCAGATGGGCCTGTCAGTCAAGCTGGTCAGAGACCACCCCTGAAGAAGACTGATTCACCTAAAGACATGCTAAGGAGTTGGGAGGAATAATTATCCCTCTAATGAGATGGTGTACTTTCACATCCCCAAGCCCCTCTTCCTAACAGCCACTTACGGGTCTCCCCTGCTAAGCCTGGCTGCTTTTTTGAGTTCTAACTGGAAAAAGAATCCACTGTTTCCCCTTTCTTCTTCCCATATTCTCCTCATGGACTTTATAGGGCATGGGTTTCTCTTCTCATTCTCCCTCCTCCCCTGCCAGGATGTTCAGCCTGCTTCTCTCTCAAACTCTAACAAAACAGCCTGTGCCACTGAGTCTGTTTTAACTTCCTTTGTTAATGAGATGAAGAACCGCGATTTTCCCTGCTAACACAAGCTCTCAAATATACCCCCAAAGCAAGAGCTTTTGGTTGAAACTCAGGCAGTAGAAAAGAGATGTTTGCTCCTATATTCATAGCTATTTAAAAGAGAATAGAACGTGGCACTTGTGAATGAGAGTGGATAAAATGCTATTTCATCCACATGCAAAGTTTGCCGGGTGTATGTTTTACAGTAACGTTCCTGAGTGTGGTAGAGTTCCCTGGAAAGAAGCTGTGTCTGAAAAGGCTGACTGGATGACCGGACGGAGGTGGGGGATGGGTAGGGTGGTAGTGTGGGAGGAGAGGGGGTTGAAATGTTGCAGGTCCAGAGACTAATTACGATTTACCTTAGACTATTGTTAGCCACCCAGACAGCCATTCCTTGCCCACATCTGTGTTGGAGTTAGCATACTGTGACAAGCAGATAAAAATCCTTTGGATTGTACTAATTTAGCAGATTACTACCTTCCATCATAATGATGTCATCAGATGGCGACTAATGTCTACAGCTGAGATTTTTTTTTGTGTGTGTGTGTGTGACAACTTGTCTCTGCTTCTACCAATATATTTTTTAAAAAAATCTTTATTTATAAGTATTTATGCTATTACCATAAAAACTTCATTAAATCGCCTCCACATTAGAACCTGGAATTTGGGGTAGCCTAAATCTATGTTCCTGGTTCATCCATGGTCAATTATATTCGGCTCCAATGAACTCTTATTCCCTGTAAGGGGAAACTTGTGTTTTTGTGTTGACAAATTCAAAGCCTGATTGTTAAAATTATTATTAAAATAATAAATGCAAAAAATAAATGGAACAACAATAACCATAGCCAGGGCTGGAGAGACAGTTCAGCATTGGCTGTGTTTGCAAACAGGGATTCCACTGGCCTGTTCTCAGGGGCCTAGCAGCTGCTTACATCATCACCCGCCACAGCCAAGTGCCCTAGGTGTGTATTGTGCATAAAAGACATCTCTCTGCCCTAGTGTCTCTCTCCTCCTCCTTTCCCATGCTTCTCTCTTTCTCTCCCTTCTCCAGGTTTCTCTCTCTCCTGGTGTTCTCTCTTCCTTCTCTTATGTGTCACTCCCTCCCTTTCCCTTTCTCTGTTCTCTCTGTCTATCTGCCCATATCCCACCCTCATGTCCCTATCAGAGACATCTTTTGCTCTCCCTTCCCCCAATATGCCTTTTACATGAGATCTGTTGCATGATGTAATTTTTCAGGGGTATACTTTGGCACAGTCCCACCCTAGATACCCCCAACCCTTACCCTACCCGGGGAACTTTTATCCTATTAGGCTGCTCTTCCAGAGGAACTGTATTCAATTCCCAGCACTCCATAGCAGTTCATAACTGTCTGTAATTCCAGTTTCAGAGGATCCAACGCCCTCTTCTGGCCTCTTCTGGTACTGCATGTGTGTGGTGCCAGAAGTACATGCAAACAGAACACCCACACACATAAAACAAAATGAAATAAAATAAAATGAACAGTCAGACTGGATTTGGGAGCCTGTAGTGACACTCTGCTTCAGCCTTACTTGCTGCAGGACCTCAGAGAAATCAGGGTACTTTTAGCTTCTTATGGAGTGACCCTGTAACTATCCTGACAGACATGAAGATATTTAAGGTGATATTCACTCATGCCCTCCCTTGGGCTATCAAACTACTGAGGCAATGCATCCAAGGAATTGGAATCCCCACCCTCCCAACCCCAGGAATCTTATGCTGGGAGAGAAACAGGCTAAAGCCTAGTGCACACCAGAGTGGGTACTAACTCCCAAGGAAGAGACCTCATACAATTCTGGCAGCTCCTGGGGCTTCTGGGATCACAGTGCATGTAAAGCATCTGTACCTGAGCAGCAGTACGGTTAGCTATTAATAGTCTTTCTTTGTGTCAGATCAAATAAGCAACTGCAATGCTAAAAGAATGGAAGATCAGACTGAGAAATGTGGTGGGTCACCTCACACCTGCAGTGCCACCACTTCGGAGGCTGAAGCAGAGGGATAGTCACAAGTGATGGGCGGAAGGAGGAGAGGGAGGTGGGATGAGAGATTATACTCCAGTACAATTACTGTACTGCAAATGATGTAGTGGAGTATAATCTATCCTTTAGAGGCTATCCTACGTGGAGTTGGTTGGCCTGTTTTTAAATACGTTATTTTCAGTCTGCTCTTCCCAGAGAAATAGCCCTTCCCTGCCCAGCCCCCAGGGCCTATGCATACAGGCCAGTCACAGAGTGTTCACGTGCTACTCACTTTCCTCACAGTGGGCTCACTGGACACCTCTTGGGCACAGACACCACTGCCCTTTCCTCTCCTTGAAAACAGTCCTCCCTGGGAGCCTGGTCTACCCAAATTCAGTTTCCCAAATAGACAGGGTAGTTCTCTGCTTCCTGCCTCTCCTGTATACATATAAGCTGCTCCTTGGTGGAAGCCAGATAGGGCCACTTTGCAGTATACTGTAGAGGGATAGGAGCCTGCTGTGCAGAATTAAAAATCATTCATTTGTATCCGTGTGTGTGTGTGTGTGTGTGTGTGTGTGTGTGGTTGTGTGTTCTGTGTGTGTGTCTGTGTATGTGTGTGTGTGTGTGTGTCTGTGTGTGTGTGTGTGTCTGTGTGTCTGTGTGTGTGTCTGTGTGTGTGTGTGTGCTGCTCACAGAGCACAGGCAGAAGCTACAGGAAGATGTCCAGTATCCAACTCTACTACTCTCCACTTTCCTTAAGACAAATATTAGATCCCAAACCAGAGGCTTCTCAGGTCCCATCTGCGGTTGGGGCTCCCCTCATGTCTCAGAGCTGACTCTAGGCTGATGGACTCCATGCTATCAGGGCTAGTAGCGGCACACACCCTGTATGACGGATATACGTTAATTAAACGGGCCCCCTCTTCCCACTTCCCTATAGCTTCAACATCACATACTCCTTCTGAAATGGATGACTCCTATCGCCTGTCGTGCCGGGAACCAGTCTGACTACAAAGCATCTAGCATGGGATGTCATCAACCACATGGTAAGGAACCTCCCATTCCTCTGAAGCCTATAAGGAACTCTCACTCCACCAAGGGTTCATAGTGTGATAGCCTGGAGAAAAAGCCATTTCTGCTTCAGAGAGCTCGCCCAAGCTGCCATTCTTATCTCTTGGGATAAGCAATAAGGTAATGCGGTTTTCAATTAATGATGATGGAATCATTTTCTAGAAATCAAAGAACCTTTTGGGGTGTAAATTTCAAAAGTGCTCTGAGAAAAGCAGACAGTAGTTTGTTTACTTAATATCAGCTTACACAGATGAAACAGGTGACCATATATATCGGGTGATGTCCTCTATACATCAAGATTGGACTTTGTTTTGTTATTCAAGATGCTGATCTGTAATCAGCTTGTCTGGGAGGCATTAGGATGTTCTGGAGAGACACCGGGCCTCTCTCTTCGGCTATCAGATTATTGAAATAACTTGGAACTGGAATGTGCTCATGAAGAAGGGTGAAACCCAGTGCATCCTCAGAGCACTTTGCAGGAGAGACTGGAGCCAAGACAAGGATGGGCCAGTGATGGGCAGGACCACGTCTCCACCAGGGCAGCCAAGCTACAAACAGCTAAGGCCTCTATTGAATCTGAAACCTATGCCAGGCCTGCAGGACAGACTTGGTGTCAATACTGTCTCTTGCTCCTCTTTCTAGTGTGGGCATTTTAAATACATTTCCTGGTTCTGCTTTTTTACTATATTTTGGCTCTTTAATTGGCTTTCCCAAGGGCGGGTGGCTAAGCCTGGTTTGGAAAAGCTGCCAGGGCAGAGACTCTGACCCCTAAGTCTGGCAATAAAACCTCCACTGTAAAGTCTACCCACTACTGAATATTCTGGCCAAGCAGACAGGAATGCCATCTAACGGAAAAATGCCATTTTTAAAGGTAAACAATATTCTTAGTAGAAGCATGTCCTCACAAAGCAAGTGGCGTTCTGCACGCAGGGATGTAAGGGTGCGTAGGGTCTGATTCTGGAGTACACAAAGAAGAGACTCACTGCCGTTAAATACCATCCCCGTTACCCACTAATACTTAATAATGTTGCTCGTATGCTACTGAAATGAAGCTCACAGGTAAAACAAGCAGCCTTTAGTATGATTTTGAAAAATCAATGCAATACTCTTAACAGGATATAAAGGAGAAATAAAAGAAAGCAATTTGTAATGACTCTGCACTTCCATATGTAAATTCCTAGCTGACTACACTGGAAGCATAATGAAGTTGTCAGAGACTCGAACCATCTTATAATAAATATGCCTAGATGTGGAAATAAGAGAAGATTAAAAGCCATTTTCCGTGCAAGTAGGGGAGATGAAAGAGCAAGCGGAGGTACGGGTAGACGCCAGCACGGAATGCGAGTCAGAAGAGAAAGGAGAGGACATCACTGTGCACGGAGGCACAGCCGACTCTGCTAAGCAATGACACTGAGCATAAGAAGCCAGACACACAGAATGCAGTCTTCATGACAGTGTAGATATGAGACGCTCCCAAGTCAGAATGTCAGTTATCCTTGGGGGACGGTGACAGGATGGTGAGTGGCTGTCACAGCTTGATCTAGGTAGCACTCCACAGGTGTGTACATTAAGCAGTCCATTGGCTCTGGGTATTCCAATGATCAAATGTTATTCATTGATTAAAAGACACAGACATGATAAGGCTGGAGAGGAGGCTCTGAGGTTAAGTGCACTTGCTGTCCATGCAGAGGACCTAGGTTTGGTTCCCAGCACACACACTGGTCCACAATCAACTGCCTATGACTCAAGTTCTAGGAAGTCCAATGCCTGTGGCCTTCAAGGGCGGCTATATTCACATTTTAAAAATAAATGAATCTTTTAAAAACCGATAACGGCAAGGAGCTGGGGAAGTGGCTCGGTGGACAGTGCTGGCCTAGAACGAAACCTTGAGTTCCATCCCAAGCACCAGATAAACCAGGCTTTGTGGTAGAGAGCTGTAATCCCCGCTCTCAGGCAGGAGGAGTAAGACTTCAGGATGATCCTGGATGATATAGTAAGTTCAACCAGGGATCCATGAGCTCTGTATAGAACAACAAAAACCACAATGATAAAGTTTACTCATTAGCATACTTTTAAAATAATTATATTTTAAAAGATTCAAAGAAAGGAACTGTTTTACATTTTAAAAAAAATCTCTTTAATGTTTGCCTTAATAGAAGACAGCTGGATTCTCATATCTGTGTCTGCACTCAATTTATATATTAAAATACATATTCATTATGAATTACTCTTTTATTTCGCCTTTGTATCAAAGCTAGGGCATTGTGCTGATTTTTAAAGAATGTGTGTGTGGGCTGGCTACTTTAGTCTATGAGTTGCATTATAGGAGAGTAAAGAGGCCACGGGTAAATACTTGTTGTACAAAAAGGAGGTATTGTGTCCAACAGGACTTGGTACCAGGGCTTAGATCATCTTTTGAACCCTTAACTCATCCCTTAGCCTGTCACTCTCCCTGAAAGCCGAGCTTAAGAGCAGTGACTCCCACCAAAAAAATATCACCTGGGCTCCTGACAAGGAAGGAAAAATAATATTCAGATCATCATCAAATGAATTAGATTCTGGGACTGGGGAGATGGCTCAATGTGTCCACACCAGCATGGAGACTTGGGTTTGGATCTCCAGCACCCATTAAAACAGCTGCTTGCAACTAACTGTATTGCAGGGGAGACTTAGAAACATCCCTGGCGCTCCTGGCCCAGCCCAGCCTAGTGAGAGACACTGTTAAAAAAATAAGGCAGAGAGTAATTGAGGAAGAATTCCCCATAATAACCTCTGTTCTCTCTATACACAAGCATATTGCACATGTTTGTGTGCACATGCACACTCATACGCATGCATATTTTGTTTAAAGTTTGATTACATGATCTTCCCTCAAGAGTTCAGGGTCATCTACAAAGCCTCAGACCAGGGTGAAAGTTTCTCTGTTGAAAATTCTCAGAACTATGGATTTCTCTTGGGGTTAAGAACAAGTAGAGAATGAAGAGACAAATGGGAAACTGCCTAGGTGGTGCTGATAGCTCATGCTGTAGGAGGGACAAAGATGTGAGTATTTGGAAAAGTTGATCAAACACCCACTAGTGTTGATGCATCGTGACCAGCTGTCATGTTGAGAAAAGTAAAGTGTAATTGACTTCCAATGACATGCGTGTTGCATATTTAGGGATGAAGTGTGCTGATGTAAGCAACTGACTGTGAGATGCATGTAAGGCCAAGGTGAGCTGGGGAAAGAGGCAGAGGCAGGGGGTAGGCAGATGGGTGCTGAACAAAAAATACAGTGCCATGTGGAGTGTAGAATACAGGTGGCAGGCATAGAGTCATTTATGTTAACTTATGTTATGTTAATTATGTTATGTTAATTATTTTAGCCTTTTTTTTTCTGCCTTAGAACGTTCTCATCTCTGGAATCCTATCACATGCCAAGCAACAGGTCCCATCTCTGCCACTGAAGAAGAAACAACATATAAACTCTGGGCACAGAATCAGAGGGAGGCCAAGAAGCTCAGGCAGGCCCAGTTAATTTTAAACACATCATTTCAGAACATAATCCATATGGCTATATATTAAACACATATAGAAGATGTAAGTAACATTTAATGTTTATTTTTCATTTAATTTATGTGTGTATATTTAATTCATGCTTGCCTAGCACATGTGTGATGGTACTCAAAGAGGTCAGGAGAGGATGGATACTGGACCGCCTAGATCTGGAGTTTCATGCAGTTGTGCACACATGTAGCTGCTATGATCTACGGATAATAACATTTAAACACTATGTTGATAAAAGGTTGGTGGTCTCATCTTACTTTGTGTTCTGCTAATTAAGAAGAGCTTACTTCTGAATCTGTTTCAGTGAACCTGGATCCCTTCTGCCACACATCTGCCTGCCTCTGCTACAACACACACACCACACACACACACACACACACACACACACACACACACTGTATTCCACCGGCCACCGAGGAATTGAAGACATGGAGGCCAGCTCCCGATAAGTTCCCAACAAAACAAAGAACAATTTTCCCTTAATTTCCTCAGTAGTTGTATATCTGTAAAGTTTATGCTCAGACTCTAGCATAAAATAGTTTGTTTATATGTAAGAAGAAAAAAAAAAGAGTGTTAAGCTCAGGTGTTAATAGAGTTTCTATTGCTTTAGTTTGTTACCTGCAGAAACACCAGGGAATGAACACACACACACACACACACACACACACACACACACAGGAGAAGGCATGAGGCCTTCCTCATATTGGGGTCTTGGGATAAGGATGTGAGTTCTAGCCTGGCTCCTGTCCTTGCAGTGACTATTGTTACCACTGAGGTCTCCCAAGACACCCTCACAGGGGTCTGCTAAATCAAAAAAAAAAAAAAAAATGCTTGTCACACTAACATGAGGACCTGAGTTCAGATTCCCCAAACACAAACACAAAAGCCAGATGTGGTAAAACAAAAAACAACAACAAAAAACCCAACTCCTTATTTCAGCATTGAGGAGGCAGAGACACGTAGAATCCTGGGGCTCACAGCCCCAGCTCAGGGAGAGAGTAAATCTCAGTAGAGCAGGTAGATGGCATCCTGAGAAACAGCAGGCAAGAAAAATAGACACACACACACAGACACACACACACCACAAACCACAAGAATCTAGCACCCCCTCAAAAGAGGCAGCAACCCTCCACTAAGCTACACTAAAGGGCTTATTTCAGGAACATTTAGATTTTAATGTCAGGACTGTATTCCCCCAATAGAACTGGAAAAATATCACTCGCTCATTCTAAAGCCATTGAATGAAGAACTTCCTTCAACTTCTTCATCAGTTTCTGGCTAAATTGTGTTTGAAATCGCCTACATCCACAAAGGCATGCTCAGAGTCTCATGAGGTTCATAGCTACAGTTCACCACAGGGACAGAGTTTCAAATGGCAGCTAAAGGTCTGTCTGTCGCCCTGCAGAAACAGTATCTGTTGTTTGCCTAGGGCTGGATTTACACTGCTGAGCCCTTAGTGAAAACCCAAACAGTCTGCTATTCAAAAATCTAAGCAAACATAAAAGCAAGTACTGTCCTTGTTGCTACGAGTTCTTACAATTTTTGTTATCAATTTTCCCATCATCCCATCTGGTCCCGCATGATTTCCTATTCTTGCTGTTTCCATTTCCACGTTTTGACTACCACCAAGCTGTACCTACAGTCCCTGTGTGAGTCGTCCCTGTGCGAGCCTGTGTGGTCAGGCTCCAGGTCACGTCCATGCCCTGTGTTTTCTTCCTCAGCATCTCATCTGCGTTCTCCCTTTGCTTCTCTGTCTCTCTTTTGTTCCCCCAGCTCCCCTGTACAGTGAGCAACTTTATTATTTTTAAAGGCAAGAAGAGATGAAATGTCATAGGAATTTGTTTGTTCAAACAAGATGCCATCAAATAACTAAACACAGTATGGGACAAGATGAAAATGTGCTTTGATCGAAGGAAAGGCTACTAGATTATTCAAAAGAATAGAGGGATAGAAATGAGTCGATTTAAAATGTCGTGTGTAACTCTACAATCAAAATGCCAGCAAGGGAAATGCTCTATCATTCTGTGCTGTAGACTGACAAAAAGGCATAAATGCTTACATAAGAATTACATGTACTTAGGCTGGAGAGATGGCTCAGGGTTAAGATGTTTGTCAGGCAAGCAAAAGAACCAGAGTTCAAGCCCCAGAACCCATGCCAAAATGTCAGGTTGAAGCAGGCTTGATGGCGCATGTCTTTGTTCCCGGCACTGGGGATGTGGAGACAGTTGGATCCCAGAGGGCAGAGGCCAGCCAATCTGGTCTAATAGGTAAGTTCCAGGCTAGTGATAGGTTCTGCCTCAAAATCCAACATAGCTAGCTCCTGAGGAACAAGATCTGAGGTGCTGTTCTCTGGCTTCTGCATATGTGTGTACATACATCCACACTTAGATGAACTCCCACATATATGTACATACATGCATGAACACACACACAAAAGTAAACATATATCTGACATCTCACTGTGACTCAAGCATTTATCTACCTAAGTGAAAAGAAACATCCCTAGTAGCCGCCATTCATCACCATCATAGCGTTGAAACACTGTTTAGCTGAGACTCAGGTAGCCAGCTACAAACCAGCACTGAAAGACAGCACCCCTGAACCGCTGACTCAGAAAGCAGCAAGAGCTCCCCCACTTTCTGTGTGTGTGTGTGTGAATGTTCTAGACACAGGGTCTCATGTTTCCCACACTGTGACCACACTGTGTAGCTGAGGGTGCTCCTGAATTTATGACTTGCCCTGCCACTACTTGTTGAGTACTGGGATCACAGGCACACATCACTATGCCTGGTTTATGCAGTGCTTGGGTTTGAACCCAGGACTTTGCAGATGTTAGGCAGGCACTCTACCAACTGAGCTGTATCCAAACCCAAGAATACATCTTAATGTGTGCTAAGTAGAAGACTCCAAAGGCAGCATCTTGCTTGATCCCATTAGTATGAGCAAAGCTGTCGGGTCAGAACGGGCCAATAGTTATAGCGTGTGGAGGGGAAGGCTGACTATGAAGGGATCTGTTGGGGAAGTCTCTAGGTGACAGGATTGTCCATCCTTAAGGCACCGCAAGGATGGAGGCATGGTACTACCTTTGTGACTCCACAGAACTGCACACTAGAAAAGAGGGCACGGTGCTGTGTGCATATAGGAACACACAAGCCAACCACAGCACTGGGATGCAGGATACAACAATGATGATGAGTGAGGGGCAGAGGAAAACACTGAGGTCTGGTTCGACTATGGCAACAGAGCTGGCCTAACTAACTTGGCCACACTGTTTTGCCACATTATTTTAAAGTTAAAGAGATTAGCCATGCATAAATACTGTGTCCCAGCTGGTTATGAGCTTCTCACGGGGGTCTGAGTTAGCACTTCTAAAAGCAGTTTATAAGCATGCTGGGGAGGAACAAGTGAATAGATTGTGTATAATGCGAGTCAGACTTCTCACTGTCAGAGGAAGAAATTACACAGAAAAAAACTGGAGGGAAACAGGCAGAGCTCAGGGTTGCTGGCTGGACTCGGAGTTGCATCAATTACCAACTGTCCTAAGACAGGCACAACTGTCACAAGGACAGGCACATATGAAATAAACAGAGGCTGTGTGCAAGCCCACTCAGAAGACATGGCAGGGGCTAGAGAGATGGCTCAGTCCAGAAACCACACTGGACGTCTCACAACCACCTCTACCTTCAGTTTCGGAAGATCTGACCCCCCTTTCTGAACTCCATTAGCATTGCACCTATGGAGTAACACACAGACAAGCATGCATAAATATAATAAAAAAAAAAATCTTAAAAAACAAGAATAAACAAACCAAACATGGTAGCTGGGTAATTCTGCCACTGACAACCCAGCAGTAGATCTGGATCTCATCTTTTGCTCTATTTTCAACTAAAAGAGCACCGGTTGCTTTTTGTTTGTGTGGTGGTGTGAAAGAGAATAGCCCCAAAGGCTCACATGTTTGAATGCTTGGTCCCCGGTATGGGGAGCTGTTGGAAGGATTAGAAGGTGTGGCCTTGTTAGAGGAGGAGTGTCACCGTGGTGGGTAGTTGTCTTTGAGGTTTCAAAAAATTCCAGCCCCTAGTTAGCGCTCTGCCTTTTGACTGTGGATAAAGATACAAGTTCTCAGCTACTCCAGCACCATGCCTGCCTTGCCATGTTGGCTATGGACTCGCCCTCTGAAACTGTAAGCTTCCAATGAACTATTTTATGAGTGTCCTTGGTTATGGTGTCTTATCACAACAATTTAAAAGTAACTAATACAGTTTGCATGTTCACCTCTGTGTGGATACATGTGTTTGTTCATGCATGTGGAAGTCATTGGTCAACCTCAGTTGTCATTCCTCAGCATGATCCACCATGGGTTTTGAGACTCAGTATCACTGGGACCTGAGGCTCGTCTACTTGGCTAACATGGCTGACCAGCAAGCTCTAATCATCCTCATCTCTCCTGTCTCCATATGCCCAGGGATACTATTACACAAGCACACTACTATTCATGGCCTATTATTATGTAACTTCTGGGGATTGAACTCAGATTCTCATGCCTGCATGATGACTTACTTGTATGTCCGTTGTTGTTATAAATATTCTAATAAAAAGCAACATAGGGCAGAAAGAGTTCATTTACTTGTTCCGAGTTCCAGTTCAGAGTTTAGGGGAAGTGAAGGCAAGGGTCTAAGCACCTAGTCACCTCACATCCACAAAGAGCACAGGGAGAATAAATACACCCTTGATTCTCCTTTTCTCAGCTACCTTTCTCTCTCATATTGTTCAGGATCCTCATGCCTAGGGAATGGTGCTACCCATAGTAGGCTGGGTCTACCTACATCAATTAATAATCAAGCTAGTCCCCCACAGACATGCTATAGGCTAATACGGTCTTTAATCTCTCTTCCCAGGTGACTCTAGGTTGTGTCAAGTTGAGAGTTTAAATGAACCAGTGTTCATGACAAAGACTTTACTGAGTTAAGCAAGCTCCCAGATTAGACGCACGATCTAAAGGAAGTGGCATGCTTGGACCCGTATGTGATATATTAATGAGCCTGGGATGTGTTACTGTCATAGAAATGCCAGAGAGGAGATGCCAAGACAAAAAGACAGGAGTTTTGTCAGCTGGAGATGAGCCAGCTGTGAGAGTAAAAACCCTGGAGTAATGTGAGCTGCATGTGCAAACTAGGGTATAACCCAAAGCAGACCATGCGCAAGGCTTATGTTTAGGGTAGAGTACGGGCCTGGTCTGCAGGAGACCCTCGATTCACTCACAGCACTGTTCCAAAATGAGAAGCGAAAGTCTCCATGTGTCCACACAAATATAAATGGCTTATGAAATAAATAAATAAGGGGCTGGAAAGGGTATTTGTCTTACAAGCAAATAATCCCTGAATTCAATCTCCAGAACTCATGGAGGAAAATCTGAGTGCAGTGCAATCCCAGTGCTGGGTAGGCAGAGACAGGAAACTTGCTGGCTAGCCTAAGTGTCTAATCAGAGAGCCCCAGGTCCCTGAGAGCGACTCTGCCTCAAAAAAAGCAAGGTTCCTAAGGAATGACATCTGAGGTTGACCTTTAACCTCCATATGTATGTATGTATATATGTATATGATGTATATGTATATACACACATATACATATACACATATGTATATACATATATACACATATAAGTATATATACAAACACACATATACATATGTATATATATATATATATAATCACACATACTACACACACACATATATGTATATAATATATATATACACATACATACATATATACACATATAAGCATATATACAAACACACACACATATATATATACACATGTAGATATATATATTATACATGCACAGTATACACAACACATACACATACATACATATGTATATATATATATAATATATATGCTTGTAGCCCCCAGCACACGTTCTCCCTCATACACACACACAAATAAGAAAACAAAGAAGCGAATGAATGAATATAAGAGAAAGGATGCATCTTCCTTACAGAAGAACTTCAAAACCACAAATGTGGCAGGAAGAGTGGAAACAAGAAAATGCCCTGGGACAACACTGCAGACCACACACGTGGCAAGGAAGATTCACTGATGGTGCTTAAAATTGCTGGGTGGGGTCTGAATGTATCTCCCCAAACAATCTGTTAAACACTGTGGCATTTTAGTACATTTATTTATGAATTATTTACTATTATTCCTCTCAGAATGAAACTTAAGTATTGTCCCCTTGAGAGGGAATGGACAGAGAGGCCTGCTCCAAGCCACCGCATGATAATGGGAGATACACATCTGATCTCTGGACTATGTCTGGCACATGGCTGCAAAGGAAATTACATGAGTGACAATGGTGATGGTGACTCTCTTGTTTCAGGATGTAGGCAAGATCAGACCTTGATTGGAAGATCACAGCTTTCAGCCTGCCCCTGGATATCCAAGGAGAGGGGAGGGGCTGGAGACTCAGTTCACTAACAAGGCCCAGTGGGGCTCTACAGTTGTGCCTATAGGACGAGATCTCCAGTAAAGATGCAAACAATGGAGCTCCCAGACTCTGAACTGGGGAGCACATCAAAGCCCCGGAGGGTGGCATACCGCAGGACAGGTCTGCTACTTGTATTACCATGGTCGCCATATCTGATAGAAACAGTTTCAGGAATGAAAGCTTTGGTTCATGGTTTTAGAGGGTGTAGTGAGAAAAGTTCAGCTCACAGCAGCGAGAGTGAATGGTCAAGCTGGTCATATCATGGGGGTTGGGGGTGGGGCAGCAAGCAGAGAGAACCTGCTGGAACCGGTCGAGTCTAACTTTCAAAGTCCTGCCCCTGTTTTCTACTCCCCTCAGCCAGACCTTACCCCCTACCTCCACAGTCCTTCGAAACAGCCAGGAGCTGGGGCAGGAGTGTGTAACACATCTAGCCTCTGGGGGGCTGTGAAACAGGGATCCTCCACCCATCCTTACCAGATAGTGTTCCCCAGGACTCCCCTCTGCCCGTTCTCAAGTGGTGTCCTTTACAGTTATCTGGTAAGAGGAAAAAGGGGCAATCCTGAGCCTTTGGCCTTCAATCTCTGCAAACTATGGGAATCGGTGCTGAGGTGACTTTGAGTTTCTCATACACAGAGCAGCACATAGTATTAGCTGGTGTGTGACCATCTTTCAGTAGAAGGGCATCAAAAGGAAGTACAGCTTTCTAGTGGAGAAATGGCTGGCTGCACTGTTGCCAAGTGACCAAGTTCATGGCATTAGGAGTGGACCATGCTGCTGCCACAAGGAAGGAATTCAGAATCCTTCCCTGTACTCCATCACCCTAGATAACCACGAGGGAACGATCTAAACAGAGGAGCAGCTCGCCAACCAAGTGCCCAGGTCACTATAAACCAGGAGAGGCTGAGAGGCTGTTACAGGTCAGAGAAGACTACAAGATGTGATGTCTAACGGCAGTATGGAGATCCCGCCCTTGCTCCGGGGAAAGACATTAGGGCAAAACTGCGGACTCTCAAACAAAATGTGAAGTTTTCTGTAAAAGACACAGCTGGTGTGACTGGCACCCATACAGTAGTGTGTTGTGTGTAGCTTGCTCCATAAAAGGGGTCAGCATGATATGGTCCATGTACTGTATACGTGACAAGCTGGGAGAAGAGAAAAAATGCTGGGGTAAAAAGGGGTTAGTGCAGCTTGGGCAAGGGTAGGGAGAGGACAACTCTATCCTATCCTATCCTATCCTATCCTATCCTATCCTATCCTATCCTATCCTATCCTATCCTATCCTATCCTAATCTTATCCTCCTTATACTATACTCACTATACCATACTATACTATATTATTCTATACTATACTCCCTATACTATACAAAGAGGTATGAGGAGACATTTAAGACACCCCCTCAAACCAGCCCATTGGACCAGCTATTTCTTGAGCTCCCTGTTAGGGCATTCTAAGCAGATGCTCTCCCACTGAGCCACACCCCAGCCCCTCACTGGGGGATTCTAAGCAGATGCTCTCCACTGAGCCACACCCAGCGCTCATTGGGGGATTCTAGGCAGGGGCTCTACCACTGAGGTCACACCCCAGCCCTCACTGGGGGATTCTAGGCAGGGGCTCTACCACTGAGTCACAACCCAGCCCCTCACTGGGGGATTCTAGGCAGGGCTCTACCACTGAGTCACACCCAGCCCCTCACTGGGGGATTCTAGGCAGGGGCTCTCCCACTGAGCCACACCCCAAGCCCCTCATGGGGGATTCTAGGCAGGGGCTCTCCCACTGAGCCACACCCCAGCCCCTCACTGGGGGATTCTAGGCAGGGGCTCTACCACTGAGCCACACCCCAGCCCCTCACTGGGGGATTCTAGGCAGGGGCTCCTACCACTGAGCCACACCCAGCCCTCACTGGGGGATTCTAAGCAGGGCTCTACCACTGAGCCACACCCCAGCCCCTCACTGGGGGATTCTAGGCAGGGACTCTACCATTGAGCCACACCCCAGCCCCTCATTGGGGGATTCTAGGCAGGGCTCTCCACTGAGCCACACCCCAGCCCCTCACTGGGGGATTCTAGGCAGGGGCTCTACCACTGAGCCACACCCCAGCCCCTCACTGGGGGATTCTAGGCAGGGCTCTACCACTGAGTCACACCCCAGCCCCTCACTGGGGGATTCTAGGCAGGGGCTCTACCACTGAACCACACCCCAGCCCCTCACTGGGGATTCTAGGCAGGGGCTCTACCACTGAGCTACACCCCAGCCCCTCACCGGGGAATTCTAGGCAGGTGCTCTACCACTGAGCCAACACCCCAGCCTCTTACTGGGGGATTCTAGGCAAGTATTGTTTTGCTGAGCTACGTTTCTAGTCATTGGTATCTTAAGATAAGGTTCCCCTAAGTAGTTGAGACTGGACTGAAACTTGGCATTCTCCCATGTTAGCCTCCTAAGTACCTAATCTCAGGTATGCACCATGATGTCTGGTTGAGCTCCGTGTCTTGAGTGTGGTGGGGGTTACTAGATTACGAGTCTCTCAGAGTTTTACTGTGTACAAAGTAAAAACACAACTTTTAAACACTTTCCTCCAAATCCTTTCTAATTTTCAATTTCTCATTCAACTTCAGCCAGTCCAACTCTGCTAGGTCTTGGTAAGAAGCGAAAGGCTGAATACACAGATGGTGACTAGACTGTGCATGTCAACACACTTCGTCCCACATAATAAACCCAGGAGGACACACCTAGTCCCTGCAGCCACCACCCCCAAGTGGTCATGACATGATCCATGATAAAATCCTTCTCTACATATGGCCACCACCCCTTCCCAAGGCAACAGGATCTAGGGAAGCCTATTTTGCTCCCAAGCCTAGACAGAGCACTCTTCAGCCAATGAGCAGTCCCCCTACCTCAGCCAACAGAGCAGGTCCTGTCAGAGCACACCAGAGCCTTCCACGTGCAGTAGCAAATGCCTAGTCCTTTGTCTGTGAAGAGCAGGGGATAGCAGCCTGTTCATTCCTGCTCTGGCCTTCATGTGATCCCAAGGAAGCAAACCCACTTTACATATCAAGGTCATCCTGAGAAATTCGATAAAACTGGTCAAATGTACTGTGTAGCTACCCACAAGGAAGGAGACTGGGCAGGCTCCTCAACTGCCCTTTGAAATCACTGAGCCCTTGAACCTTCCTATACCCTAAATAGTGCAAGTGAAATGGTACCACTGAGGCAGGGCAGGGTGACAAAGAGTTATAGGACTGCAAGAGGGGAGAGGGTCCCTCCCCTGAAACTCTGGTTGAAGCCATTTGCAGCTGATGAGTAAGAATTCCAACACAATTAACTGCTTAGAGAGTCTTTCCTTTCCTAGCCTTGTCCAACACAGCTCTGGTTTACTGCATCAGATTATAATCTCCTACAAGGCATTCCCAGAGCTACCCTATAATCTCACCAGAGGAAAGAAGGGGAGAAAGTTTAGCCAGCTTTTAAGCTGTGGTAACTTGAGAGTCACCAAAATGATATATATGTGTGTGTATGTATATGGCCAATATATAAATATATGTGGCATATATGTATATATACACATATACATATATACATAAACATGCATACACACACACACACACACATGTCTAAGTGTATCTTTTGACTAAGATATTAAGTTATCTTTAATAAAATATCCAGATCAGTTTCACACTAACTAGACCTCAAATTATTTTCTGTTTTGTAGCTGTGACTCGGATTCAGTCCTAGCCAAGGTCCCTAAGAGATTAGGGTCTTAGCTACCAAGGGTGACAGCGTGGAGTCTCTGTCCCCTCCCTGCTGACACACTTTGCCAAATGACTGTTCCCTATAGCTGCTAACCTGTGAGGAGCTCTCCCATTACCAAGCTGTAGTGCTGTAATCCTGGAAGAACTTTGGAAGTAGTTCTGGAACACAGGAGGTGGGTGTGTGGGTGGGGGTGAGCGGGGACACAGCAGGAGGGAGTCTAGCTTTTGATTAAAAGATAACTCCTCTTGAAAGGACATGGTGTTAGCCACGAATGCTTTCTACAGGGTTCACGCCACCAGCCTTTCATATCTTAATGTTCCAAATAAGTTTGCTCTCTCGCCACCTGTAGCAGCTTGCCTAGCTGTCTGAATTTCAGAGGAAATATTAATACAGACTAAATTAGCCAATGTAAAATTAAATTATTCCGACAGAACAGCAAGCAAAATTTGCCAAAGGAAGCAATAAATTAAGAAACCTTCTTAAAAATGCAATATTCAATTATAACTCAAATAAATCCCTAGGGTACGAACCAAGACAATTGTATTAAACGTAATATAAATTTCTCAGAAAAAAGAATTGCAGTTCTGTGGAATAAAAACCTCTCCAGGAGCCAACTTCATTAGCCACTGTAACATCAAAGACTCCTGGAGGGAACAGCTTAATCCAAAACATCTTTCACAACCAATTTCCATATGGCCTGGTCATTTGCTTTCATGGTCTGGGCAGAAGGCCTGAGGGCAGCCCGGGGGAGGGCCCAGCTAGGTCCCTTTGTTCCTCTCACAAAGTGTTCCTTGTCCAACAAATAGTTCTTTTTTTCCCCCTCATTTCTCTTTCCTTCAATTTATTTGATAAGAAATGATGACTTCTTGCAGACATACTTTTTGTCTGTTTTATGGCTATGTGGTCTGTGTGCATGTGTGCATGTTTTTGTATGTGATCACATGGATATGGAGGCCCGAGGCAATGTTGAGAATTGTCCTAGGTGGATTTTCTATCTTATTCAGTGATTCAGGGTCTCTCAATCAAACCCAGAGCTCATCAATATGGTTAGTCTTGCCAGCCAGCTTGCTCTGAAGATCCCCGTCTTCTGAGACTTCTGAGGTCTCTGTCTTCTGAGGCTGCAACTACAGGTGAGCTGCTGCAACCATCTGGCATTTACAAGAGTATTTGGGGATCTGACTTCTGGTCCTCACACTTTTGGGGCAGATGCTTTAACAGCTGAGCCATCAGACCTATTTTGTGAGCACATGCTTTCGTGTGTGTGTGTGTGTGTGTGTGTGTGTGTGTGTGTGTGTATGTGTATGGATTCATGCACAAGTGCTCACCCACATGCATTTGGAGGACAGCTTGAGTTATTTCTCAGGCACCATCTACATTTTGCTACCTGCTTCCGCTCCCTATCTCATCCTCACTGGGATTACAAACAAGTACCACCATGTCTGACATTTCATGTGGGCTTTGGGAATCTTAACTCAGGTCTTCAAACTTGTCAGGCCAGCACTTCTTCCTTAGCCCTCACAGACATATGCTCAAGTTATATCAAGTTATGTTAGAAACAGGAAACAAGAATGGAGTACAGTGAAGCTCTTCGTTCTATGTGTTCTCCATAACCACTGTACTTCCACCCACACATCTCACTGATGAGAGAATCCCCTCGGACTAGACAGTCACAACTCTGGGGTTTGGTGTGCCTCAGTTGGTAGAGTGCTTGCCTAGTATGCAAAGTAAAGTTCTGGGTCTCTCACCCAGCCCCAGACAAATTGGGCCTGATCATGTCCATAATTCTAGCACTGACAGCAAGAGGATCCACGGTTCAGATGCCACACTGAAGAAGGTCGAAGAGCAATAATGCTGACCTTGACCTTGGGCCACCACATGTAGGAGTGCAGGAGTGAACACACACACATGCACAGACCCCCCTACATATGTGTTCCCACATAGATTCAGGCATGTATACACACACACATTCACAGACACCCCTATACCTGTGTTCCTACACAGGTGCAAGGGTGTACACTCACACCCATGCATACCCATGTACAGATATACCTATACATGTGTTCCCACACAGATGCATGAGTGTACACACACACACATGCACAAACACCCTTACACAGGTGTACCTATACAGTTGCCACAGTTGCAGGAGTGTACACACACATACATACAAACACATTCACAGACATACCTATACACATGTTCCCCATAGCTGCAGAAGTGTACACATACACACATACATCCCTACACATGTGTTCCCACACAGATGCAGGAGTGTACTCTCACATACAAGCACAGACATACCTATGCACATGTTCCCACATTGCTGTAGGAGTGTATACACACACAACACACACACACACACACACACACACACACACATCCCTTTATACAAGTATTCCTACACAGTTCCAGATGTACACATACGTACACACACACATGCACAGAAACCTCTATACTATATTCCTACACAGAAGCAAATATGCATATACACAATAGGAAAAAGGAGAAACTCAATTAAAGGTCATCCTTAAACCTCGGGAGTTAGGTGACAACCTGGATTGTCTGAGCCTGTTTTGAAAACAAACAAAACAACAACAAATGCTTCTCTGAGATACACAGGTCTACAGGGCAGCCTCGAGGCTGGGCCTGGCTGAAGGCCATCCACCCTCAGTGTCCTAGGCCTCATAGAGAGAACAAGAGCCATCCTGTCTTAGCATATCTACAAACGGGCCAGGCTCGTCTCAGATGACTTCCCCTACAAAGGGCTAGGACCTCAAATTTCTTGCCTCTGAAGGACAGGCTGGGCTGTCTTTCCTCTTTTCCTGATGTTTTATTATAGGAAAAGAATGATTTAAATATTTCCATTTTTTTTTTTGTGGAAATTCAGAAATCAAGTTCACAAAATGACTCAGCTGAGATGTTTCTATAGCTATTAATTCAAGCAGGAATGAAACAATAGAATTTTAATTTTGTTTTGTTTGTTTTTTGTTTTTTGTTTTTCGAGACAGAGTTTCTCTGTGTAGCTCTGGCTGTTTTTTTAAAAGTTTTTGGTTTGGTTTGGTTTGGTTTTTTCCTGCCTGTGAGATGGACTCACAGCAGAGGCTGGACTCGGGAGAGCTGGGCGTGGCGACAACAGTGGTGCACCACTACTGGCCTCTATGACCATTTCTGAAAGCCCTGCCTTTCCTCTGTCCTCTAAGGTGTGTGTGTATATATGAGTGTGTGTGAGAGCACATGAGTACGTGAACATGCGTGTGAGCATGTGTGTGTGAGCACCTGTGAATGTGTGTATGAGTGTGTGTGTGAGCACCTGTGAGTGTGTGAACATGTGTGTGAGTGTGTGCATGTGAGCATGAGTGTGGGTGTGTGCATACCTCTGCATGTGCATGCAGAGATCACCGGGAGCTGTTGGTGTCTATCAGTCTCTGTCTTACTCATTTGAGACAGGGTCTCTTTACTGAGCCTGAGTCTGAGCCTGGAGGTTGCAACCAGCAAGCCTCAGTGGTCCTGTCTCTGCCCCTGTTGACCAGGTTCTGGTCATAGGTACACATAGCTATAGATAGACATGTTAACAGGTACTCTTGTCTTGTTTTCTTGATGAGGACTGGGGATTTAGACTCAGGACCTTATTCTTGCACAGCGTGTTCTCTTAGCCCGGGAGCCATCTTGGTAGCCCCCACCTTTGTTTGAGTTCATCATCACCATCTCAGATGTCTTTTGTGACAGCAGTGAAGTTAAAAGATTTCCTGGGCATAGAGTCCTTCCCTTGTATTTGATTGGACAGCCAGTAACAGTAACACTATCTTAGTCACTCCCTCTTAGGGTAGAGAGAGAGCATTATAAAAGATGGGATTTAAGACTGAGATAACAAAGAAAGAAAAGTTCATGATTTTGTAACAAAGTTCCAGCTTTGTTATAACATGCTGAGGAACTGAGAACAGGCTTACACTGGAGGCCACAGATGAGTGTTTTCCACACAGTTTCCCAAGAATAAGGTCCTCACCTTCGAAGATCAGTGTGAGGATTTAGAACAACAACAACAAAAAAAAAATTGCAAAGAACGGAATGGCTTCATAGAGTTTTCAGAACTGAGAACTCAAAGATTAAAACAGAATCAACCAAAACAGTCCTGTACAGTTCTGGGTGACAAACATTGATGCAAGAATACCAAACTCTCAAAACGCTCATTCATATACATGTTGGTTTATGCAATTTCTTTCTGAGACAAGGTCTTTATGTGTAGCTAGGGCTGGTCTTGAACTCACAGCAATCCTCCTGCCTCAGCCTCACAAGTGCTAAGATTACAGCATGTGTCAAGTGTCACTTTGTAAGCAACTCCTGCCAGGCTTAAGTCTTTTTCTTTCTGTGCTTTATTTTATGTTTTTGTTTTGTGACAGGGTGTTACTATGTAGTCCAGGCTGGATTGTAGCTGGCTATGTAGCCCAGGCTGGAGTCAAACTCAATATCCTCCTTCCTTAGCACACTTTCTTAGCTAAGACCACAGGCATGGATCACCATATCTGTCTATGTGTTTAATCTTATAAACACCGAGTCATTCATTGACCAAGATTTGGAAACTGCTCAGAGCTCAGTAACAAGTTTTCCCAAGGTTCATATTTCCCATCTGGTTTCCATGCACTTCTATTAAAATCTTAAGGTCAGATGATATTAAAAGTACTGGATGGCTTGCAGAATAATAATTATGTATCAAAGCAAAGCTGCCCAAACTGGGATGTTCAGGAACCTCTTTAAATAGGGGTGGGGTGAAATCAAAAGAAAGGGTCTTTGAAGTCCTAAACATGCATTAAGATAAAAATAATTGATTTAATAAATTCATCCCATAGTCTGAAGTCCTTAATAGCAGCGAATAAAAGCTCATGGAAGGCAGTTAGAGGAATCAATTTCAGACCGAACAAGATGAAAACAAATCTCAGAATGTCTGTCCAACCATACTGGTGGAGACTGAGAAACGTTTCCCTGAAGGTTGTTTTGAAATGTCACTCATAGAAGGCAGAGAAAATCCTTTCTCCTCTGGCGGGGGGTTCATTTCATCTTCTCATCTGAAATAGTCCTCACAAAACCTGTCCCCATTAGTGTCTTCCTCACTGTTGCTCCTGTGTGTGTGTGTGTATATATATGTCTGTGTGTTTGTGTATGAGTGTGTATGTGTGCATGTTCATTTGTGTACGTGAGTTTTTGTGTGTGTGTGTATATATATATATATGTCTGTGTGTTTGTGTATGAGTGTGTATGTGTGCACGTGCATGTGTGTACGTGTGTGGTGTGTGTCTGTGTATATGTGTGTATATATGTGTGTGTCTGTGTATATGTGTGTATATATGTGTGTGTCTGTATGTGTATGAGTGTTTGCATGTGCATGTGTGTACTATGTGTATGTGTGTGTATGTCTCTGTGTGTATGTGTGCATGCATGTGTATGTATGAGTATGTGTACGTGTGTGCATGTGTGTGTGCGCACGTGTGCGTAAAAGCCAGAAGTCTGTTAGGAACTGTTCCTCAGTCAATATCCACCTTGCTTTTTGAGACAAGGTCTCTCATTTAACCTGGAGTTCGCTGATTAGCTGGGCTGGCTAGCCAATGAGCTCTGGGGATTCTGTCTCTGACTCCCTAAGGCTGGGGTCTCAGGAGCGAGCTCCATAGCCAGCTTTTTAAGGCTACACTGGGGATTCTAACCCAGGTCCTCAAGCTTCCACAGCAAGCACTTTACTGTTGGACCAACTGGTCTCCCAGGTCCTGTGACATTCTTAAAAATTCCATATGCCCACACGAATTTCATAATGGAACCAGACAAAGAAATGGGAGCCATTTCCCAAGGCTTTCCAAAGGGTATGACCCTGACCACCACTTCCCCAGGAAACTCAGCAGGAAAGCTTGGCTCTGTAGGGGAGCCCTTTGGGTGCTGGGCAGGAAATGTCCTTGTCTGAGAGATCTCCCTATGTCCTGTTAGCTGTGCTTGATTTCAGCACTCAACACTGCCACTGACGAAATGTTAAACGACTTCTTTTGAGTCTCTTCCTTCTGTCTAGAGGAAATCTGTGGCTGTCTGGATCGGAACGCAGGCCGGTCCCTGTTAATAGTCCATCCTGGACAATAAGGATGCTAAGCAGCTCTGGCCTTTCAGGCTTTAGCCACCCTCCCTGTACTGTCCTAACACCTCACCCCTGGCTCAGAGTTCTCTGAGTGTGCTTTGCTTGCCTTCTATGATTCATTGGGGTGATAGCTCTGAATCCTACATGGAGGTGCCTACTCATGGTTTATGGGACAAGAAGCAATGACAAGGCCAGGCTAGTTTATTAGGCACTTAGCTGATACCTTGTAACCACTGGGCCTTCCCAAGGCTGAAACCCTCATGAAAACCACTGGCTAGAATTTTCATTTCACGAGGTACCCAAGTGTCTCACAGAATCTAAAGCAGGAGCTACCAGGCTGGGAGCCACAATGAGACAGGACTTGGACCAGAAGCAGTGAGGTGTGCCTGGGTCTCTTTTGAGGCAACAGCTGCAAGGAGAGGGTAAGGGATGGAAGAGAGGCAGGAGGGAAGTAAGGAAGGAAGTGAGGGAAGAAGGGAGGGAAGGAGGAAGGGAAGGAAGAAGGAAGGAAGAAGAAGGAAGGGAGGAAGGGAGGGAGTGAGAGAGGAGAGAGGGAGAAAGGGAAGGAAGAAAGAAAGGAAGGAGATGGGAATGAGGAAGGAAGATTCCACAGACCCAGAGAGATGAGACTGGCCTAGACATTGACCACTTTTAGCATAATTCCACAATTTCAGCGTAAAAAGACCAAAGAAGTAAAGAGATAATAGAGATGGAAGATGTCTTTTATCCTGGGCTGGACTGGGGTAGGGCTGGGGTTGGGGCTTAGCTGGCAGAGTGCTATCCCAGCATGCACAAGGCCCTGGATCCCATGCTCATCACTGCATAAACCAGCCATGCATTGCACATCTGTGGTAGAAGTAGGAGGATAGTTCAAGGCCAAACTTTGCCAGCCGGCACGTTTTTGGCCATCCTCAGCTATATGAGATGCTGTCTAAAGGAAAAAAGAAAGAAAAAGAAGGAAGGAAAGAAAAGAAAGAGAGAGGTTGGAAAGCACGTTAGCCAAGTGCATATAACAAGCAAGCACGAGGCTGTGAGTTCCATACTCAGAACCTACTTTTAAAAAGTCACATGCAAGGGCCAGAGAGACAGCGCAGCAGTTAAAACCATTGTTCCCAGCAACCACATGGTGGCTCACAACCATCGGTAACGGGATCTGATGTCCTCTTCTGGTGTGTCTGAAAACAGCTATACATAAAATAAATAAATCATTAAAAAAAAAAAACAGTTCTGTATGAGCTGGAGAGATAGCTTTAAGACTGAGAATGCTTACTGGTCTGCTCTGGCGGAGGACCTGGGTTCAGTCCTCATCATCCACACTGTGGCTCACAACCCCCTGTAACTCCACAAGATCATACACCTTCTTCTGGCAGACCTCTGTGGGCGTCAGGCACACACATGGTGCACAGACATATACGCAGACAACACACCCACACATGTAATTAATCAAACAGTCAATCAATCAGTCTTTTAAAGGAGTGGGATGTGGGGTAGCTTTCTGTAATCTCAGCACTGGAGAGGCGGAGACAGAGGTTCCTTGCTGTGCGCTGGCCTGCCAGCCTAGCCTACTCACCCGAGTTCCAGGCTAATGAGAGAACCTATCTCAAAGAACAAAGAAATGACATTGGAGGTTGTCCTCTGCACCCCATCCCCACTCCTGACATACATACACATGCACACATGTCCATGTGCACAGGGACCCACATACCAAGCAGTCATTATTTAGCTATTTTTTGCTCATTAGTATTTTCTGACCAATTCTCAAACTTTATGCATACTTCTGAACCTTCCTCTGATCATGTGTACCGCCTCATAAAACCCAGTTGTAGCCAGAGCAAGAGAACAAAAACCACTAAGTTAGTTCATCCAGAATCCCCACACCCTTGCCTTCGACATTTGTTCAACTATAATCCCCCTTTCACATTCCATCTTAATAATTTTGTACCCCTGGGTCCTCACTCTATTTCTTGGCTATAAATATTTTGCTTCTCACACTGCATTAGGAAATAGGTCTGCTCTTGAATGAAGTCTTTCTCAGCCCACTTTAATAAGTGAACATCACCATTAGAAACATGTACACACACAGACACACAGACACACAGACATAGACACACATACACACACACAGAGACACGCATACACACAGACACACACAGACACACACACACATTATATTTTATGTCCAGATTCCCTCGTACTATTGATCGATTTGGCACTTGACAGAAGAAATCAAAATTAAATGGCATAGCTTATTCCTCACACCACTACAGTGCTCTCCCTCACCATCCTCTGGCCCACTGGGTGGCCATCTGCCTGAGTGAAACACTTCCTTTTAGTGTATTGTTTAAGTTCCTACTAAACGTGCAGTCCTCCTCTGCAGTAATGAACGATGCCATGAAGCAGCTTTTAACAGAAGCAGTGAAAATAACTAGGTAGCCAGAGTGCAGATCATTTTGCCAATTTTGTTCAACAAATTAGCTCATTTTTATACTAGCAAATAAATCACTTCTTGGTCCTTAACTCTAGTACTCAAAGCTTTAAGTCCAATTATGTTAGAAAGGGTGAAAAATGCCGAATGCTGACAAGAACTCATGTCCCACCATGGCTATTGGTTTATATAGCTGAGAAGATCTAGCTTTGTTTAATTATTGTTCATCCATATAAATGAGTGTGTGTGTATATGTATATATATGCATATGCATATGCATATTATGTAATATATGCATATATGCACACATATGTAATATATATGTATATATGTATATATGTGTATGTGTACATATGTATATATGTATGTATATATATGTGTAATATGTGTGTATACATATATACATATATACATATATATACACATACACACATACACACACATATATATGTATATACACATATGCATATTATGTAATATATATGTGTATATATATTTTTATAAATTTACTAGAAGGTGTTCATGCTTGCATGCATGCGTGCATATGTATGTGGGTACATGAAGGCCAGAGGTCAGCCTTGAGCATTGTTTATCAAATGCTGAAGTACTTGCTGTGTATGTGAGAAACATGTGTGAATAGTGTGTGTGCAGGTGCATGTGCCCATGGGTGTGCCTGCAGGGACTATAGGAGGATGTCTGGCATCCTCACTTATCACTCTGCCTCATTCCTTCAGACAGGGTCTCTACTGAGCCTGGAGCTTAATGGTTTTGATTGACTGAACAGGCAGCCAGCAAGCCTTGGCAGTCTGCGTGCCTTCCCATGTTCCCCCCAATCAGTTCTGGGTTTACAGAACACAGGTATACCCAGCCATATCTGGATTTACAAGATCTCTCACTGTGACCTGGGGCTCACTGTGTAGGACAGGGAGGCCAGTCAGCAAGGCCAGTGATCCACCTGTGTCTGCCTGCCCAGCACGGGGATCACAAGTGCATGCCACCATACTCATTGTTTTCATGTGGGGCTGGGGTGGTAAATGCAAGCCCCCATGTTTGTGCAGGAAGTACTTTAGTGACTGAGCCATCTCCTTAGCCTTCTGTAGAGCCTTTATAGTGCTGACTCAGCATACATTAACCTGACTCTGGCCTTGAGACTTGTACTGCTACCATTAGCATCTGTGAGGTTGGAACTCTGGACTGCCAACATGACCAACCCGTCAGCTAAAGAGGAATTTCACCCACTGACCCTGGAGCCTCTCAATAGAAGAGAAGGCACAAGGGCCCACGTCATCCCAGTGGGCTGTCTATGAGCAAGCTGCTGCAAGGAAGCTGAATGGTCCCTTAGCCACTTCTGCCTGCACCTCGGAAAGTTCATTTCTTTTTTTCCCCAGCAGATGATGCGACGTCTTAAACTTCTTTCATGATTTCTGTTTAAATTCATACATACGCATAAAAAAAACTGTCATCTGGACATAACAGGCCACATCCTAAACTATGGGATGCTCTGGATTATAGTGAAAATAAAAGCCCAGTGGCTATGACCCAGCTTTATGTATAATAATTACGTGGTGGCACCAAGCACTTTGAATTTTAAGATTTGTTTTCGCTCCTAGTCACATAAAACAGGGATGAGATTAAATTTACCCTACGATTTTCCTGTGGTTACAAAACCAGAATTTTACAGTTCAGTACTCGGACCAGTGAGAAACGGAACATGTATGAGAATTGCTGAAGCAATCGCCCAAGGCTAGCCGGTTTCAATTTCTCTCGCAGATCTATCTGATTGAATAATAGATACCAACAACGCTGCGAAGCTTAAGAGTCCTCAGTGGAAAAGGCTGACTGAGGAGACATCCAAGAACAATCGCCAGTGCTAGCATCCAAGAGCTCCGGCCACTTAATAGCTGTTCTCCAGCACTGTTCCATTGGCCTGTTTAACACAGGGATTATCAATCCAAATGTTATGAGATAAAATGAAACCCTTTGGCTCAGATAAAATATGTTTTTTCTAGTAAAACAAAAAACCTATTACTTTTCAGAGAATATGCAAAGAACCCTTCATGATGGCACAAACCAGTATATTCTGGCAACAGTTGAGGCTGGTCCCTCTCACGGTCTGCCTGCATATATATATTGCTTTCCTTTTTGACACTGAGGTTAAACATAAAGTTTTGTGTTCTACTGTGTATGTGTGTGTGTGTCTTGGAACTCCTTATGTAGACTGGGCTGGCCTTGGACTCACAGAGATTGCCAGCCTCTGCCTCCTGAATGCTGGGATTAAAGGCACGTACCACCACCCCAGGCATATTTTTCTTTTGTAATTTTGTGTGTTTTTGTACATGTTCACATGGAGGCCAGAGGTTGAAGTCAGATGTCTTACTCTCAGGATTAGTCTCTGCTTTCCTTTTGAGATGAGATCTCTCATTGACCCCAGAGATCACTAGTCTGGCCAGATCACCAGGCCAGCAAGCCCCAGGGATCCTCCTGCCCCTGTTGTCCCAGTGCTGGGAATTCATGGCATTTGCTACCACACCAAGGTTTTCAACATGGGTCCTAGGGGATCAAACTCAGGTCCTCAAGTTTGTGAGGTAAAGTCACTTTACTGTCTGAGCCATCTCTACAGCCCTACTTTTTAACTTAATACTCTATTATTAAGGTATTATCAGAGACATTAAAACCATATCATTTACTATTAGTGATGTGTGATATGTAATCATAACTATATAGTCATTGTTGGGTATAATATAATAACATGCAAATATTCAAATTACCTCTTTTGAGTCCATATCATTAAATCTTCTCTGAAAACATTATTTTTCAGTTTTCTGGTAAAAACCTTAAATTTGCATAAAAGTCATTATGATCCCTTTGTATTACCCCAAAGCACAACACACCTGTGTCACCGCAGAGCACCACACACTCCACTGTCACAAGTTCGCCCGTTTGACCCCAGAGCAGGACACACCTGTATAGCTCCACCTTTTCCTCTGCTATGCTTATTTTCCTTTTTTTTTTTTTTTCATTTGGTAAACCAAATGCTTGGGATTTGGTGTTTGTTTGTTTTATTCAATATTTTATTTATTTACATTTCAGATGTTATCCCCTTTCTCCATTCCCACCCTCCAACCCCCATTAATCCCCTAACCCATCCCTCCTCCTCCTTTTTTGCTTTTGTACCATTTAATTTTCCTGCAAGTACTAAGGTCAGTTCTACGTTGAGGAACTAGCAATATAATAGATGCAAATAGTCAAGGAACAAGCAAGACAATAAACCCAGACAGTCAAAGAACAAGCAGGACAATAAACAGAGTCCCAAGATCACTCCTGTAATCACTATTTCTAAGGGCTTATCAGGATGACCAAAATATCTGAGCCTACTTCCCTGTCCTAGCCCAAAGTCATTTTCATGCCTGAAGCCTACTTCTTGGTTCTAGCCTAAATTTAGATTCCTGTCTGAAATTACTTCTTAGTTCTAGCTGAATATTTAGATTCCTGTCTGAAATTACTTCTTTGTTTTAGCCTAGGATTTAGATTCCTGCCTGAAGTTACTTCTTTGTTCCAGCCTAATGTCAAATTCCTTCCTGCAGTCCACTTCCTTGTGGGACACACCTTCATAGAAGGAGGAGAAGCAGGAATGGGATAAGGGGTTTTGTGGCATGGGGGGGGGGGAATGGGGAGAAGGGATAACATTTGAAAGGTAAATAAATAAAATATCTAATAAAAAACAGATTTTGGAACTGGCAATTGTAGTTGAGCAGTTGAGACTTTTTGTCAACAATTTATTACAGGGATTCCTTATAATCCTCAAGGACTAGGTATTGTGGAAGGGCTCATGGAACTTTAAAACAATATCTTCATAAAATAAAAAAGGGGGAGGTATATCCCTGCACACCACAATTTATTTAAATCATGTTCTTTTTATTTCAATTTCTTTTAAAAAAGTTTGCATGCCAAGAAACATTCATCTGAGTGGCTATGGTACCCTACAACTAGGCATACTTATGCCTAGGTGAAAAGGAAGGATCCACTTACTGGCATATGGCATGATCCTGACCAGATATCTAATATGGGGAGAGGGCATGTTTGTGTTTTTTCTGCAGGATGCTGTAAGAGCATGGTGGCTTCCAGAAAGATTAGTGAGACATGCTGTTGCTGAGACAAAGAATGATGCTGACCTGTGAAGCTTGCTGAATGCCCTGGAAAGGGTGACTGGGGAGCTGTATGGATGTATGTTCCTGACCCATCGTTGCTTACTATATCCAGATGGAACAAGCTGCCTTGCCTCAAGTTTTTAGACCTTGTGGGACAGAGAATCAAAAAGAGAAGTTATAATGATTCTTGTATTTTTCTTAAAGGTGACCAGTTATTCGGACTCAATCGTGTACTGGTCTAGAAATCAATCCAGTATTGGAAATAACAGTCTTCATTTGGAAGGCGGATCTGGACATTTTCAGAGACATATTTGGAAGTAAGTTGCAGTTCTCTATGATGTTATGATAGCAAGAGATAAAGTTGGGACAGGTTCTGGATTTCAAACAAGGGTTAGTGCATGTGTTAAGGCTCTTATAACTGTCAAGCTAAAATTGGTTTTGTCTCTTCTACAGTATTTATTATAGGTTGCTCTGACATTGGCCTATCTTCCTTATACCCCAAATCTTCTTCCTTAGGTTCAAACCTATATCTCTCCTGCCCCAGCAGTCCCTGTCCTCACACCTCTGCTTCCTACACCCTGCCCTTCCTCCTCCTCATATCTTGCCTCTCCCTATATCACTGCTCTCAACATGTCGTCTTACCCACTGCCTTCAGCTCTTCCCCCACCCCTCAGCTCTTCCCCACCCCCAGCTCTTCCCCCACCCAGCTCTTCCCCCACCCCCCTCTAGCCTACTTCCCCCACCCCTCAGCTCTCACTCTGGCTTAGGCCCTCATCTCATCCTCAAGGAAAACTCCACACACCCATGCCAGGTTCAGTCCCTGTTTCATGACTACTCTATCCCCAGCACCTAGAAAAGTGTACCATATAGGCACAGTTGCAGTAAAATTCACTAAATAAAAAGATGCAAGCAAACCAGACTAAGGAAACAAAATCCACAGCAGGTCTGGTCACTTCTTAGAATAAACTCTTAAAAAGGTTAGCCAGGGTTGGGGGACAGCCTTGGGTAGGAAGGAATCACGGCTTCGGGAATTTTCTCCTCAGTTTTCTACTGACTTTAGGTTTCTCATATGAATTGAAGTTTCCAGGAAAATCTGTATTTGTTAAAGATTCTACAAGGCTGATTGACTGATTAAAAGTGCAAGAGCAGAGAGCAGCAAATTACAGGTCCACAAACATACCCCAGGCTCCTAAATGCCCATTCACTTGTGTAACCTACACCCATCCTTAGGAAAAACCTTTGGAATGCACAAACAGCTTCACCAACCCGGAAGGTTAAGAAAGTTGTCAGACTAACCCCTCAGACCCACACCAGACACCTTTCTACTTGGTGTAACTTGCCTACCTAATGTTCCCACCAACATGTCTAAAAATGCCTTGATTTATGACTTCCTTTCTTCTGTGACTGTAAAAATCTCATGAAATTGTTAACTTTGTTGGAACATGACATTCAGGGCATCTTGAAACCTTGCTTCTAGGTCATGGTCACTTATATATGGGATTTGATTAGACTATCTCATATCCCCTATGAAATGAAAGCCATGTCTTGCATGGATGCCCAAGGACTTCAATGGCCATTGTGACCTGTGGCTCTCTCAGTTGCTACCCACCATTATTGCACTATTACTACACTGGCACCCATATCGTCATTGGTGGGTGGGTCTCAGTCTTTGGTCTGGGGACGGCACAAGCACTTCTTGGTTGTTTTGTTTTCCTTCTTCCTGATGATACAGGAAGGCTGACAATAGCTGGGCTGCCCAGGCTCTTCCTCTGGTCAGATCAAGCCCCTATAATTCAACATTTCCTGGGCTTAGCTTTATTCACTATGCACTGGGTATATTTCAACACAGTTTTTTTCCCCTTTCCTACCTGGAACAATGTGAGATTTTCCTCACATTTTTACAGTATGAACCATATGTGATTCTAAGAGATGTACCCCACAAAAAAAGATCAGAGCTTCCCTGAGTCTGAGCCCTTAGAGATTCATATCTGAATGTTAGTCTATCTTTGTCTCTAACAATTTATAAGAACATTTGGGTGATCCTGGGAGCTACTGGTTCCTGCTGCTTTGTTAAAGGTACTCAGTGGGTGGTCAAAAGCTGGAGTAAAGCATGACACCTCTTTATATTGCATCTGCTTCCTTTGCTTCCTTAAACTTCAGGTGTGACTCCTCCTGATCAACTCTATACAAAGACATGTCCCCTTGTTAGCTTGACCCTAGGGGCACCTAAGAAATGAGTTCTCAATTGAATGGTTTTTATATCTTACTGACCTTGTAGGCATATCTGTGTGGGATTGTTTTGCTAGCAGATGTAGGAGAGCCCAGCCCACCATGGGTGGCATATTCCCTTTTTAGATGAACATGAAGCTGTATATAAGTTAGCGAGTATAAGCCTACCTGATAGCAGCAATCAAGTAGCGCTCTTGAGGGTGCCTATTGTAATTCTTTAGCTGTGAATTTTTTGAATTGAGTTCTGTGGTTGGAGGTAATGCTGAGTGGAAAAGCAAGCAGCCCGTCTTCAAGTTCCTGCCCTGACTTCTCTAGATGATGAACTATAGCCTGTGAACTAAATAAACCTTTTTATGCCCTAAGATGCTTTTGGTCAGATTTTTTTTTTTTTTTTTTTTTTTTTATAACAGCAACAGTATGACAACTAGAACATGTTAACTTGGGCATTCCTCTAAAACAGTTTAGGTTGATTAGCTCTGGGTTTGCCTAAGCCCTCCTCCAATACCTCCTCACATCCTCCACCATGGATATAGGCTTCTTTGATAACAGCAATGCTGTCTTCATATTCACTTCTTCTGCTTTGAAGTTGGGCATCTGCCCTGTGACTTTAAATTCTGATAGCACTCTATGGAAATCCTCTGGGTTTTGTTGTTGTTGTTGTTGTTTGTGTGTGTTGATTGAGATTGCCTTCTGGAACCATCCACTTTCAGCCTGAAGCATTTCCTGTGCTTTTCTTATAAGCTCATCCACTAGCAATATGTTCTCCCAGGGCATGTTTATCTGGGCATGCCTTCAGTTTTACCTTCTCTTCTGAAAGGCAGCATGGCCAGATCTGCGATTCTAGTTCATTTTGGTTTTCCTCTGGGCTGTTTGAAAACATTCGCCCTTCTCTTAACATGCCTCATGTGCTTCTGATGAGAGGTGGGCTTTCCTAGAAGTCAGGAGCCATCTGTCTCTAATGACCTTCAGGATTCTCTCCCTGTCTTTGAACTCCAGCATTTTGATTGGGGTTTTCGTATTGTGGTTCTGTCTGCATCTACCATCCTTTGAGTTCACAGACTATATGACAGGCACTGCTGTCCTATCACTTTGGAGGTTTGTAGTCATTAGATAATTCTGTGCTTCTCTCTCTCTTCTCCTTCTGGATCTCCCATCAGGCTATGCTGCCCTGTTTAGTGGTATCCTACATTCCTCTGCAGAATCACTTCATTTTTCTTTTTTATTCTTTCTTGCCTCTGCTTGCATGATCTCTGCCTGTAGAATTTTAAGTTTGTTTACTCAAATATGCCGTTGAGGGTTAGTTTTTTTCTTTTGTTCTAATTATTGGAGTCTACAAGTCTACAATTTCTGTTTGGCCCTTTTTTTGTTCTTTCAACCTCTCTGTAAAGATTCTGTTTGACATGGGGTTATCATTACACTTTCCTGGAGAATTTAGTCATGGTCGAGTGAACATTTTTTACATTTTATTTTGTGTGGTGTGTGTGTATGAGGTGGATGTTCATATGAGTGTTATATATTCAGACAGGTGCACACACGAGGTAAATGGTGAGTGTCTTTCTTGGTTGTTCTCAACCTTGTTTCCTGAGACTATGAACCTAGACTAGCTCACAGATTTGCTAAGCTAGTTGCCCAGGGAGCTTCAGGAATCCACCTGTCTCTGCCTCTCTAGCACTGGAATTATAGGCTCATGCTGCTATGGCTAACTTTTTATGTGGGTGCTCCCCAGTGTAAGATCACAGATTTTTTTTTTTTTAGCTACTATTCTCTCTCCAAACTGAGCCCCCTCCTGAAGTTTCTACAACTTTGAAGCTCTTAGAGTTTTCTCTCCCTTTGTAGTAAAAAGTCTGCCCTCTCCCTCTCCCCAGACTCAAGACCACTGTCTTAGTTACTGTTTTTACAGTGTGATGAAACACCATGACCAAGGCAACTTATAAGAGAAATCATTTAATTGGGGAGATTTGCTTAGTTTCAGAGGATGAGTCCATGGATATCATGATGGGGAATATGATGACAGGCAGGTATGCATGGACAGAGCAGTAGCTGAGAATATCTTATCCCCAATATGCAGTATCAGGCAGAGAGAGAGAGAGAGAGAGAGAAGAGAGAAGAGAGAGAGAGAGAGAGAGAGAGAGAGAGCAGAGAGAGAAGAAACTTCGGTTTGACATGGTGTTGTGAAACCTCAAAGCTCACTCCCAGTGACACACCTCTTCTAACAAGGCCACACCTCCTAATCCTTCCCAAACAGTTCCACTAACCAGGGCCTAAGCATTCAAATATATGAACCATATATTCTCATTCAAACCACCACAACCACTTGAGTTGCAGATAGACCCTCATTGGTACTTTGTAACCTTTAGCACATAGATGGGTCATATGATATGGAAATTACTCCCTCTGTTCAGTGAAAAATTTAAGAGCAAGGAACTGCCTTTGTTCTTTCGAAACTGAAAGGTCTGTCTGTGGCTGTGATATCAGCTCTCCAAATCAAGCTCTCTCTGAAGGGTAATTGCCCTCTGCTTCCTTTCTACAGACCTGACATTTCTTCAGCTCTAACACCCAACCTTTGAGCATATCTGAAAGGCAAGTTTGAAGCTTTCTCAAATGAACTTACACTTGGTCGTGCTTACCCATGCTTGTCAGGCCTTCTCTTGCTTTCTTATCTGGGGCATGTGTGGTCACACTGCCCTGCTTCTTTGCATGTCTCCATTTGTCACCCTCCTTCCTCTTCCCCTTCTCCTCCTTCCAGGGGAGAAACAGGCTTAACTAAAATAGACATTAAACAAGTAAGCAAATGATATGCCCACAGTGGAGGAAATGATCCTGCAGCTGCTTGGGTAAGGTCACCATAGACACTGGGAATGCTGGTGGCTTAGGCAGGGCTCAGTTTCCTCTCTTTCTGATGGTGGGTAGCTATCAAACTCTACTAACTGCCTATTATTTATCATTTCTAATATGTCTGGAGGCACAACTTGTTCCTCAAACTAACTGGATCAAACTGTGATTCTTTAGAGAGATGGCTCTAAAGTCGGGGTCTGGTGCCTGCTCCGATTGGATCTCCCTGGTGTCAAATCTCTGCACAGAGAGCTGGGGAGATGGCGGTCAGTCAAGTGCTGGCTTTGCAAGCACGAGGGCCTGCCTTCAACCTCAGCATCAGTGTAAAAGCCATGCATAGAGGTAACAGAGCTGGGGAGGCAGAGAAAGGAGAATCCCTGAGGTTGGCTGAATCCCTGGGTTGGTAATAAACCCCATGGAGAATAATGAAGGAAGACACCAGATAAGATATGAATACACAGGTGTGTGTATGCGTACACATGCACACAGGTTTGAGCTGAGTCCTGGATGGTGGAGCCAAACAATGGCCATCATGTACCTTTTGGCATAGAGTCACTGCTTCCAGGGGTCTAAGTATTCTTAGACTGTCCATCCCAGGCTAGACCCTTTACCTCATGAGGCTGGGATGAAAAGAATCCTCCAGGGTTCTAACTATATCTCCAGGGCTTAGATTCAGAAATAGGTACCCTCCTCAGAAGAAAGCAACCAGCCTGTTGCCTGCAGCTCAAGGACCCATGCTTAGAGCGACAGTGGAATCTCTCTACTTTGGCTGAGCTGGGGCCAGAGCAGGAGCAGCCTTCAGTCCTGTGGATGCTCTTGAAATGATGTTCCTTTACTCATTATTTATCTTTAGAGTCGTTTCAGAACTTCTTCTTATTGCCAGCAATGTTGTTATGTCATGGAGTCCCCTCTACACTGCCACCATCAGGCCATGGAGTCCCTGCCCACCTGCCTCATTCTCCCACCATCTGGCTAAATGTTGAGATTCTGTGGGTTACTTTTGTTTTTTGAGACAGGGTTCCACGATATATCTCTGGCTGACCTGGAACTCACTCTGTTAGATAAGACTGGCCATAGAGATCACACAGAAACAGAGATGACCTTGCGCTGTTTCCCTGGAGCTGGGATTGAAGGTGTGTACCGCTACGTGACTTTGTCCTCTGATTGGTTAATACCTGTTTTTCAACAAGCCATCCTATTGGTTTGTCTCATCTTGAATAGAAGAAAATACTTAATGTGTCCCATTAAGGTAAAAAACTACATGAAACTGATGACACACATTTTCTGTTAAAAAAAAAAAAAGCCACTTCATGTGGCCCTACCCACCGTATGCTAAGTGGAGTATGTTACATTCTTCAATCTTCAGAACCCAATAAGGTAGCCACGATAATTATCCCAGCTTTGCCAGCAAGGCAAACCTTTACAAGGGAGGTTAAGTGATTTATCAAGTGACTGACAGCTAGGACATGGTACACCCAGGATCCAAACCCCTCAAAGGCTCCAGAGTTTATATTTTTAATCAACACAAACAACTAAAACCAACAGCTTACCATTTAATATTAGACTTTTCATAAACTACAATGTGTATTTCTCACATCCCCTTCCTATTTCTTTGGCGTGTGTGTTGTATGCATGTGATGTAATGTGCATACATATGTGTGTGGGTACACAGGCCAGCGAAGGTCACCCCCCACCTCATTCTCCTGAGGAAGGCTCCCTCACTGACCCTAGAGGCAGGCTGGGAGTCAACAAGGCCCACAGTCCCCCTGTGTCTGCTCACCACAGAGCTGCCATTAGAGGAACACCTGTGGTCATACATGGCTTTGCCTGGTCATATACCTCATGTCTGTGCACAAAGGCCCTTTACCCACCAAGCCTCTCCTCAGCTCTTATTTTTCCCTTTCCTCCTATCGACAGTCTTAATGCTGTTTATCATAGCTGACTTTATGAGCTGGAGACCCCAAAACAATGTCAAACAGCGTGGAGCTAGGCTCACGGGGAAGGTCTCCGGGGAGCTCCTGGTGATGGCAGACCAGTCGTTGATTTTGACAGCAGAAGTGTTGATGAATCTGCACACATAATCGGGTTGCATAGAGACACTCACTGTCCACACACACACACACACACACACACACACACACACACCATACAAGGCTTGTTTAAGCCAGTGCAGACTGAACAGTTTGTAGCCTAGGCAACTGCCCTGCGTTGAACATTAGCTTTTTATTCTCCATGTTGTAATATAGTTAAACAAAATGCCACCGCCAGAAGCAAGGTGAGAGTTCCACAGGCTCTGTGACTGTTTCTGCAACTAGAGTTCATGGTGCACAGTAGCTAGTGGTGCCCAGAGTGGCCTCTTTTTTCTATGTGACATGCATGTGGCATCTATCGGGGCTGAGACCTCCTTTTCTATCTAACTACTGTTGACTCGAGGAAATAATATTTTATTGACCCGAATATTCACACAGACGACAGGGAAACTGAGCTGAGGGACTTGATGATACACCAGGATCTCCCCAAGCCAATCTGAAAGAATCTGTGAACTGGATAAGATACTATTTCAAAGCCAAATATAACATCCCAAAATATATAATAATGCAGCCACACATGAAAACCGGGCTAAAGAAATTAGGATAGATTACTTATAAATGTTTTCCCTCTAAAACAGTAATACCACGGCAGATACCACAGCTTGAGGGCACACTTCAAGCATCATGTGATGCTACTCTGCTGGCATTGGTTCCCTGCCCTCCCTCCCTTTCCTCACTCTTCTGTTTTTCTTCCCTTCCCTCCCTTTCCTATCGCTTTCTTCTACCTGTACTTCCCCTTCCCTCTTTTCTCACCCACCTTCCCTCCTTCCTTCCCCCCTCCTCTCTTCCTAGGCAGAACATCACTATATATCCCAGGTTGACCTAGAACTCACAATCTTCCTGTCTTAACCGCACGCACCACACACACACAACGCACGCACGCAGACAGGATAGTGAAGGAGTGCAGGAGGCAGTCTGTTCAGAGTCCTATGAAAAGTATGCTGGCTAGGATGGGAGGGGAGGCTGCTGTGCGCTGTCAGACCTCTGTCTTCCCAGGTTGCGGGCCTGTTGAATAAACACAGCTGAAAGATTCGGTCCCTGACTCAGCTCTACTGCATTGGTGGTGATAGGTCCCATGAACTCCAGGGTTCTGGTTACGCAGTAGGGTGGCTCTGGATACAAGTGACAAAATGTTCCAGTTAAAGGTTTTACATACGAGTTCTAAGTGGAGGAAATGACTCTTGGTTGAACAGTCAGTATCCACTCAGCACAGCCATGGCCATGTCCTGACCAGGCTAGCTCCACTACCTTCCTATGATAGGCTCTATGTAGGACTTCCCACACCATATCACTCTGTCTACCTCTCAGTAACACAGTTTCTCATCCATAAAACAGTGGCATGCATAGCTACAAATTCCTGGGATGAAAACACACTGCTTGACCACAGGTTAATGAGAGCGTCAATGATGGTGGGGAGGTTGAAATATTATTGCAGGTCCAGGGCCCAATTATAAATTATCTTGGGGTAGCCTTGTCCCTTAAGGACCATTTATTATTCACATCTGTATGTTACCGTGCTGGATAGTTTTATGTCAACTTGACAAAAGCTAAAGTCATCAAAGAGGAAGGACCTCAATTGAGACAATGCCTCCATAAGATCAGGCTGTAGGCAGACCTGTAGGACATTTTCTTAACTAGTGATTGATAGGGAGAGCCCAGCCTATTGGGGGGTGATGCCATTCTTGGGCTGGTGGTCCTGGTTCCATAGAAAAGCAGATTGAGCAAGCCAGTAAGCAGCACCCTCCATGGCCTCTGCATAAGCCCCTGCCTCCAGATTCCTGCCCTATTTGAGTTCCTGTCCTGACTTTCTTCACTGGTGGATTACAACGCCAAAGTATAAGTCAAATGAACCCTTTGCTCCCTAACTTGCCTTTTGGTCATGGTGTTTCAACACAGCAATAGAAACACCTAACATCCATGTGACTTTTAGCTAACTTCTTTCAGAAGGTACAGACAGACCTCTGGCTTCCACCATCCCAAAGGCTGAGAGTGTCCTCAGACAGTGTCTGAAGCTGTAGCAGAGGGTTCCCTGCTCTGCCGAAATCTGCCTACTTGCATTTTCCACGATGTATAGTGCCCTGATTTATGATTTACTTTGCTCCATCACCATACGATCTTCATAAAACAATCAGCATGTTGGAAGTCATGACCCGAAGTACCTAATTTGTGTTCCAAAGCCCCGGTCACTCAGAGTGGTGACAGAGTAAACCGGCTCTATCCTCTCTGAGGTGAGAGCTGTGTTTTGTGTCGTACATACCACTCTCTCATGATATCAACTCACAGTATTAGCACACACCAGGCACTAGACATAGGTCCAGGTGTACAGCAAGCGCCCCACTCCCCTGCCACCGAGATGTCAACTGCCTTAATTGCTGTTGATTCATTGTGAAGTATCAGGCCACTTCTGTCCCACACACTTATTCTACTACAGTATAATGAGACTGGACAGTGCCAATGCGCTTGTCTTGTCTTCTGTTGGGGGTGCTTGTTGTCTCTCCTGGTGACTAAATTAAGGATGACCCCTATAGCTGGGGTGACAGCTCAGTTGCTAAAATGCTTGTTACACAGACACGAGGGTCTGAATTCAATCCCAAGAATCCATAGTAAAACAGCGTGGTATGGGGCACACGCTTGCAGTTCTAGCACTGAGGATATGGCCGCACGACACTTCCTGGGGTTCACTGGCCAACCAGCCTAGCCTATTTGGTAAAAGTGAAAGACAGTCTCCAAAACATAAGGTGGAGAGTGACTGACAAAGACACCTGAAACTGGCCTCTGACCTCCGCATGCACATGCACATATGTGTATGCATACCGGCACATACACATGTGCCTTCCTTCATACATACACATGGTGGCTGCTACGATAAGGAATCTGATGCTGTACATGCAAGGCCAGCTGTAAAGAGAGGGAAGGTGTCATAGCTGGGAAAGCAGTTGTATGTGCAGTTAAGTGCAGGGCACAAAGCCTGGAGCCTGCACTAGACGATGCTCCAGTGTCTGGAGTGTGTAGCTATCAAGGCACAAACCTGCCAAAAGGCTGAGGAAACACCCTCCACTTCCAACTCATCCGCTGTCCCTTCTGTACATAAACTTGAGGGAGGAATACTTCAAAACTGTCCCCTGCATAGGTCCCCAACACCCTTTTATGACAGCCCTTTCCCCATAGCACACTGCTTTTCTCCAATTGCACACATGCACACACATGCACACACATGCACACACACATGCACACCACATGCTCGCACACACATGCACACACACACACACACACACACACACACACATTCCTGCACATCTGTTTTCTTACTGCACATCATGTGCAGTGATGTGGGAAGCTCATGCTTAGTGATAAGTGGGGAGCTATGTCGCCTCAAATTTGAATGTCTCTGCCAAAGCCGAATGAGCAATCCTGCAGAAAGTCAGACTTAACGATCATGCCTTTGTCAATATGTTTTGTTTTTCTTTCTTTGCCACAGATTTCTTTCCATTGTCTTTCACTAAGGATCTGGTTTCTAATAACCAGTCCCTCTGGAGTTTTAGCCAGAAAGGCATTAACCTTGTTGGGAAGGAAACTCTTCCTCTACCCACTCAGGTTCTCTGGCTGCATCTGCAAAATGAACCTGCAACAGTCTGGAGAAAAGTAAACAATTGTATTAATGTTAAGAGTTTTGTATGGAGTTTGAAATAAAACTTAGTGATAGACCACTTGCCTAGAATCTACCAGTAAGAAGCTGGGGGTGGCTCAGTGGTAGAGCCCCTGCCTAGAATCCCCCAGTGAGGGGCTGGGGTGTGGCTCAGTGGTAGAGCCCCTGCCTAGAATCCCCCAGTGAGGGTTGGGGTGTGGCTCAGTGGTAGAGCCCCTGCCTAGAATCCCCCAGTGAGGGGCTGGGGTGTGGCTCAGTGGTAGAGTCCCTGCCTAGAATCCCCCAGTGAGGGGCTGGGGTGTGGCTCAGTGGTAGAGCCCCTGCCTAGAATCCCCCAGTGAGGGCTGGGGGTGGCTCAGTGGTAGAGCCCCTGCCTAGAATCCCCCAGTGAGGGGCTGGGTGTGGCTCAGTGGTAGAGCTCCTGCCTAGAATCCCCCAGTGAGGGGCTGGGGTGTGGCTCAGTGGTAGAGCCCCTGCCTAGAATCCCCCAGTGAGGGACTGGGGTGTGGCTCAGTGGTAGAGCCCCTGCCTAGAATCCCCCAGTGAGGGCTGGGGTGTGGCTCAGTGGTAGAGCCCCTGCCTAGAATCACCCACCCCCAGTGAGGGGTACTGGTAGAGCACCTGCCTGACATAGGCAAGGCCCTGGGATCATCCCTAGCACAAAGAAAATATAATAGCTTTAAAGAGTTTCATAGGGAAGAGCATTAAACTCTATAGAAACAGTTGCATTTTGGAGCTTTTCCAATCATTTGGAAAAGGAATGAAAACTTTAAAGAGAAATGCCAGAGCACAGGAAGGCTTTGTGCCTCTCTCCGGGTAGGAAACAAGAGAAAGGCTGAGGCACAGGGAGAGGTTAATGGCAGCCAGGGCCATCAGGAGGTGCCAGCGCCTGCTCACAGTGGCAGCCCATCTCAGTAATAAGGTTGGTAGCCTTCTCTGGGTTCCCTGTAGGGGAAGTGAGGTCAGGAGAAAGCCTTCTCCAGGGGACACGGTGTGTTGTCAGTGGCCACGTACAGGCAGGGAGCTCGCCCCACATTTGTTTTCTCTCAATTGTTTTCAGCTGAAATCCATCTACTTACTGAGTGGGACATTCCCATCTTCCTTCTTTTATGTCACAGATGCTGAGAGAGAGACAGAGAGAGAGAGAGACAGAGAGAGAGACAGAGAGAGAGACAGAGAGACAGAGAGAGAGAGGACAGAGAGACAGAGAGAGAGAGAGAGAGAGAGAGAGAGAGAGAGAGAGAGAGAGAGAGAAAGAGGCATTGAACACCAAGGAAGGAGGAAGCAGGCAGAGCAGACAACTGAACCCTGGTCCAGCTCAGCTCTGAGCATCTGGCTCAGGCGGCTAACAGGAGGAATCCTAGCTCCAGGATATCCAATTCCCTTTTTTAGATTCACCAGCACCTATACTCATATGTGCATGCACTCCTGCCATCAGACACATGCTCATATGCATAATTTTAAATACATACATACATACATACATACATACATACATACACACACACGGAAACCCTTCATTGATGCTTAGTTGTAAAGTGTTTGCTTTGCCAACACAATGACCAGAGTCTGATATCCCAGCACCTTTATAAATCAGCCAGACTTATTGGTTCACTCGTGTTAGCGCTGGGGAGGTGGACTCAGGCTGGCCTTGGGGCTTTTGGGGCTAGCTAACCTTGTCTAATTGGTCAATGAGAGAATCTGCCTCTAAAATAACAAGATGAACAGAGTCTGAAGGATAACAACCTGAAATTGTCCTCTGGCTTCCACATCTGTTCAAACACAAGAATGCTAACACACACACACACACACACACACACACACACACACACGCACACACACACAGTGTCAATAGTACAGCTAAGAGAGGTGGATGTCAGCATTGATTTTCTCTCTCTCTCTCTCTCTCTCTCTCTCTCTCTCTCTCTCTCCTGTATATTTCCAGAAGTCAGTTATTATTTTTCGTTGTTTTGTTTTTACAATACAGGCCAAGTGTCCCGAATGTGAAGATTCTGATTCAAAGATGTTTAGAAACCTGAAAAATTTCAAACACCAAAATGACAACCAAAGTGTTTCAGATCGTAAAGCATTTTGGAGTTTCAGATTTTCAGGGTATGGATGCTCAGCTCCTGAGATCGATATGGACACTGCAAAAGCCAGACAGCCCTGAAGTCTAAAACGCATCCGGCTCCCAGCATTTCATAGGAGGGGTCGTCTACCTGTTGTAAAATTAAAGGGGAGCCCAGGAGGGCACCCATCCCAGCCCTTCATAGCCCTCTTCCGTGAGCCCACAGATGAGCCAAGGGGACTGAAAATGAAAAGGCTGGCCTCTTAGCTTGAAATCTTTATGTAATTTACATAAATCTGCATGTTGAGTTCAAAAAGCACAGATCTGCAATATTCAAGTTAATTAGGACAAACTTATTTAATATGAATCCAATATTCAAGAATAACATAGATAAAATACAGAGCCATTTAAATAAACCAATTGTTTTAATCATTTCTTGATTAGGATAGCTAAAATAAGCTTCGCAGACATATGGCAGTGCCGGCGGGTGCTGGATCCCATGCTGTGACTGCAGGGAGCAGCCCCAGAGCTGGCTTGACAGGGCTGACATAGCAGGCCTGTGCTTCAGCTCCTGCAAGGGAGGCAGCTGAGGGCTTCCAGAAGAGCTGGCTGCACCTGAGCCTCAGGCTGGGGCCTCAAATTCTCCAGCCATTAGATCCTGGGTAGGTGGTGGGAGAACCCTAGCCAGCCCTTAACTTCCCTCTTAGCACATAATGCAACTGGAGTTCAGGGCTGCTTCCTGCCTGTCCCTTGTTCAGAGAGTCAGCCATCTGAGAAGATGGTGGGTTGGCATCTTAAATATATCTCATAGCCTGTGATGGGTTCTGTAGGAGAGGGGCCACAGGCAGTCAATCATCTCAGAGCTGTCTGTCCATCCCTCAGGAGGTCAGCAGGTTTCTGAGACTTGTAGTGTCTGTGCATCTGCTTCCAGCCCTGGTCCTCTTCCTTCTGTCTGCATGTCAGGCACACACAGTGCCTGAATCCAGTTAGTGCCTGCTCTTGTCCACCTTGTACTCCTCCAGGGCACTTGGGCTGGGAGCGGTTAACTCAGAGCAAGCTAACAGTGTGTGTGCTAGGCTGCTGGTAACATATGTGGGTGGATTCCTTCCTATGACATGGGGCAAATGTGTGTCTTTATAATTTGCAATATGAAAGTGCCTCTAGCCATCCCTCCTGTCTCCTATCCTTAAGAGAGATGCAGCCCATCCACCCAGTATGGTTAGGTGTTCAAGTGGAATGTTCAGAGGGAGGTGGTACTGGACTCTTCACTCCATCCAGTCCCAGAGGTAGGCACAGGCTTATCCACCACAGATCACAAACCCACAAGCCTCTTCCTGTACAAGGTGACCCTTCTCCTGCCCACCTGATTGCACTGTCAAGTCTCCTCAAAGAAAGGGGCTAGAAAAGGTGGGGTCACACCTTCTAAGAATGAACAACCCATACTATCACTGAGAACTCCAGAAAGTCAACATTTTAAAAAGTCTGAGAATTAATCAAATTTTTACACCAGTCCGAGTACTCACTACTTATTCAAGACAAACAGGAATTTTACTAAGAAACAGCAGGTCACAGGCAGTCTTACTGGCCCCATTCCATAGCTCCTTTCTTGGTACAAAACTACCTATTTAAAAAAAATTCTCACAACCACGGAGTCTGTGAAAGCCAACAGTCCCAATGCCACTGCCGAGGCCAGGAAGAAATTGCTACCCTCTGACCTGTCAAGAGGCTCTCTGGGAAAGTTCCACTCTCTGGGTTTGCCTTTATTTGACCCAAATCAGAGCTTACTTAGTGCAAAAAGGCTCAGCCTCTAGGGAGTTTGTTGCAAACAATCAGTGACAATTGTTCAACACCATAGCTGCCCACAGAGCCGTACTGGTCAGAGCTAACAAGTGTCTGACCATGATGTCTGAAAAGGAAGCCAAAGTATGGCAAGGGTAGAGGAGATAGTTTGTAAAACCTCTGATATTCTGGGCTGTTCAGAACATGCATATGCAGGGTTGTGAACATACACAGAAAAAGACCGAAAACAGCCCTAATGCTTCCCCTTTGGTGACCTGTGGTGTCTTTGGACAAGCAAGAGGGAGGGTTAGCACTGGGATGGTGGTTTATTTCTTTGCTGTGCAAATGGGAAGACCTGAATTCAATCCCCAACACTCACATAAAAAGGCTGGTGTCTTAGTTAGGTTTCCTGCTGTGAACAGACACAATGGCCAAGGCAACTCTTAGAAGGACAACATTAATTGGGGCTGTCTTACAGGTTCAGAGGTTCAGTCCATTATCATCAAGACAGGGACATGGCAGCATTCAGGCAGTCAGGATGCAGGAAGAACTGAGAGTTCTACTTCTTCATCTGAAGGTTACTAGGAAAAGACTAGGTTCCAGGAATCTAGGATAAGGGTCTTAAAGCCCACACCCACAATGACACACTTCCTCCAACAAGGCCACACCTTCTAATAGTGCCAATCCCTGGGCCAAGCACATTCAAACCACCACAGCTGGGTACCACTGTGGTACCTCTGCCTACCTGGCACTGGGAGGCAAAGACGATAGGGGATCTCTGAGGCTCATCCATCTATCTTCCCAGCTGAACTGGGAAGATTCCATCCCAGAAAAGTAAAGGAAGACAACTATACTAACTCCTAGCCTGCACACACATACATGTGCACACATGTGTGAAATACACCTCTCCTACAACACACACAGAAGTGGAGGGTTGGAAACTGCCTGCAGTGCAGCAACATATACTTCAGCATATGGAAAACCCTACTCAAAGCTCCTTGGGAGCCCAGGGAATCCAACTTCCAAAGCTGCCAACACCCATCATTAAATGTTCAGTTTTAAACAAGCCTGAATGAGATACACAAAAATGTGGAAAACGTGCCCTGGACTGGGTGAACAGCAGTTAACGTCTCTGGGGACGCTATTGGATTTCCTCAGTGAAACCTTTAAATTAGCTATCACAAATATATTTTTCAAAGCCAAGAGAATCAATTCCTTAACATCTCTGGGCAAGCATAAGACCCATGCCTCCCCAGTACCTAACTAATTTCAGGAAGCCAAGCACAGCGGATGCAAGCATTGGAACACACTGGGCTGAAGATGAAGATTCATAACTCCAAGTGGACACTCCTGGAAGTGCTGCAGCACCATGTCACTTCTGTCTCCAAGCAGGTGCTCTGGAGAGAAGACAGGACCGTTCTGCTTGATGCAGACAGAACAGGCCTGCACATGTGCCTGCCGTTCTAGCTCTAATTATCTGTGTCTTCTACAAATCAGTCATTCAGAGGAGCTGCAAGACAGTCTCAGCGGTTTAGAACAGCCAGCTGCATGTCCTTGGGAGGCTTCCTGACAAAAAGAGCCTCAGCCAAAGCAACACACTTTGTATGTGGTTCAAGCGACTCACGTGAAGATACCTGGCGATTAAGTTAAAACATGCTTTAACAATGTTACAGGCCACAGTGGGGAATGCATTTAGTTCCCAGTGAACTGACAATTTCTCCTTAATCCCCAGGAAGTAACTTGCTTAAACAAAGCACAAGCTTGAGATTCCCAGGACTTGTTGCTGGAAACTTGAGTTTTGCCGGGACTCAGTGTAACATCCCATCAGGATAAAGTCATTTTCCACACAGGTAAGTTTCCACAACAGGTAAGTAAGGAAGGCCATCTAGAGTAAAGAACACCAGCATGTCCAGCACTCTCAGGGCTGGGGAGGTGGCTCAGTGGCCGGAGCTCTTGCAATGCAATTGTGAGGCTCAGAGTTCAGATGGCTCTCACCCACATAGATGCCGCATGAACTCTGTGGCTTATAAGTTATCCCAGAGCTCTGGACGTACAGACAGGGGTCCAGGCACAGGCTCGAAAAAAAAGGTTAGTGCCTCTCACCTCAATATACAAGTATAAGGAAAAAAAATCCAGAAAACAAAACAAAACAACTCCTTTTCGATATCCTTTCCTTCATTATTTTGGTCAGAGTGTTTTAACACAGCAACAGAAAAGAAACAAGAACACATGTCTTTCTTTCTAAAGACACTCTGGCCCATGTCTACAGTACAACATAAGTGAAAGCTAAGGGCTGCCTCTCCATGCTCTGCTGCAGCTGGGGGGGCTGAACGAGAGGGTTTGTATCCTCTCGAACATGGACTCACCCCTCCTCAAGGACTGTGCTCCCAGACACTTTAGGACTTCAATTAAACAGATGAGGAAACATAGTACAAGGATTAATTAGCGCATGCCTCCTGGGCTCACTGAGCAAGTCCCAGGGAGAAAGCAGAAGAATGTTGTTAGGAAGGAAACAAAAGTGTAATTATTACCACTGAACAAAGAGGAATGTGTGATTAGGAATAGTTAGGATTGTGTGCGTACCGATGGGGACTCGACAAACATGAGCTGAAGCATGAGGGAAGCCCTCATCTGCCCGTGGAGTTCTGGGATACTTCCCTTTACTCTAATCTCCTAATCTCACAGGAGCGGTTCAGGGTAGGAAACAGAGGCACACTCTAGTCATTCGCACGTGCAGTAAACACCTTTGCGCTCCTGTGCTCAGGGCAGGTTGAAAGCCAGTGGTTTTCCCTTGCTCTGCTGATAAAAGCACACAAATAGCTGGAGCAGACTGCCTTGCTTAAATCACCACTTAACTCAGAACACAGAAAGGCAGCTGGAGCCCTGAGCAGTCACCACGGACAGGTACTCCCTCTGTCATTGTTCCCTGTCAAAAATGAAGTTAGCCAGAGATGTCTCTCCGTGGGGATTCCCTCCCTCCTTTCCCTGGGTCTGCATGTTTCTTTGGTTCTGTCTATATGACCATGCTGTGTGGGGATGCTGTCTGTGTCCCTGGGGTTCTTATCATTATCACACAGGTGAGCCAGCAGAATGTCTAGAGACAGGGACTTCATTCCCTTAAAGCATCCCATCTGGATGTGGTGGATGTCAACCATAAGACTAAACACACAGGATGTGCTTGGTTCTGAAGGGACACCAGGAACATGAAAGAATCGTGTAAGGACTGTCCTTCTGTCACTTAGAGACTGTCAACCTCTTCCTGAGTTTCAGCAGCCATGGCAAAGCAAAGGCATCGAAGGCCTGATGTGTCTCTAGGTAGCCACAAGCTTCCTCCCACACGGGCTCTCAGGTTGGTCATATGATTTGGTTTTAGTCACAGACTTGACTTACAAAACACTACTACAGTTGCACCTAATTTTCCTGGATGGTGCTGAGAAAACAATGTCCATCCTTGCAGAATGACAGAGGGGACAGGTAAGAGAAAGGAAGGTTCCATTAAAGCCATTCCTGAGCATCCAGCCTGGTCACCCTGCCATCCTTGGCCAATTGATAATCCCCTAATCTATAGATGTGTGACAAACCCCAAAGCTAGTGTTTGGGGTCACCACAATGGGATGGTTTGTTACAAAGAAGTAGGTAACTGATATACCACTCAATGTCGATGGAGAGGGTACAAGCTGAGAAAGAACATGATTAAGTCCTTCTGAGGCTCGGGATAGAAGCTACTCAGTGGATAAGGGCAGCCACTGCACAAGCATGAAGGCCTAAGTTCAGATCCCCAGGACCCATGCATAAGGTGGGTGTCATGGCTTGACCCTGTAACCCTGTACTGTGTTGGCCCAGACAAGCAGATCACAGGGGCTCACTGGATAGCCAGTCTGGTTGAAATGGTGAACTCCATGTTTAGTGAAAGATCTTTCTGAAAAACAAGCAGGAGAGTCACAAAAGAAGACACCTAACATTGATCTCTGATCTCCACACGTGCAGACATAGATGGAGGCACCCACATAACACTGCATACAAATGGATGTAACACACACACAAACACACACTGAGAGACACAGACAGCACAGACAGATAGGCAAACAGACACACACATACTAAGAGACACAGACAGACACATATACACACACTGAGAGACACAGACAGACACACATACACACACTGAGAGACACACACAGGCATACACACTGAGAGACAGACAGACAGAACAGGCAAATAGACACATACACTGAGAGTGAGACACAGACAGACAGACAGACACACACATTGAGAGGGACATAGAGACAGACAGACACATACATATGCACGTATACACACTGAGAGAGAGAAACAGAGACAGAGAAATGGAGACAGAGAGAGAAACATATAGACACACAGGTATAATATATAATATATATATATATATATATATATATATATATATATAATATAGAGAGAGAGAGAGAGAGAGAGAGAGTATGCTTTGAAGTTCACCTGCAACCTTGAGCCAGATGTGGGATTTCATAAAAAGACAAATGGCAGAGCCAGGAGAAGGTCTCTAGTGGGAGCCAGAGTTTGGAGGAACAGCTGCCAGAGGCCTGGGCCATGGCCTCTCTCTCTGCTGGATTCTTTATTCCATCTGAGGCTCTTCCAGTTGGCTGCCTCTTCATCTATTTGCTCTAGGGAGTTTCCTGGAAGGAATGCGGCCCTTCATTCTGCCTGTAAGGAACACTGAGCTAAGACCTGGATGTGGAGCCATCACTGGCTCACTTCCCAGAGCAAAGGGCCATTTGTCACTCTCCCTCCAGGTCTCACTGCCAGGATACTTAATCTTCTACTGGGCTCTCCCCTGGCATGGGCCTCCCTCTTCTGAGAGCCTTGTCCTGTACATCTCTATCTCTCTCCCCATGCTCCCTCCTGTCATCCCACAGTCTGCCCTTACAGATGTTACCACAAGACTCAGAGACTTGGCGACGGCCTCTTCTGTCCACTGGCCTCACTCCAGGACTCCTGCCCTACTAAGTCCTAGAGACAACAGCTCCACACCTTGGCTGTTGGTTTGAGCTACACGTGACTGAGCAGGCAACCCAGGGTAGAGCTCCCTCAGTCTGGCAGTCACTGAGGGTGAGTCCAGAAATTCTCCCACCCTTTAGACAGAGACCTTTTGTCTAGTGGGTGCTCCCAATGCTGTCTGTCTTAGTTAGGATCACATTGCTGTGGTAAAGTACCACACGATCAAGGCAATTTTTAGAAAAATAAGAAGGTAAGAATCCACCACAGCAGGGAATCATGACAGCAGGCAGATGCTCTGGCAGAAGGGCTGAGTGGCTCTCGTCTCAAACATCGAACAGGAAGCAGAGAGATCACTGGGAATGGCTCATGGCCTTTAAAGCCTCACAGCCTGTCCCAGTGACATACTATTTAGCCAAACCTCCTAAGCCTTCCCCCAAAATGCCATCAACTGAGGACCAAATATTCAGATGACCAAGATGATAGGGGTCACCTCACTGAAACCACCAGTGTCTGTTTCAAAGAGTTCCCTTAACAACATTTCCTCAGCCCATGGAATCCTCCTCTGGAAGACTAAGGTTCCCTCTAGTCTATCAAATGACATGCAGTCACCACTAGGGGCAGACTGACTAAATAGATAACTGGACATATGTGCACATAAACATGTATCATAGCCATTCAAATGGCCTGATCAACAAAACAAGAACTATTTTAAATGCATGGCTGAACCTGAAGACACAGTGTGTGCTCTGTGTGTGTATGGTTTTCGTGTGCATGCACATGTGCGTTGTATGTGCTGTGTATGTGCATGCATGTGAGTGTGTCTGTGTGCACGTGTACTGCTCCATTGTGCATGCTTTCAGTTGCTGTATGTAAGCTCAGTGATGGAGTGGGCTCCTTGTATGTTCTTGTCTTCACACTGAAACATGTGGGTGCAAAAACAATCTTAGGCCAACCTGGGGCCACAACCATTCTTGGGGCTATCTGACTAGATACACAGCATGCCTAAGGGTTGACGGAAAGACACCCCAGTCACAACTGTGCTGCTGTTGACTCTCTGGCCAGATGACTCTGTGTGCTGGTGGGGCTAATGGCATCCCTGACTTCAATTCACAAGATGCCAGTAATAGCACCACATACAACCAAAAGACCCTAGCCTCTGGAAAATGTTATTGAAACATAGTCCTTTCTCTAAGTCTGAAAACTGCCCAAAAGTGCACCCCACCACACAGCTCCACAGAATAGCCTCTCCTAAGATCTGCTGCATCCATCTGGTTCACAGATGTCTTCCTGCTTACATAGATATGTCAATTTTGCTCTGAAGCATAGAACCACAGAAATATGTGTATCTGTTTGTGTGTGCAGGTACATGTATGTGAGTCACACACATGTGTAAGTCAGAGGTCAATTTTGGCTGGTTTTCTCTACCCGCAGTCTTTTTTTTTTTTTTTTTTTTTTAAACAGCGTCTCTCACTGGCTTAGAGCTTGCAAAATATGTTAGGCTAGCTGGTCAGTAAGCCCTATGGATCCACCTGTCCGCATTCCATCAGGTCTAGGATTTATAATGTATACAACCACACTTGACTTTTCACATGGGTGCTGGGATTGAACTCAGACCCTTATGCTTGGAAGGCAAGCACCTGCCCGACTGAGCCATCTGCTCTACCCACAGTAAATGATCTCTTAAGATGAAAGTCATCAGGTGGCAGTGGTGGCGGCAGCGCATGCTTTTAATTCCAGCACTCAAGAGGCAGAGGTAGGTGGATCTCTGAGTTCAAGGCCAGCCTGGTCTACAGAGCAAGTTTCAGGACAGCCAGGGCTACACAGAGAAACCCTGTCTCACAAAGCAAACAAAAGATAAAAATCACTTACTTTCATTAACTTTTATATCTAAACTTCTATTCACACTCCCCAAATCCAAATGTTCTAATAAAGAGGATACACAGTACCCCTTTAAGAATGGAGCTGCTGCCACAATCCCATGACCCTGAACCTGGTGTTAAAAGAGAGAGCCAGTCACTCAATAGCATAAGTCCTATAACCTCCCTTAAGTTATCTCCCCACTCCCATCTAAACAATTAAGACACAGTCTCAAGTATCCAAGGCTGGCCTCAAACTCCTTGTGCAACCCAGGATAACCATGAACTGCTGGTCCTCCTGCCTCTACCTCCTGACTTCCTGGGTTACAGGTGTGCACCACCACACCAGGTTTATGCTGTGCCAGAGATAAAACTCAGAACTTCAGGCATGCTACACAAGCATGCTATAGACTAAGCCAGAGTCCAGGCTGCTTTCTTAATTTTTTAAGGACTAATTTTTCTACAGAATGTTTTTGGCACAGCAAATTCATTCATGAATATGATATCGCCCAGGAAGGTCGTGGTGATTTCATTTTCCGCAGCATTTCCTCCGCAAGCCGTAGGACATATGGCGTTGCTTTTGTTCCTAATGCCAGCTTTGGGCCCCCTCTTGGCTGGAGCTAAGGATGAAGAATCTCCAGTCCTCTCTGCCACAGGCAAACTCACAGGCACGCACAACTAATGATAATATGGTGTGACGTGGCTCAAGAAAGAAGAACACGGGAGCTCAGCTCTGCGACGAGGCTCGGAGGGAACGGGAATGGAGAAGATACGCGCTCTGATTTAAAGGTAATTGAGGGGAAAATTTCTCCAGATACAACAGAAGTAAACATCACAGGTCAAGAATAATTAAAAGCTCAGAGTGCTGGGAGAGGGATTCTGGGAGAGCAGCGTTTATGACACACGGAGCCCTATGCCACGTGTCCAGCTGATTAGCCAAGGTCGGCTGAAGCACTAATAAGGTGACAGGTCTTGGAGAGTTTGCTGCATTCTCTAGAACAGCCCCTGGGATTCACTGGTGCATACTGCCTGCTGTCCTTCCAGTCCTGCTCCACAGAAACATTCTGAGATGGTGTCTGAGGTGTCCCCAGGCATAAAAGAACAGGCTATAGTTGTGATCATGACAAATCCTACTGGGGTCACTCAGCTAAGAGCTGCCAAGTGTTTCCAATTTCCTTCCTAACACAGAAGGTGCTTGCCGAGAGAGAAATTTATCTGTACATGTGTGTAGGCATGCAAGTGAAGGACAGACTTCCCCAACAACACCTGTTTTAAATCTCATACTGTGATCTAACACTCCCCTAAGTGACTAGAAAGATATCTAGAGACAATATCTAAAAGGAGATGATTTCTGAGCTAGCCCTTGCAGGATGTCAAAATGAGAGCAGAAACAATGGAGAGACCCGACAACCACTACTTTAGTCCCGGATAAAGGTCCTCAGCGACATGATGTTGATGGCTGCCCCTTTTCTCTGGTACAACAGGAGTGCCCTTTTGTTATGTGATCCTCTTCCACAGGTAGAGCATCAGGACACTCTACAAAACACCCAGCCAACTTTCCTCAGAACTCTCATGTTTACAAAAAGACAAGTCTGGGAAACTGCCACAGACTGAAGGAGCCTAAGGAGACATGACAGCTAAATATTATATAACACAAGGTAGGATTCCAGAGCAGGAAATGACTGAATGGAAGATGGGCTTTGGTTAGCACGTTTATTCTTGGTGAATCACTGTATATGTGATCAGGCATATAAACCTGTATGGGTGTATGTGTGCCTGTGCACACACTTGTAGAGGCCAGGGGGAGGTGTTCTGGGTTTTCTTTTCTATCACCCTCTGCCTTATTCTCTTGAGAGAAGGTCTCCCATTGAAGCCAGAGGTAGGCTTGCAGCTAGCAAACCCCAGCAATTCCTCGGAATCCTCTCCTCATTGCTGTCCATACAGGGGCAATTTTGTTTGTTTTTAATGTGGGTGCTGGGATTCAAACTCAGATCCTCATGTTTGTGCGACAAGGTGCTCTTACCCATGGAGTCATCTTCTTGGCCCTTTGATAAGTCACTTTTAGTTGCTGTCTGTGGCATAAAGGGCTCATGGAAGGCAAGGGAAATAACAAAGAAGGCTTTGATGAGTGAAAAATGATAGGAAAAGCTAATGATGAATCCAATCTCATTCTTTCTAGAATGCAGAGATGGGACAAAACCACTTCCTATTTAGGGACTCTGATTACACATTAGATTAGCAGACACGAACAAACAGAACTCTGATTAAATCAATACGGCAAAACTCAAAGTAACTCTCTTCTCTATCTACTGCGTAAACAAGGAGCAAGTCTTTCCCGGCACCTACTTACGATGCAGGGGGAAAGTTTAAGAATCAATTCCTCTGCTCAAGGCAAACCGTGCTGTCTCCCTAACAGCATGTGGCTTTCTTATAGTGCAGGCATGTCATGACTGCAGAGGCTGAAGCACACAAGAGAGCGTCAGTCAAAGAGACCTACCTCATTCATGGTCAATTTATCAGGGAGACAGGCAATTACAGTTTGATTAGCATGTAATAAATGGTGTTTCTTTCCAATAGATCAAGTAAAGTAGTTGAGCAAAAACTGTTTGGTGAGATTTACTCCCTCCTGACTACCAAGTGGGAAGGTGGATAGCTCGGAGGGGCTGGGTAGATACAATGAGCTGGTGGAGCCCGCACCTCCGTATGAAGGCCTGTGGGCACTGCTAAAGTTGGCAGAGATTTTGCCTAGCTCCTGGTTGTTCAGGAGAACCCCCAGAATGCTTCTTACAGTCACAGTTTAAGGCCTTTGAGGCCTGTTGATTTTTTTCTTCTATTATTTTTTGATTCACACCTCTGGAAATGACTCAACAAGAGTAAAATCAGAAACAATTGCCTTAAAACGGATTAAACTAAATAAAAATTAGAGAATTTGGGCAAGATGCAAAGTATTTATTCTCTTAAAGGAAAAGATCAAAGGAGTGAGTTAAGCCTCAAAAAATCTACCATAAGTCTACTAGAAACATCTAGAAGGGCTAGAGAGGCACTCGGCTGATAAGTGAGTATAGTGTTCTTGCAGAGGACTTGAGTTTGGGTCTCAGCAGCCACCTCAGGTGACCCTCTGTAGTTACCTGTAACTACAGTTCCAGAGGATTCTGCTGGCTTCTGTGGGCGCCTGGACTCATGTAGACACACCCCCTCTACACATAAAAATGGGCATAATTAAAAGAAACACCTAGAGATGGGAGGTGAACACCGCATGAGCAACACTGCCATTGCCATCTGTCCTCCACATGCACTGGAAACATTGTATGTTGTCTTAGTTAGAGTTTTACTGCTGTGAATAGATACCATGGCCAAGTCAACTCTTATAAGAACAACATTTAATTGAGGCTAGCTTATAGGTTCAGAGGTTCAGTCCATTATCATCAAGGCGGGAACATGGCAGCATCCAGGCAGGCATAGTACAGGAGGAGCTGAAAGTTCTATATCTTGTTCCAAAGGCAAACAGAAGAAGACTGGCTTCCAGGCAGCTAGGATAAGGTTCTTAAAGCCCACACTCACAGTGGCACACCTACTCCAACAAGGCTACACCTCCTAATAGTGCCACTTCTTGGGCCAGGCATATTCAAACCACCAGACATATACACACACAAACAGATGCATGCACACATGCACACAAAAGCACTCATGCATATGTATGCACCCGTGTACGTACACCACACACACACACACACACACACACACCACACACACAAAGTCAAACATAGTTGTTACTATGCCTTCTTCCATTGTCCATATGTGTTGTCCATGCAGATGTGCTGGTCTTTATTTTGTGAGCCCGCCTCCAAGTAGCACCATTAAAGGCTGGAGACAGTCTCTGCCCATCTGCTGGTCACTGTGTCTCCCATGAACTACAGAGATGAGGAACTGAGTTCTAACACTAGCCCAAAGCATTCTAAAATCCCTAGATCCTTTCTATTTAAAGGATCATTTGCACATTTCCCAGGGATCTGGGACTCTGGTGTGAAGGAAGCACAAGGAGGTCCTGCTTCAAATGTACTTAGTAAACCAACCATTTATTTTCCTCTATAAAGAATTCTCTCTGGCCGCAAGGCAGCTCCTGAACACAAGCTTATTTCTCTCCAACCAGTCATTATTTTGTGATGTAAGCATGTTTTAGCCCAGAATCAATTGCCTGTTCAATACAATTGGATTCTGACTGTAGTCATTTGAGAAACTTTATTACAATGGTCTGTGGTTTCAAAGCAGATGCCACTCATGACCATGCCAGAGGACTATTTAACTAGAACCCCACCCCAAACCTTCATGATCATGCCTCTACAAAGAGCTTGCATCAAGACAACTCTCTCATTGGCAGAGGCAGCAGTCTTGGATTCTGAAAACTGTTTAACTGTACTATGTATGGTACTCTTAATCATGGAGTCATCTCTCCAGGCCATCTTAAAAATTAAAATAACTCACTGAGTCCAATTAGTGCTGTTCACATATGCATGATGTATGCTCAACCTAGGAGAGACCAGACCCTGAAGAAAATGGACATTTTCTCCCTAGTAACCAACAACTGTCAATAGGCCGTTTGCTAAGGATGGGGGCTCATATGAGCCCTTCGCCATGCTCACCCTGGGATGTTGAATGGCTCAGTCTCCTGCAGATCTTATGCAGGCAACCGCAAGCTCCCACGAGTTTATGAGTACAGCTGTCCTGTCATGTTTTGCCCCAGTTCTCCCCAAACCTCTGGTTCTTACAGTCTTTCAATTCCCTCTTTCAAGATGTTCCCTGGGCCTTGAGGGTGGAGGTGTGATATAAATGTCCTGATTATGACTCAGTACTCTATAGAAAACTATTAGAGTTTCTTTTAAAATATAAAACTTGTCCAAATGTAAGTGATCTAGTTTCAAAGACCAGGGGGCTATTTAACAAGCCCCCCATGCAAACCTTCATCCTCCAGCATGGCACACTCGAGGCTATTCCTTCCTGCTCAGGGTTCAGCTCTCGGTGGGAGTGCCTGAAGTAACCCCAAAGACACTCTTCTCTGGATCCTGGGCTTTCTCTTCTCTAGCAGGACCTGGGCAGACTGTCTTCCAGCTTCCAGAAGCCTCAATAAGTTATCTTTATGAACTGAACTCTAATAAGACAAATTAACTCTTCTGTCACCCGAGATGGATTCGGATCTCTTAGAACTGCCCTGATTCTAGACAAACAGCATGTGGCTAATGCAGCTTAAGAAGTCTCCTTGACAGCTCAGTCAGTGAAGTGCCTATCGCACAAACACAAAGATCTGAATCAGATCCTCAGAACGCACACAGCAGAAGAGCCAGGTACTGAGACGTGTGGCTGCCATCCCACTGCAGAGGTGAAGGCAGGTGTGACCTGATGCTCACTGGTTGTCTGGTCAAGCCAAATCAGTGAGCTGTAGGCACCATGAGAGGCCTTGTCTCAAAAAATTAGGTGGAAAGTGATATCAACTCTGGCCTCCACACACATGTACACACCACACACACACACACACACACACACACACGAAAATTTTCAACTCCATCAACTCTGACCTCTACACGCACGTACACACATACAAAATCTCGCTCTCTCTATTAACCTCTGACCTCCACCACATGCATGTCTAACACACACACACACACACACACACACACACACACACACACATCTCCCTGTTTCCTTGACAGCCAGCCTAACTGTCCAATGACTCTATGTTCTGTTTCTAAAACCACACTTATCCTGGGTGGAGGTCCTCTACTAAAGACGGTATGTCTACCTCCTACTTGCATGCAGGTGTGGCTAAGGGACTAGTTCTTTATGTCCTGGTTCTTGTACATCAGTGTGCCGTAGCCTGGCTGGACTTTGGACAAGAAGGTGCCTCCCACAAAGGTTGGATGCAGGTAGTTGAGGGATGGGGAGGACCAAGAGGAAGGAATCTTGATCCCATTAGCATTGCCTCATGGAAGAAAGCAACATAATTACCAGGAGCAAAGGTCTGGGCTTTCCTGTGACCAGAAACTACATGTGTTCCTTTTAACCAGGTCTAAAAGGTACATGCCTAGCCTCACAGTTCTGAGTTAAGCCCCCTTAAAGACATAAATGTCCTCATAAATGTCCCCCTTACCCCATGTGTCCTCACACAGCACATAAATTCCACTCACACACAAATGCTGACAATGCAATAGGAAAGCCACTTAATACCACGGCTTACTTTCCAAACGCAGGAATTATCTCCTTACATTTCTTACGGTTTCACTGAAAGGATAAAAACATGTTTGAAATCCTGATTTTACAATGAGACGTTCACACGACCACTGTCAGGTCAAATAGATGGATTTTCTCGCTGATTTTGTAATTTTGCTACTAATGTGTGAATAAAGCAGAAATGGCCTCTCTTCAACTAACTTCTCTATTTGTCAAGACATCAACACATCACAGAAGCCCTAACAAGTTCTCTTTTATCAACAAATGCCTTATTTTCAAAGGCTTGTATTTAAGATATAAAATTGCTCTATTATTATTACCAGGGAGGTGCTGTCTGATTTTTATGATAATCATATAGATTTATGTCTATAGCTTGGTACATAAACAAGTTTCTTATTTTGGCCTAACTTATTTACTGTCTCATTCTGAACTCCTGACTTATGATTCATTGGGGACAATGCTACATCTGTGTGCAGACGCTTTTTATTTTAAAACACACTTGAGAGCGGTCTGAGAATAGAATTATAAAGTCTCAACTCCCCTCCTAACACAGATAACGCTGCCTGGCAGTGGGAAAGTTACTTAACGTTATTGTTTCTGTTTCCCAAGTGTGAAATTGAATATTACTTGTTACTTCATTTCTTCTCCCAAGGAGTAATGGGGAGTTTCAAATCTGAAGCAGAATTTCAAGGTGAAAAGAGTTTACAAATACTTAATACTAGAGCGGCTCTCATTTTTACCTGGGGAAAAGCCTGAGCGGGGAGGGCTGGGAGTGAAGTATATGGGGCCATGTGAGACAGCAATGCACCCAGCACCAGCCTGGGGGAAGGACCAGAGGAAAACATAAAGAAATTCATGACGGCAAAGCGAGCTAGAGTGAGGTCAAGGGCAGCCACTGCACATCTGTGAGAACCTGCCTTAAAATAAAAGTTTACAAAGAGGCTCAGTGGTAAAGCACTTGCCTAAAATCTGCCACTGAGGAACTATGCCCCAGTGAAGGGCTGGCAGCCATCACAATAAAGCACTTCCTTAGAACTCTCTTGTGAGAGATTGGAGCACTGTTCAATGGTACATTGTATAGACATTGCCTAGAATCCCCCAGTGAGGGCTGGGGTGTGGCTCAGTGGTAGAGCCCTGCCTAGAATCCCCCAGTGAGGGCTGGGTGTGGCTCAGTGGTAGAGCCCCTGCCTAGAATCCCCCAGTGAGGGGCTGGGGTGTGGCTCAGTGGTAGAGCCCCTGCCTAGAATCCCCCAGTGAGGGGCTGGGGGTGTGACTCAGTGGTAGAGCCCTGCCTAGAATCCCCAGTGAGGGGCTGGAGGTGGCTCAGTGGTAGAGCCCTGCCTAGAATCCCCCAGTGAGAGACTGGGGTGTGGCTCAGTGGTAGAGCCCCTGCCTAGAATCCCCCAGTGAGGGGCTGGGGTGTGGTTCAGTGGTAGAGCCCCTGCCTAGAATCCCTCAGTGAGGGGCTGGGGGTGTGGCTCAGTGGTAGAGCCCCTGCCTAGAATCCCCAGTGAGGGGCTGGGGTGTGGCTCAGTGGTAGAGCCCCTGCCTAGAATCCTTCCTCCCCCAGTGAGGGGCTGGGGTGTGGCTCAGTGGTAGAGCCCCTGCCTAGAATCCCCCAGTGGAGGGGCTGGGGTGTGGCTCAGTGGTAGAGCCCCTGCCTAGAATCCCCCAGTGGAGGCTGGGGGTGTGGCTCAGTGGTAGAGCCCCTGCCTAGAATCCCCAGTGAGGGGCTGGGGTGTGGCTCAGTGGTAGAGCCCCTGCCTAGAATCCCCCAGTGAGGGGCTGGGGTGTGGCTCAGTGGTAGAGCACCTACCTAGAATCCCCCAGTGAGGGGCTGGGGTGTGGCTCAGTGGTAGAGCCCCTGCTAGAATCCTTCCTCCCCAGTGAGGGGCTGTGGTGTGGCTCAGTGGTAGAGCCCCTGCCTAGAATCCCCCAGTGAGGGGCTGGGGTGTGGCTCAGTGGTAGAGCCCCTGCCTAGAATCCCCCAGTGAGGGGCTGGGGTGTGGCTCAGTGGTAGAGCCCCTGCCTAGAATCCTTCCTCCCCCAGTGAGGGGCTGGGGTGTGGCTCAGTGGTAGAGCCCCTGCCTAGAATCCCCCAGTGAGGGGCTGGGGTGTGGCTCAGTGGTAGAGCCCCTGCCTAGAATCCCCCAGTGAGGGGCTGGGGTGTGGCTCAGTGGAGAGCCCCTGCCTAGAATCCCCCCAACCCCGTGAGGGGCTGGGGTGTGGCTCAGTGGTAGAGGCCCTGCCTAGAATCCCCCAATGAGGGGCTGGGTCTGGCTCAGTGGTAGACCACTTAGACTTTATCTTAGCCTCATTTCACAGTCAGTCACAAGGTGGAGACTTGAGTTCATTCTGCACATGTCTGGGGCCTAGAGACCAATGCTCTATACACAGAAAGCCAGGGCATACTATAAATTGTAAACAATGCACCTCCAGGCACTTCTAGTTCTAAAGTGGCATAAACATGACTGAGAAAGGATTAATAGACTGTGCAATGATTAAAATTCCCACAACCCTCTCTACCCTGGAGGCTCCTCAGGGAGCCTCATTCTTGGTGGAACGGCCTGGGGACAGAATGTAGTTTGACTTCTCTCACTCAGCTCTTCCTGGCTTCGTAAGAAGCTCCTTCCTTCACAGAGCATGAGGCAGAGCATCCGTGTGTGGAAATCATTTTAGCATGAACTTCTGTTTGTAACTATGAGACTTGGGATTCCTGACACAGGAAGGAATTTATAGAGCTGAGACCACCCTCAGTCTCTATTTCTCAGGAGAACACTGGCTCTCACCTTGCCCCTTTCCACCATGGAAATACCAGTGCTCAGCACAGCAGCTTCCTGGCGCAGTACCGAGTGCGATCAACATCACCAAGGTACACCTGGAGTCTTCCTGCGTCACTATGAAAGCCTCCTTCACAAACTCAAACACTGACTTCCTGACAGCCTTATTATGATGTTTACAGATCCAAGTTGTTTTTAATGTCCTAAAAATACCCATCTACTTTGAAATAACTATCAATTTATAAAAAATTCCAGAAAATGTACATGAAAGCCCTCTGTTGCCCTGAGAGTATGTCTTTCATAGTGATGACAGAACATCAGGATATGAGGGGCACCCGCAGAGTTCTTTGGGGTTTGCCAATATTGTTTGTGCTTTCTTACACATGTGTTTACATAAATGCATTTCCCCGGGGTTTCCTTACAGAGGGCTCTGTGTAGCACCCTTAGAATAAGGGTCTGTACCTTTAGACCAGATCCCACAGCCTTAATCAGACCCTGTGTTCCTGCAGCTCCCTTTGGGACAGAGAGTTAAGAAGTAGTCTGTGCTGTGACTTGACAGCTCTTGATTTAAGGTATCTTGGCTCCTCCACCCTCTTTGTCACAGTCTCTCTGCCGAACTAAATCATGGGATGGGAAACTTCCACCTCTTCTAAAAGGTTATACAAGTCAGGTCTTTCCTTTGTTCTATGGATTGATCCTGTTACTCAACAGAGAGGATGCTGGGGTGGTGGGGGCTCTCCCACCGCTATCCCTCTCATGGTGGTGATAGTCTCTCCCCTATTCTCCCTCCCTTCCCCTCTTCTTACCCTCCCCCCACATCTCTCTTATTCTCACACTTAATGAAGCTCTTCTCTAAGGTCCCATGTTGTCCTGACTGTCCATGTATTGTACTGTGTGGGTGTAATGCTCCCACTCCCACCCCAAGACCCTGTCATGGCAGTGAGGCCCTTTCCTTGCAGTATACCCCATCAAGAAGAACTGTGCTAGTTTCCTTCCCATACTTACCCCCTTTTTACTTAACAGCTCCCATCAATCACATCAGTCTGGCCCCTCAAATCTCTTCTAGCTGCCCAATACCAGGTTTATAATAAACACATGCCATCATGTGCTTTACATGAGTGTTCCAGGAATCCATCGCAGGTCCATGTACATGCATGGCATGCACTGTTCCCACAGAGCCATTCCCAAAGCCCCTCCTTTGTACAAAATTTTAGTTGTTATGAGGTTTGTCATTTAAACTGTCTTTTCTGGAACATACCTCAGTTCATTAGCTTAAAAAAATCCATCTAGGCAACCTCTGAGTTTCTTTCTAAATAGAAAGTATCATTTCACATTTACACGTAAACCTGCCATATTCATTTTTATTACTTTAAACTGTAAGGGCTAATCAAGGACACGCTCCTCTTTATTTAGGAAGTATCTTGGATGTCTAATTGCTCCAGCTACAACAAACCCTATCGTCACCGACTTTGCATGGGAATCATCATTGTATTTTTGATGGGTGTCATCCTGAGGGTCTGTGGTAGAAACTGGATCTCAAATGTTCCTGAGCAGGCTCATCTATTAAAAGATCTATTAAAAGTAGTTCCACATCTGTTGGTACTACTGGGTCTGGTGGGAGCTTTTCAGACTTGGGAGTACCCTGTAGAGGGAATGGGGCACTTTAGTCTCTCTTTGCTTCCTGGAATGAGGTGACAGGTTTGTCCCATGCATTTCCCCATAATATACCACCTGTGTCAGTATCAAGAGAGACAGTGGGATGAGTTCCTCAAACCTGTGAGCCAAAAAGGAACCTTCCACTCTGATTCAGGTACCTGTTACAGTAACAGAAACCTGCAGGGTTGATTTCTACTTTTCCCACTTCATCCCCCTGACCTAACCACACCCATTCCATGCTGTCACTCCTGCCTCACAGACTGTCCTTCCATTCACTGTCCTCTTGCAACAGTTTTAGAGGTCTCTGTAGCCCTTGTTACAGCAGGTAATGCTTAGAATGAGAAGCCCCACAGAGACTCCAGTAGGAATTACATCAGGTCTCTGGGTCAATTTGGGAAGACCTGACATTCTTATTGTGTTGTATTTCTTTTTCTTTATTTTTTATTGGATATTTTATTTATTAACATTTCAGATGTTATCCCTATTTCTAAGGGCTTATCAGGATGACCAAAATATCTGACCCTACTTCCCTGTCCTAGTCCAAAGTCATTTTCATGCCTGAAGCCTACTTCTTTGTTCTAGCCTAAGATTTAGATTTCTGCCTGAAATTATTTCTTTGTTCTAGCCTAAAGTCAGATTCCTGCCTCCTTGTCCTTGGACAATGTCAGATTCCTGCCAAGCAGCCCATTTCCTTGTCCTTGGCCAATGGCAAGCCAAGAACAGATAAGATCTGCACAGAGCCTTACCAACCTAAGACAGAAGTGCATTGCTTTTGATAATGCATATTCCACGATGGGTAAGGAAGGCATTCTTGTCAGAATAACTTAAGGCAGCCTCAATCTTGTTTAATAAAGGGGGAGATGTGTTGTATTTTTTAATCCATGGACAAAAGTGAGGATGTGTGTGCTTTTAAGGCTCCTCTGATTTCTTTCAGCCTCTGGCTGGCATTCTGTGATGATAAGTATGGTGCTCCCGTGTGTTGTTAGCTCTATAACTCAACATTTCATTTTCTTTGGAGCAGCTGTACATGGCATGGCACTTTTTTCATATGTTTACTGTTATTATGGACAAATATAGTTGATTTTTGTGAATTTTGTATTCTAAATTCTTGCTGAAATGCTGTCTTGCACAGGCCTTTTTGTAGACCCCTTTGGGCTGTGTGAGTAGATGGCACTGTCTACTGTGGATAGGAACAGTATTTTTCATCCCATTGATTCTGCATATCTTTTATTTTTAAACATTATTTGATGATGGTGATGGTGGGCAGATGTCTGTGTGTGTGTCTATATATGTATATGTGTGAGTCTATGTCTGTGTGTGTATGTCTTAGTTAGGGTTTTACTGCTGTGAACAGACACCATGACCAAGGCAACTCTTATAGGGACAGCATTTAAGTGGTGCTAACTTACAGGTTCTGAGTTTCAGTCCATTATCAAGGCAGGAACATGGCAGCATCCAGGCAGGCATACTACATGAGGAGCTGACAGTTTTACATCTTCATTTGAAGGCTGCTAGTGGAAGACTGTCTTCTAGGAAGCTAGGATGAGGGTCTTAAACTTGACACCCACAGTGACACACCTATTCCAACAAGGCCATACCTCCAAATAGACCCATTCCCTGGGCCAAGCATATTCAAACTATGACAGTGTATATGTCTATGTGCATGTTTGTGTGTATATATGTATGTGTGTGTGCATATTATGTCTCTCTCTCTCTTCTCTCTCTCTCTCTATATATATATATATATATATATATATATATATATATATGTGTGTGTGTGTGTGTGTGTGTGTGTGTATGTCTATGTGTATTTGTCTCTGTGTATGTGTGTCTGTGTGTGTATATCTCTCTCTGTGTGCATATGTCTCTGTGTGTTTGTCTCTGTGTGTGCATATCTGTATATGTTTGTACGTATGTGTATGTCTCTGTGTATGTTTGTGTGTGTGTGTATATATGTATTTATGTCTGTGTGTGTGCAGACACATATGTCACAATGCATGTATGGAGGTCAGTTCTCTCCTGCCTTCCTGTGAATTTCAGAGAGCACTCTGAGTCAGTAGGCATGTGCAGCCAGTGCCCTCAGCTGCTGAGTCATCTTGCTGCCACACCTTCCTTTCTTTGGGCCATGGAATCTTCTATGGCTCTATTCTAGGATATGGTGAAAAAGTAGACATATTTTCCTCATTCCCAAAGTTACAGAGAAAGCACTGCAGTGTGATATCATTTGTACATTTTCTTGTCGAGTTGGAGGAGTTATTTCTTGTAACTAGGTTTCTGGTATTTTAATTTGTAATCAAAAATGGGCAGTCTAAATTGTATCAAAAGCTTTCTCTGTGTCAACAGACATGTTCAAGAGATTCTTCTTTCTAGTTCATTGGTACAGTGGATTGTATGGATGGTTTACAGATGTTGAACCAATCTTGGATACCTGGAATAAAGCCCACTTGGTTTCAGTGTGTCTCTTTGAACTTGGATGGATTTGGTGTGTCAGGGTTGGACTAAAGAGATGAGTCTATATTTATGCTATATGTTAGTTTCTATTTTCTATGTGCTTTCTTTGATACTTTGGGTGTCAGCATGATACTGCACCCAATTCTATGAACTGGAAAGAGCTTATGACTCTCTCCTAAGACTGTACAAAATTGTAGCTTCTTTGCATATTTGGTAGGTGATGTCACCAGTGAGGTGACACTGGCTAGAATTCTGAGGAGAGATGACTTAACTATGAATGAAATTTGTTTATGCATAGCAGATAATTAAACTTATCTAATTCATAATTTTGAATTCTCACATTTAGTAGTTCTTAAGCATTTGTTCTAGCTAATATAAGCTGTCACACAGATAAGCATAAGCTACCTGCAGAACACAGCTATCTTTAGAGGCTGCAGAAACTGAACCAGTACCCTGTTCCATTCCTAGTATTGGTAATTTTTGTCTTTAAAAAAAACTCTCTTTATTAATTTGAAATGTTTTAATATAAACAACAAGCATTATAGTTTCCGCTCAGTATTGTCTTAGCGGCATGGTGCAAATACTGCTGTATGCATTTTCATTTATATCTATATTTCTTTTCTCTTATTTATTGGTTTGTTTATTTTTGGTGTATGAGTGTGAGAGAGCTGTGTGTGTATATCTATGTGTGTATATCTGTGTGTGTGTGTGTGTGTACGTGCACATGGTGGTCAGAGGTCAACCGTGGCTGTCAATCATCAGGAGCTGTCAATCTTGGTTTTTGAGATAGGGTCTCTTGCTGGTCTCCAACTTGCTGATCCAGCTAGGCTGGCTGGGAGCCCTAGGGATCCTCCTGCCTTACTCCCCAGTGCCAGGATTTCAATCATGTCCTACCATGCCTGGCTTTGTATGTGAGTTCTGGGAATGTTAACTGCTAATTGGAGCACATGCTGGTATGGTCAGCACTCTGCAGACCAAGCCATCCCAGCCCCAGGTGCATCTGCTTCTTTGCTTTAAGATCTTTTCTTTGATCAGTGGATGATTCAGATGTTATTGGACATCGATATGTTTATGGGCATTTTCTTACATGTCATTAATGTGTTTGGGTCTATTACACAGAGCAGACTCTTTGTGACACCAATTCATTTAATTTTTTGTGGGAAATGGAGGGTGTGTATGATCATATACCATTGTACATTTGTATTAAACTCTCAAAAATTTGCACTGAAAACAAAATAAAAAATTAATTGGCATTTTTATATCTCAGGAGATGGGTCTTTGTGGGAAGACGGTTCCATGGATTATTTAAGAAAATGTGGTCAGATGGTGGTGGCATACACCTTTAATCCCAGCACTTGGGAAGCAGAGGCAAGTGGATCTCTGAGTTTGAGGCCAGCTTTATCTACAGAGCAAGTTCTAGGATAGCCGAAGCAATACAGAGAAACCCTGTATCTCAACAAACAAACAAACAATAAATAAATAACGCGTGTCCTCTGGGCTGTGGGGATGGCTCAGTGGACAAGAGCACTTGCTACACGAGTGTGAAGACCTGAGTTCAGCATTCCACACTTCACATAAAGCTGGACTTGGAAATGTGCGTGTCTGTAATACAACTACATACCCCACACCAGCACACATGTAAAGGAGAAAATGTGTACTAGCAAATCCTCTCAGCCAGTGCTATAGCATACTCCAGCATCCTCGCCCATAGTCCAGTGGCATCTTCTCTCCCCACCAATGAGGACTCACATATGGTGAGGAGCCAGCATTTCACACTGTCTTGGTGTAGATATTGTTTCATTGTGTAGTTCCTATTTTCCTTCCCACCTTCCCGTAACTGCCTAAGCTCTGAAGTAGATGTTTCTTAGGTGGATACTTCTTTCAATAAAAATCATTGCTTGGCATAACTTTTCATCCTTTTTCTTTCAACCTTTACAAATTTTGTTTGGACTTCCATAGTGGAGTGTGTGTATGTGCCCTCATGTCATCATGTGTGTTCCTGTGTGTTCCTGAATGTATAGGCACATGTGCATAAGTGTGTCCCTGTGTGTACAGGCCAGAGGTTGACACTGGGTGTCTTCCTCCGTTACTTTCTACCTTATTTTTGAGGCAGAGACTCTCCCACTGAACCTGGAGCTCTCTGATTCAGATAGACTGGTTGGCCAGTGAGCCCCCAGGGATCCTTGGATCTCCCCACCCCAGCTCTGGGTTACACATAGGTGCAGTCACAAATGGCTTTTGCATGAGTAGTAGGGATTAACCCTGTATCCTATGCTTGTGTGGCAAGCCCCTCATTTTTTGTTTGCTTGCCTGTTTTTGAGACAGGTCCTCATACAGCCAAGAATAGCCTTAAATGACTGTGCAGGAGGAATGGGTGTGACCTTGAGCTCCTGACTCGCCTCCTCTACTTCCTGAGTGCTGGGATCACAGGTGTTAACATGCAGACCTGGGGATAGGATCCAGAGCTTCCTACTTGCTAGGCAAGGGCTCTGCCAACTGTGCTACAACCCTTCCCCGAGCCCAAGTAGATTCTTCAAGTCCACTCTGCTAGGCTGTTTTCTCTGGAAGGGCTACTGAGAGGCGGTTTACTCCTGGATCTTGCCGCCTGCCTTCCTGTGGCTTGAACGAACCATTTAGGAGTCCTTCTTGTTGAATCAATGGTTTTACACAGTGAGCTGCCATGTGTGGTTTTTCTCAGCTGCTACTCCGATGCTTCCAATCTGTACATATAGCTTTCCATGGTCAGTGTGTCACCCTTCAGCACAACCTCAAATCAAATATTGGTCTCTTTCTGACTCTTCAAATTGAACTGTCTGAAGTATTTCCTTAAGCACTTAATTCCTTAAGTAATTTAAATGTAATTATATTAGGTATGTCCTCTTCATACATTTAGCCCAATTTGGATGGTATTATTTTATTCCCATAGACTTCATGTATCATTTAAAGGACCCACAAGGAAAAAGCCAGTCTCTGTTTCTACCTCTGCCTCTTTGGGACCTCATGCTTCCTAATCTTGACCCAAACTCTCTATTTAGCCAAGGGTGACCTTTAACTCCTGATCCTCTGGCTTCCACCAAGTGCAGGGACCACAGCCGGAAACACGGGTTGTGGGTTTAGCGGATGCAACCTCCATGCTAAACAAGTGCTCAGATAGGTGAGCTTCACTGCAATCCTGACAGAAATTATCTTCCTCATCCATCCATCTATTGCTCTGGTCTCCATTTCTGCAGCTCTGGGCTTTCCCTCTGTTCATAAGGCCCCCTTTCAGCATTACCAAAGGGCAGGGTTGACTGAAGAGGAGGCAGTGGAGCCACATGTGAACCAAGAACCTCTTCTCACAACATTTTTCGATTGGATGTTCAGTAGGTGATGGGAGATTTTGCTGTAGCTTGAAGAAGTTTTCCCAGACTTGCAAGAGTTCAGTTATCCTATGATGTCTCCTTTCTACTCCTGAGCTTGCCCAGCTGCTTGGGAGTCTGTTATTATAATTTTCCATCCACTGATTCTTCTCCTTTTAAAATTTCTCCTCATTGCAGATATTTTCTACCCCCTGCCTTAGTTAGGGTTTTACTGCTGTGAACAGACACCATGACCAAGGCAACTCATATAAAGACAACATTTAATTGGGGCTGGCTTACAGGTTCAGAGGTTCAGTCCATTATCATCAAGACAGGAGCATGGCAGTGTCCAGAAAGGCATGGTGCAGAAGGAGCTGAGAGTTCTGTAAACTCTTCTTCATCTGAAGGCTGCTAGGAGAAGTGACTTCTAGGCAGTTAGGATGGGTGTCTTAAAGCCCACACCCACAGTGCCACACCTTCTAATAGTGCCACTCACTCCTGGGCTGAGCATATACAAACCATCACATCCTCCCTTTCTTGTATGTGCATGTGTGTTTGCAGGTTATGTACACATGCACGCATGTGTATGGAAACAAGAGATAGATCTCTTCATTATTCTTCAAGCACTGTCCATTTTTATTTGAGAAGGGTTTCCTAATGATCTGGAGCTTGCCAAGTATGGTAGGCTGGCTGGCCAGCAAGCCACAGTGATTGGCCTGTCTTTGCCTCTCTGTTGCTGGGATTGTAAGCATGTGCCACCATACAGGGATTTTAAAATAAAAATTACATTCCAGGGATCAAATTCAGGCTTTCCTGCTTGCAAGGCAAGACTTTGTCAACTGGGCCATCTCTGTAGTCCTCTAGCTGGTCATCTGACCAGAACAGCTTTATAGTTTTCAGTTGAGGTCATTTTTTTTTTTTTGATGGCTGCTTTAAAATAATCTTCATCTTGGCCCTGGTCCTTGTGCTTTTTGCTCAGGGTGTGGTTTTTCCTCCATGTGGTCCACCGTTTCAGGCTAAAGCTATGATGATTACAAATGCAGATCTACTGATCTCCCTGTTTCTGTATGATGTCTGGAAGCTTGCTGTGTTTCACTTATTGTTGACTGTGGGATGGAAGGCATTTCCTCAGGCTGCCCTAGTCACGAGGTAGAAGGTGAGAAGTGGCTGGCCTTGTAGACTGAGACAGATACTCTGGGCCTTCAGGTGCTAATGGATCTCATGCTTTGTGCCCCCCCAGCACTGTTGCCAGGTGCTTCATTCACCCTGGCTCTCTCTCTTCCACTGGAGGCAGATCCAGAAATGTATTAAAATGTTAAGAAAAGACCTTTTATTTTGGAGGAAGGATCTTGAAATAGGGTCTCTTAAGGTAGTTCAAGTTGGTCATGAACTCATGATCCTTCTGCCACTATCTCCTAACCTCTGGGAATATAGGCAGACAACCCCCATGCCTAGCCCAAATGGGTTTTGATATAATAAAGTTTTGCTAAGTGGACACATACAAGGATTCATTTATTCTCTGTATTTTATCTGTAGAAAGTGAAATAAAACCTTACATTTGTAATTATATTTGGACAATTTATGACAATCTAGCATATTTGTGAATAGGGTAATTTAATCTCTCTCATTAACGGATGCTAATTAGATGTGCAATTATTTTGGAATAGAATGAACAATAAGGACAATTATGGACTTTGCATTTAACATATTTTTAAGTCATCATTTCAGAGGTTGAGTCAACTGGGAGATGAGTGTTCTCGCCGCTTGAGTCTTCGTTTATTTTTTATTTAATTGAGTTTTAATGTTACATAATATTGAATCACAACCTAAAAGATTAGAGTTATAATCAGTCTAAGTCCACACTGCATTCTCTCAAGGCCCATTTTAAATTCTAAAAATTGGTGCCACTTATTAATTTCATTATAATTTGCACATAATTAGAGCCTCTCCATATTTGAGACTTCTACAGAAAACAACACATTCTCACACACGTGTACAATATATCCCAGAAAAGGACATTTCCCCCAGAGACTTGATACATAATGATTCAGACTTTGAGATTTGTTTTAAAATTTCTCTGTAGAAAAAAAAAAATTCCTGTGATGTTTAAGTAAAGTATATGAAATGATATTGAGCCTTTTCTTGAGGCCTCGGTAGAAACATAATTTGTACAGAGTACTATAACACAGTTGAAATGATCCATCCACTTCTAGAAGACATTCTAGAATAAAACATACTCTAGGAATATTTGTTCACTAGTGTGAAATACATGAATAAGTCAAAGTTATTGTCATCACTTTAGGAGGAGATGGAGGCCCAGAAAGTCAAAAAAGTATGCACAGTTCAGCAGGTAATAACTGGTTAAAATCAAAACGAAATTAAAACAAAATAAAAAAGAGGAGCCTAAAAGCTGACTTTACCATCATAGTTTATTTTTAAAGGGGATTTTATTTTTATTTTTTTACTGTGTCTATGTCTGTGAGTATAGTGCTCTCAAAGGTCACAAGAGGAGCTGGAGTAAGGACTAGTTGTGAGCTGCCCAACGTGGGTCCTAGGAATTGAACTTGGGTCTTCTTCAAGAACAATACCTTTTTCCTTAACCACTGATCCTCCTCTCTGATCTTCCACCGTACCTTTAAAACATTCTTTATTGTCAAGTCATATTCACAGAATCCTTCTTCTAATCCTAAAAATAATTATCTTTCATATTTTACAATGAGAAAACTGAAGTTCAGAATGTTTAAGTAACACATCAAGCCAGCCCTCCCATTTCGACTCTGCACTATCTGTGCTTTGAGTCTAAGGTCCAGACATGGCAGGCTCACTGACACCTGTCCTGTTGCTCCCATGCTGTGCATTCTTCTGCCCCATCCCCTGCTGTGTGGCTCTTGGCTTCTTCTTAACTTCTGTCAGTATATCTGCTTTACACTCTTTCTAATCTGGTCCTCACATGTGTTTGTGGTCTGAGATGAAAAAGCCTTTGAATTAGGGTCCCTGAGGAGCTCAGGGGCTCTCCCTTTCAAATCAAGTCCTGAGAGGAGGTGGCAGTCATCTGGAGAGCATGCAGGCCGGCTCCTGCTCCATCTCAGCTTACTAGCTGCAAGCCTCTCCAACAAGTGTGGGTCCTGACACTAAAGCCCAAACACAAGGGCATGCAATTACAAACGAGCCATTGAATGGGTTTTCTTTAGCTAAGGATTCCCAGGAAGAAATCCAGTCCCGATTTCATGATCCACGCTTCAATATGGAGACTGGAAGCTGTTTAAAGAAATCTGATGACTGATCAGATTTCATCCTCCTGGAGCTGGCAGGAAAAGGTTCTCCTCGAACGTTCCCCTACAGATCCTGGAATTTAGATCAGGCCCCATTCAATGATAAAAGACAGGAAAGCCTGTGCTGAGGGGAAGGAAACAGAAGCTGCCTAAGACTTGAAAAGAGTGAATACCGAATTTCCTGCACGGAGGGCCAAAGTGAAATTGTATGGCAAATCACTATCTCCATATCTCCTGGCCTGAATCTAGAGGAGAGCTTCTTTTGTTCCTTGAGGACCAAGACGCTCAGGTCTGGGAAGATAAACTCCCAACTATAAATGACACCAAACACTGAGGTCAAGTCCCACAGGTCCCTTAACAGGGAAAGATAATGTCCCCAGCAGACTCTACTGTCATATTGGCTGCGTCAGCTGTTAGGCTGGCGTATCCTGTTCATGCCTCCCAAACTTGCTGAGGGTGTCCAAACACCCACTGGCTTCCTTGGCTCCTCCTGGGAGTCACCTGTTCCTTGATATCCCTCAACCGGGCACAGGAGCCCTCTCTTCACTGTCACCATCTTTGGTGCCAGGCTCCTGACCAACCCAACAGTTAGCATTCCTGATCCTGCATTGCCATAGTGATATCTGGAGGAATAATAATGCTCTAGGCTGAGAGGTTGGCAGAATGCTATCAATGAAAGTCTATCCAGGGAAGACTGGGCCACTAGGCTAAATCCCAGGGCAATTTGGGGTGTATCAGCCACAATTGGATAGTGTGTTGTGTGTATGTGTGCACATGTGTATGTGCATGTAGAGGTCAGAGGTTAACCTCAGGTGTCATCCTCAGATATACATACTTGTTTTGTTTATAGTTTTTGAGCTAGGTTCTCACTGGCATCTAAGGCTCACCTATTAGGCTACTCTACCTGGCAGAAGAGTCCTAGGACCATTTGTCTCTGCCTCCCCAGCACTGAGATTTCTAACATACACAGTCATACCTGGCTTTTTAATGTGGAGTTCTGCATATCAAACTCAGGTGTTTGTTAGTGTGGTAACACACTTAACTCATAAGGCCATCTCCCCAGCTTTGTGTCTGTCTCTTTCTGATGCGTTCCCTATTGTGAACTCTTCTCTTCTCACCCAGGACTGCTCTGTTCACCTTCCTATTCCCAACAATGTAAGTGCTGTGCTGTGCTATACTGCACATGGCTGTGGATACTGCTGTGCACCTCGGGGAGGCGGAATGGCTGTCCAATTCATCTTTCTAATGGCAGTGGATTACAGCGTTGCCAGGACATGGCTGACCACATGATTTGTTCATGACTCTGTGCTAATTCTTCCACATTCATTTTCCTGACCTCTCAGCAGCCTGGCTACATAGACACTTTCAAGGATCTCAGGGATGTGGGAGAAACTGCCTAATGAGATCACCCTCAGACATCGGCTGCTGCCTCTCAGGCTCTTAGCTGCTGAGCCTGCTGTGCACAGGATGAAATGGAGATGGCTTGAGTGGCCAGTGGCATCCTAGCATCTAGACTTTGCCTCCTAGGCCATCTTCCATCCATACCTTGTCCCCGGTGACTTCCCTCAACAGCCCCTCTCTCTTGCTTTCCCAGGCTTTCAGTGTGAACTTGTCATCATGAATCCTGGAATGCTCTGACGCAGCATGTCTGACTGTTTTATACTCTAGCAGTAGGCCTATGGAGCATCCTTTAAACACCCACCTAAGGGGCCTCCTCTACCATGTGACCCACGTTCCACCATGACCTTCAAGGCTATCCATTATCATCAATTTCTTCATTTGTTGGCTTGTTAACTGCCTGTCTCTCCCACGTAAACTTTATGAGGTCAGAGACCTTATTTGTCAACTCTGATGTATCCCTGAAGTATAAGCACAGTACTAAATAAATATTTAACGGCAGAATAAATGAATCCTTAATAGAAAAAGATGATGAATGGCATAGTCTCAAAATTAATGGAGATTATTCTCACTTTAAAGAAAATAGGAGCCAGGAGTAGCTGAGAGGCTGAGGCAGGAGAGCTGCAAGTCTGAGGGCAGCCTGCAGACACAAGGAATCAGTCTGGAGTGCAGAGGGTGTCTGAGGGCAGCCTAAGATGCAGGAGGAAACGTGTTTCAAAATGGAGGGAGTATATTTGGAAATAGTTTCATAGTGTTTGTAAAAGTCAAATATCACTGCTTTCTGTGGTCAAAGAAAAGGTTTATCAACTTTTGTAAGTAACATTATTAAATTTAAAAACAAAACTATTTTACCTTCTGGCATAATAACACACACTGCTATCAGATTGCACCTCCTAAACCCACAGACACAAAATAAAACCCAAAAGTGTCCTGGAAATAAAATCTCCTTTTAGAGTTAAATGTTTCTATTAATGTAAAATAATAGTTCCCTAATACACTCCTTCTAGAGAGACACCATCCCTTGATGATGTGGAGATAGAGCTGTAAAGGTACAGCCAGGGACTCATGAGTGACCTGGTGCTCAGCAAACTAAGGACATCTGGAAATGGATTGCAAATAGAAATTGGATTGGATGGAATGGCCAAAGCAAACACACCTCGGAAATCCTGACACATAGATGCGATTATTTGAGGGTCCCTGCTTCTCTGTGCTTTCTCAGACAGATGGGTGCCCTCTAGTTCAAGCAACCGCACAGCTGTGCTGGAGTTAATGATGGGTCTAATTTACAAGGAGTAAAGAGTCTCATAATTTTGCCTTAGATTTGGTTGCTCTGCTCAAAACAAGAGAGAGAATGGCAAACACATAGAAACACCACTTAACCAAGAGAAAGAAAGTGCTGCACAAGGAATCGAGACAGAAGAGAAAGATTTCTCCAAATTCCACTCTCCTGTAAGAACTAGAGATGTCTCCATCCAGATCTCCAGTCTTCACAGTTCCAGAAGAAACCGGATGGCTCTCCTTCCCAACTCCAACACTGGAACTCCAGTATAAACCAACATGATTTGGGCCACAGATCCTCTTTCTAGTCCTGTTAAAAAAAACTGCAGTTGGCCAGTGGCACACACCTGTAAGTCACAGCTAAGACATGGTGCTCGCTACTCCGAAGATAGTTTAGTCTAAATAGTGATATCCTAACTCAAAAGAAGAAAGAAAAAAGGTCTGGGAGAGTTCATCTGGTAAAGTACTTGTTGTGCAAGCAAGCACAAAGACCTGAGTTTAATCTCTAAAACCTACATTGAAAAGCTAGGCAATGGCTTATAATACCAGCACCAGGGAGGCATAGGCAGGGGGATTCCTGGAGATCATGAGCCAGCCTGTCTAGCTTAGTTGGGGAGTTCGTGACCAGTGAAAGAACCTGTCTCAAAAAAAAAACTATGTACAGTACACAGGGAATGCCCCCCCCCCCGATCGTGAGCTCCAGTCTCCACATGTGCACATATACCACACACACAAGATGGAACTGCCCAATAAGCAGGTACCTGGGAGGTAGATAAGTGTGTTCAGAATTAGAGGATCATGTATCTAGACATTCTGAGGGAGACACAAGAAAGTTACATGACCCATTTTAATAAGAAACCCAGGCATGAAACAGCGAAATGACAGAACAATTAATTGCCACATGTCCCTGACTGTATGGGCCACAGGGTCTGTTGGAAAACAAGAGAAGAATTAATTTCCTAACTGTCCTGAAGGAATTTGAAACATAAAAGGTGGTGAAAGCAATATTAAAAGTTTAGTAAGAACCAGGCGCTGGGAAAATGGTTCAGTGGGCAAAGTGCTTGCTGGACAAGCATGAGGATTCAAGTGTCATCTGCTGCACAAACTTAAAAGCCAAGTGTAGTGGTGCCATCCGTATGATACCAGTGCTAGTGCTGGAGACAGGCAGATCCCTGGTACTCACTGTCCAGCCAGTAAGGTCAAATCAGTGAGCTCCTGTTTTAATGAGAGACCCTATCTCAAAAGGTAAATGAAAAGCAATAAAAGAAGACAGATAAAGTTGACCTCTGACCTTAATACACTTATGTGCAAACATATGCACATGATACGCGGTGTGTGTGTGCACACACACACATGTTTAATAAGAATTGATAGAATCTTAATAAAATGCTTCTAGAGTATAAATGATATATCAACTAACTGATAATGTAGCAAATGGTTAAAATGTGACAAAGCAAGCCAGGGGCATCTTGACCCTTTGGCCCTTGACTGCTTGTGCGGACACTTGGTGCCTCACAGTAGCTTCCTCTGGGTTTCTATAATGACCACTGCTATAGACATCCTTTGTGTGCATTTATTTGTTCTCCACATGCTAGTTTTCTGAAGCCATCTCATGGTCTTTTTGGTTTTTGGGTTTTTTTGCCCACCTTATTAGATGTTTTTTCCTTGCTGTCTCTAACAGTTCTCTGTTTTCCAGATACAAGTTTTCAGATATATGACTCACAAATAATTTGATAAGAGAAGTGGTGGCCTATTCATTATCGGCACAGGGCAACTGTTAAGAAATTAATGGACTTCAGTGTATGGATTTCTGATTTTCATTTATGAACTGTGGTGGAAAATCCCCACCAAGTAAACTTGGCAAGCATGTTTCTTTCTAGAACATACTCCTTTCAGCTCCCACACTTAATCTAATACACTTTGAACGAGTTTTGGGGCAAGGGAATAAATAGCTTAGGTCAAAGTTATTATTCTGTGTGGTGGTTGGTGTGTGTTGTGTGTGTCGAGTGCGGTGTATGTACCGAGCTCGCCCAGATAGAAGAAGCTGAAGAATGGATGAAGACAGAGGAGGAGGCCTCCATGGGGTGGTGAGTCATAAACACATGGCCATGAGGGTTGGCCATTTAAAGTTAAGAGCTGACAGATGGAATGTGGCAAATTATAAAATGGGGTTATTGATGGGGAAATAGATTCTAATAGCATAGAGGGTAGATATCTTCCCAGCTCTGTGCTGATCAAGGTTTATTGTAAATATATGAGCTGTGTGTCTTTCATCCAGGAACTGAATAGTCAAAAGTAGGGTAGAAGCCCCGATTGAGATTAAATATTTCCACAACATAGCACACATGTGGATGTCAGAAGATACCTCAGGTACGGGTTCTTAGTGTCTTCCACCTTTGGTTGCAGACAGGGTCTCCCATGGGCCTGGAACTTTGCCAAGCAGGGCAGACGAACTGGGTCATGAGCTTCCAACAACATGCCTGGCTCCACATCACAGTTTGCTCTCATTCTAATTACAGGCATGTGCCACGATGCCTGGCTTTATAGATGGGTTCTGGGGATTTGAACTCAAGTCCTCATGATTATGAGATAGGCACTTCACCAACTGAGTCATAGCCTCAGATCAAAATGAATGATTATGTTTGTTGTTATATTTTGTCAGTGGGCACACTATTTGTTAAGATAGATTCTATCAAATTGCTCTTATGCTTAACATACACAATCAGTTGGCTGCATTTCTGTAGAAATGTTTCTCTGTTTTGTTCCAATGATCTATGTTTTTGTCCTTGTCAAAGGACCCATGTCATAGTCACAGTCTTAAATCCACTGTAAGCATTTAGAGTAACAGGAGATACTGCACACTTCCTTTTCAAATCACTCCACTTAGCCTGGCTCCTTGGCTCATGCACATACATTTTAGAATAATCTTTAGTAAGAGGGGAAGGAGGGTAAGAGAGGGTAATGGAGGGGAAATATGGTTACAATGTACTGTGTGCAAGTATGAAATTGTCGAAGGTAAAAATACTAATGTATATAAATTCGTCTTTACAAAAATACTGATAAAAGAATACACACACACAACACCACACACACTCCCAAGGCTGCCTCGCCTCTGGCTATGGAGCACTCCACTTGTTCCCATTGATATTGTGAGCAACACTGTGTCCACGCTTTGTTACAGTCGTGCCTTGTTATTTTTGTTTTCAACAGACTCTAAATAGGATTGTAGCTTTTATTCCAACTTCCACACCTTTATTGTTATTTCATATAGTTGTGTTTTTCATATTATGTGAAAGTGTAGTAAACTTGATTTTTTTTTTTAATCCTCTTATTTTTAAATAAGTTCTTTATGACTTTCTAGACAGAACATCATGTCATGGGAAACAGGAAGTTATTTTCTTCCTTTGGAAAATAAATAATCACATTTATTTAATTATCATACTGTGTTCAGGAGAAGAGGCATGTGTGTGCTTTGATGCAAGTATGGCGGCGTCGCTTCTCTCCTTTCCCCCAGTGAGGGCCAGGGGACTGGTCTCCAGGTCTGGTGTTGATATCCACCTTTACCTTCTGAACCGTCTCTCCAGCTTCCCTTTTAGAACTCTGTGCCTTTATTTCCCTTTTGTTGAATCACAAGCTGGCTAGAACTGAAGAGTGAAGAAAGCAAACACACTTGCAGGCTCCCCACACCCGGAGAATGCATGTGGCATTGTACCGTGAGGTATGAGGTCATTGGAAAGACTACTGCATGATCATGCTACCGATGTGAGGATGCTCCCACCATCTGTGATATGGGAGGGGTCAGGGATGAGTGTTAGGTTTTGTCAATGTCTTCTGCGTCATTCATGGTACTGAGATTTCTTCCTTAGGTTGTTCATGTTTCTTATGCTTGTTTTAATACTGAATAGACATCACGCGACTGGAACAAGCACTGTGTATGGTATCAATACATGTCTAAATCCCATCTGCTAAGGATTGATTATGGATCCCTTGCTTGCATTTATGAGGGATGCTGATATGCAATATGTGGTGTGTGTGTATGTGTGTGTGTGGCACGTGCACAGTCATGCACACATGCATAAGAACATACAGGTGAAGGTCAGAGGATAACTATGAGTGCTAGTCCTCTTCTTCCATCTTATTTGAGGCTGGGATTCCCTGTCTGTCATTTGCCCATCTGGACGTCTCTCAAGCTTCCAGATTCTCTTGTTATCACCCTCATCTCCCCATAGGACTGTTGGGATTATAGCCGTGTGCAGCACTGCACCTGGCTTCTACATATGTTGTCAAGACCCAACGTTAAGCCATTAGGCACATGAGGCGACAAGTTTACCCACTGACATCTCTCAGCCCAGGGATTTATTTTTTAGAAGAGTTAAAAATCTGAGTTCAGCATCCTTACCTGCTACAGGAAGATATGGTCTACCTCAGATCAAGTGAACGGTACTGTGTATGTCAAGGAACTGGCCCATCTCATCCAGGCTGCCAATGGGTGCACACGGTTACTACTGGTCTGTACTTGATTATTTCCTTTGATATCTGCAGTTTCTGAAGTGGTGCCACCTGTTTCTTCCCAGGTTCTGGCATTCTGTGTCGCTTCTTTGTCAGTCCTTTGAGAAGCCTGCCATTTTATTGGTGCTTTTGAAGACTTGGGGCTCTTGTCAATGATTTTCTACTGTTTTTTCTATCTTTAATTTCAGTATTGTCTGTCTGTCCACTGTTTTTCCTTCTGCTTATATGTAACTTTTCATACTTTTACTAGCATCTTAATGGGGAAAGTTGACTTTAAACTTTCTCTTCCTTGGAAAAACAAAATGGTATGTGAGTGTGTGAGTTGTGTATGTGTGTATGTGTGTGTGTGTGTGTGTGTGTGGTGTTCCTAGTATTCTTTTTCTGTGGTTCTTAACCTGAAGACGGACAGGGCTCAGGGGGCTTCATATCACCTAAGGCAATATGAAGAGGTGTCCCACTATGTGCCATGCACAGAGCCATGCACAGTGAAAACACTCAGTGTGTCTTCTCTCCTCATGTCAGAGTCTAGTGTGTTGTGTCTTCCTGTGTGTTCTGGCACTCTAGCTAAACTTCATGTGGTAGCGAGGGAATCGTCCTTTCCCACCCTCATTCTGGAGTCTAGCTGCCTATGTCAATAGCCTTTCTCTTCCATAGAACAGCAATCTGTTCTATGAAAATTGAGGTTCAAGCATTCCTCACCACATAGAAATGGTGGAGAAGCTGCAGCAAGGACAGCAGGAGCCCACTCCAGGAGTGAAGAGAGAAGAAATGAATGGGTTGTAAACATGCCACCAAGTTGAAGGATCTAAACAAGTCCCTCTTGCCTTCTTCTCTCACTGTGGAGAGACAGACTTCAGAGGTGGAGATGGCTAGAGCCCTGCTCAGGCAATGGGGATGGAGGGTGTGATGATGTAACATGTCATGGCCCAAAGCTTGTTCAAGGTCTCCCATTTACTTGTGGGAGCAGAATAGAGAAAGGATTTCCCACTCTGATGTACAGAATTCCAGCCTCCTCACTGGGCATGGACAAGAGTGCCAAGAGCAGGCTAAGAGAAGCTTTCAAACACCCTCTGCCTCCTGAAGATGCTGCAAGCCATGGCAGAGACAGGGATGTACAAGGAATACCAGACAAAACCTATGGGTTCCATATGTGCTTGCAGACTATGTAGCCCAGGTTAGCCTTGAACTCTATGTATAGCTAAGGATAACTTAGAACTCCTAACCCTCCTGCCTCTGTCTACCAAATGCTGGGATTATAGGTATATCCCAGCAGACTTCACGTCTGTGGTGCTGAGGGAGGGAGTCACAGCTTCGTGGGCACTAGGCAAGTAAGTGCTCTGCCAACGGAGCCACAGCTGCCAGTCCCCCATTGTGTTTCTCATGGTAAACAAGGGAGCGGTTTTAAAGGTACTGCATACAGAATCCCACTGTTGGTTCCCACAGGCAGAGGAAAGACTGAGCAAGGAATGGCTGGTGTCTATTTTGTTCAGTCCATCCACTTGTACTGGATGAGGAGGTCAAGACAGATAAAAAGCAGAATCTATAAATAAAGGATTTCTTTCCATTCTATCTCTTATACTTCAGAGCCTGGAAAGTGAGTTCATGCCGATCAAGATCTTCAAAGTGGCTCTGAAGTACAAGCTCCAGTCAGCACTACAATTCTACTTACAGGATTCATCTGTCACACATCCATGTTACTTCTCTTCTCTTTCAGGAATTACCATGGTAAATAAAGAAGTCTCTGAGATTGTCTGGGCACTCTGTGGGGCCAGTAACAAGAAATGTTCCCCCTTTATCCAGAATCGCTTTCTCATAATTCCACTGTGGTCTCTAAATTTAATACAGTATTTAGTATAATAATTAGAGAATCAATAAATTCAAAAATAATTTAATATAAGATACTGTTTCTCTCACCCTTTGATTAATTTTCATAACATTGTTTCAGATGCTAGCACCAACATAGAATTACAGAGTTGGATAATAATTACAGAAGCTATAATTAGTGTCACTTGTAGAATCACCTTAATATAGACGATGACACAAGGAAGAGAAGGACAGTCTGGAGGGTGACCTTCAGAACAGCACTGCTGTATGCAGGATGGAACAATGGGGGTTCTACAGGAACCAGGATTCTCAAGAACATGAGCATTAGTTGGGGACTCTGTGGTAGTCTAAATAAGTATGGCCCCCATAGACTCATGTATTTGAATGCTTGTTCCATAGAGAGTGGTACTATTAGGTGGTGTGGCCTTGTTGGAGGAAGTGTGTCACTGTGTGGGTGGACTTTGAGGTCTCCTATGCTCAACCTCTGCCCAGTGTGGCGCACATGTCAGCCTAGACACTGTTATGCCTCCTGCCATGATGATAATGGATCAAACCTCTGAACTGTAAGCCAGCCTCAATTAAATGTTTGTCTTTATAAGAGTTGCCATGGTCATGGTGTCTCTTCATAGCAGTAAAAACCCTAAGATAGACTCATTAGGTCACCAAAGCAACCAACCCCTTCTGTAAACTGCACACCTACAAGGAGCCAGGGCACAGCACCAAACATATTCATCATGAAATGGCATAGGGAGATGTGAGGGTTCCAGAGGGAGGGATATGGCAGCCAGGGTCACACAGAGGAGCACATGTTTGAACCTGGAGGATAGCTATGGGCTAACTAATTATGTCAAGAGAAGAAAGGGAAAGTGAAGATGTCAACTGGTAGACCATCATTCAGAGAAGTGAAAGAGGAGAGGTAAGAAGAAATCCCCAGGGAGACCACTTATGGAGAAAAGAGAATGAAGTCAGGTATGAAGCCATGGATGTGAGGGATACAGCAGGACTAGAGGAAGAGGCTGAGAGGAATTGGCCAAGGGAAAACGAGAACAGCATGATGTTGAAAAGGGTGAGAGGAGGGGCTAGGGCTGGGGCTCAGCGGCACAGTACTCGCCTGCATGCACGATGCCCAGTTCAGTCCCTATCTCGGCACAAATCAGGTGTGCTTGGTGCATGCCTGAAATCTTAGGATTCAGTAGGTGAAGGCAGGAGGTCAATGTTCAAAGTTAAAGGTCATCTCTGTTACACAGAGAGTTTGAGACCAGCCTGGGATGCACGACACATCCCGTCTCAATAAAAACAAAAATAGAGGAGGAAGAAAAGGAAGAGGTGGAGAAGACAAGAGACAGTTCCAAAAGCTGTGAAAGAGAAAATGATGTAATGTTTTATGTCATTGTGTCAACAGAAAACATTCATGCCTGTGACGGTTGACCTGTCACTCTAGAACTAAGAAGAAAACCTGAGAGGCACTTTCCAGATGTTAGTGTTGCTCTACTGGGTTTTAGCTCAGGCTTGCCCTCTCTGCATGCTTTCGCCTATCTCTACCACCCAGAATAATAACAATGCTTTGAGGGAAATGTAAATGCCATAGAAACGTCTGTCTAACCGAATGCACTTAGCTGAAATATCCCATATGCAGACGGTAGATTTCTGCATGCTCTGACAATCTGATTTTGTAAGGCGATTCAAATCAAAGTTTGGCACCTCTAATATTGCCATTCATATATTCATTAGTGCTATTCTTAGAAAGTTTTTGATAAATGAAAACACATAAAACACAGTCTCAATTTTAAAAGGTTTAAAAAACAGTTTGTCAAGCAGGATCTCAGTAAGGGAAAACAGAATAAAAGAGAGCACAGGTATGCTATGTGCTTCTGAATATATACATAAAATGGGATTATGGGTGATTTTCCTCTGCTTGCTTACATTCTTTTATACTTATCTAATATATTACAATGAATATGTATTATATAAAACTTAGGAAAGTAATAACCAAGTCCTATTATTACTAAGATAGAAAGAGGTGGAGAGATGGCTCAGTTGGTAAAGTGCTTATCACTCAGACATGAAGACAGAGAGAAGATGCCCAGGACCCATGTAAAGCTGTATGCAACAGGACACACCAGGATCTGAGCACTGTGTCCCAGGAGTATGTCACAACATTTACTACCCAGTATCCCTTTGCACCTATTCCCACTAACACAAGCACAGTCTTGAGCAGCACATGTGCCAGAGACAGCCAGAGAAGGACTAACTGGAAGCCCTGCTCCTATGCATAACTTCATGTATCAGAACTGAGCTGTTGTTCCTATCTGCAAGACAGGACACCTGCTGGCCAGTTTCATTGAGAATTGTGGCTGAAAAGACAACACTGTGTCACAATAAAGCTACACTGAGCATCCCAGGGCCATCTAGGTTCGTAAGGTAAGATAAATGCTAATTAGTCAACATCTCTTAGACCTACATGGTTTAAAGTACAAACTGATAAGGGCAGGTAGGGCTTACCTGACATTCTACAAAGTATAAACACTTGGCCAGGAATGGTGGAGTTGACTCTTCATTGCCATGGGGCTTATTTTTTTACCATTTGCTTTTTTCTCTGCCTTAGTTTTAGGGCCAGATAGGTATACCCACAAGTCAAAAGGAAACATAAAAAATGCCCATAGGAAAGGTTCCAATCAAATACCACAAAGGTCTCAAGAAAGAGGTGCTCACATGCAAGGGGGACAATTAAGTCAGGAACTCAACTGAACACAAGAAGACTATAAAAATACAAGGTGCCCATGTTACACTTCACAGACCCAAAGAAGCTAAACAAGAAGGATGCTTGAATCTCACTCAGAAGGGGGAATAAAATAGTCATAAGAGGCAGATGGAGGGAGAGATCTGGGTGGGAGAAGGGATGGGAGTTGGTGGTGTCAGAATCAGGTGTGGGAAGGGACAGGAGAGATGGCCAGATGGCCATAAGAATGAATGGAAACCTGCAATTGACTGGGGTGGGGAGGTGGAGTCATATAGAGTATGTGACAGAGACCTGGAATCGGGGAGGCACCTAAGAATCAATGGAGTATTCAGTGGGTTGGCCTGATGCTGCTTGTATTCTAATGCTATTTTGAGCTCCAAAGTGAACATGTCCCTAGTTAATTGTGATTGGTAAATAAAGATGCCAACGGCCAAAAGCTGGACAGAGAGGCACAGGTGGGGTTGAGATTTCTCAGGCTTGGAGTTGGAGGTCGAGGGAGAAGAAGAAGAACATGCAGGAGGAGAAAGAAGTGGCCATGGGTTAAGAGAGAGGAGAGTGTGGCCCTGTGAGCTGCCCAATTAAAGTTAAGAGCAGCCCAGATAAAACATAGTAAGTAAGAACTCGGGGTTATCAATAGAAAAGTAGATTCTAAAAGCATGGAGAGTAGGCAGCTGCCCAGCTCTTGAGCTGCTTAAGGCTTTGTAAATATAAAGAATGAAAGTGTGTCTTTTATCCAGGACCTCAATAACCAAAGATGGGGTAGAAACCCTGGGTCAGGATTTAAATATTTACTACTAGAGAGGTAACCTTAGCTGAGACTCATAGCAGTGGGGATACGGAACCTGAAGAGGCCACCTCCTGTAGCCTGTCAAGGACCCCAATGGAGCAATAGAGATAGCAACCCACTATAAAACTTCTGACCCAAATTTTATCCTGACTACAAGAAATACAGGGTTAGAGGTTAGTGCAGAGACTAAGGGGATTGCCAACCAATAACCAGCCCAACTTGAGACCCATCCCATGGGCAAGCACCAGTCTCTGGCCCTATTAATTATACTCTGTTATGCTTGCAGACAGGAGTCTAGCATGGCTGTCCTCTGAGAGGCTCCACCCAGCAGCTGACTGAAAGAGATGCAGAGATCCACAGCCAAACAGTGGATGGAGCTTGGGAACTCTTTTGGTAGAGTTGGGGGAAGGATTTAGACCCCAAAGGAGATATGAACTCTACAGGAATACCAACAGAGTCAACTAACGTGGACTCTTGGGGCTCTCAGGGACTGAACCACCAACCAAAAAGCATACATGTGCTGGACCTAGCCCCACCTCCAGATATGTAGCAGATGCACACTTAATCTTCATGAGGGTCCCAAAACACTGGAATGGGGGCTATCCCCAAAGCTTATGCATCTCTGTGGGATAAGTTCTTCTAGCTGGGCTGCCTTGTCTGGCTTCAGTGGGATGAGGAAGCTCCTAGCTATGCAAAGACCTGATATACCAGGGTGGAAGGATACCCAGGGGGCTCCACCTTCTCAGAGGACAAGAAGGGGAAGGAAGGAAGGATTGTTGGAGGGGGTGAACTGGGAGGAGGGTAATGAGTGAGATGTAAGGTGAATAAATAAAAATAAAATGATAAAACAACAAAAATGTAAATGGCATAAGGATAAAGTTAAAACTCTAGGAATACTTTTTATGTACTAAAAAAGCCTGATGCACATTAAAAAATGAGCAGAGACAGAGTGTGCCTCTTAGTTACAACTGTCAAATCACAGTAGCAACAGTCTAGAATCTGCAGGGCAGAGACTCTTAATGGAGATTATCCAGATCAAAATCTCCTGTGAACATGTCCAGGGGTGGGAATTGGGTGGTCTTCCTGATTGATCAATATTCTAGCCTACTATGGTCAACAGGCTGAAACCTAAACAGAGGGCATGGACAACCTGGTAGGTCAGAGAAAATGAGCTAGCCACAGGACCCAGGGATTGGCAGTCCAGGTAGAGTCTATGACACTGGGGGTGGTAGACATTGAGTGAGCACAAACTATATGTAGTGACATAAATAAGAACATGCAGGACTTAATTTTTATGTTGAGGAGAGAGACAAAGGGGACAATCACAGAAACAAAAACAAAGGGCTGACAGACAACTCAGTTGGTAGAGCATTTGATGTGCTAGGGTGAGGACCTGGTTTGAATCCACATAAGGCTGTGTGTCTATAGTCTCAGCACTCCTGTGGGCAGAAAGAAGTCAGAGGCAAAAGAATCTCATTAGCTTGTAGGCTAGCCAGTGTGGTGTACACAGGGACAAACACACCCAGAGACACACACACACACACAGACACACACATACAAACACACACAGAGACACACACACACAGACACACACACACAGACACACACACACACACACACAAGAAAGATAAACTATGCTCAAGTACAAACGTCATAAAATTCCAAGTACTATTAAAAAGAATGATATCTAGTAGTAATGGCACCAAGTCCTTCAACAGGTACCACTGTAGACATGAGGGCTGTTTCTGAAACAGACAATATTTCCAGAGGGAAACAGTTGGTGTTACACAGGTGCAAGCTTTATCGGTATCTTTAAGTCATTCAAGGAGAAAGGGGTCCAGTGGTTTAAATTATCTGATGTAATTTCTGAAATTGATGCAAAGAATTACAAGAAAAGGCAAAGGAACGAAACAAATTAAGAAAGTAGATGGATTTACAGTAATATATTTTAAGGTGATAAATATTTGCAGTGCTACTGGCTTCTCATGCAAAATAAAGGGAATGAGGGTGGTGGTGGCAGGTTTGTAAACAGAGCTGATGGACTCAGGGTTTCTTGTTCACACTCACACACTGTCCACAGGTAAGACAGCAATGCAAGAGAATGTGTAATGCTCACCAAAAAACAAACTGTTAGGGACCTTATGAAATAATATATAGCCTCATTAATATATCACATAAATAATGTGTTCAATCATATTAATTCAATATGTAATATGACACCTGCAATTTCCTGTTTTATTCTTAACCAAAATATATTCAAGGCTCTCATAATAGAAAATTGCTAAATCATAATCACATGAAATACAGCTGGATGGCTTATAACTGGAAATACTAAATTAAAGTGCCCAGATGGGGTGTCTCTTTTGTCTATTCAATGGGTAGATACTAAAAATCTAGAAAGATCTAATGACACCAGAAACATTTAGTAGGTCTTTAAACACCCTGGGAGTTCATGTGTAAATTGATAGGACTCTAGCACCCTGAAGAATGCTTTATCCAGTATGTTATAAATAGATCAAGAGTATATTTTATAATGGGTCACCCATGACATGATACATGATAATTTTAAAAGTTATTGACACTCCTTGACCTACCAACCACAACTCTAGATTATATGATAGACTAATAATCTGAGATATAAAAAAATCCATGTTTCTATCAATACAGGCATAAAATAAAGTAAAAACTAGAGGACACTCCTAAAATGAACAGATAAGTAAGTATATGGCAAATACTTAAAATAATATATCCATCAAATAAAATATATAATTGTCTGTCTACTTACTCATTTATTTTTATTTCTCTGGAAAAGGGCTGTCATGTAGCCTAGGCTGGCTTTGACCTTGCTGTGTACTTGAGGATGTCAAGGAACCCCTGATCCTCTGGCCTCTACCTCCCAAATGCCCAGGTGACAGATACGTGTGCACCACCACACACAGCCTGAAATGTATGTTTGAGAGTGTCAGCAATGTGAGCAGTTTTAACTGTTTCACAATCATTTTGTGGCTGGTGAGATGGCTTGAGGACTTGAGTTTGGGTCCTGTGGTGGCTCATGTCTGTAATGCCCCTGCATGGGAGGTGGAGAAGGAAGATGCTGGGGATGTCTAGCTAGCCTGTAGCTGAAAACATCAAATCTGTGGTCCGTGAGAGGCCTTGTCTCACAAAATAAGGGGAAAAGCAACGAAGGATGACACTCAGTGGTGACCTCTGGCCTCTATGAGCTCATGCACACATACATACACCACATGGGCTTGTGTAGACATATACAGAACACATCGGCTTATGTAGACATACACAGAATACATAGACTCATGCAGACATACATACACTACATAGGCTCATGCACACATACATGCACCACATGGGCTCATGTACTTATACATACACCACATTGGCTTGTGTAAACATACATAGAACACATAGACTCATGCACACACACATACACTGCATGGGCTCATGCAGACATATATAAAACATATAGACTCATGCAGACATACATACACCACATAGGCTCATGTATATATACATACATACACCACATGGGCTCATGCACATATACATACATCACAAGCCTGTAAATACACACACATACATATGCACACACAAATGTATGTATATATTACATATATAATGCAATCATGCAATCAATGCCACAACTATACACAATACTTAGACCATACATGTGTGTATCCAAGAAGACTGCTAACAACACTTATGGGCTATGGAACATATTAAGTTATTTTCCTGACTTATATTTCCTAAATTATGTATGACAGAGTTTTGGAATCGGGAGGAATTTCTTAGGAAGAATACAGAATTCCAACATTGCCTTGAGTGTCTGAACAGGATTGAGAATATAATAAAATTATTTATGTAATTATTCATTTAATGTCTGTTCTCAATTCAATTATGAGTTAAATGAGAGTAGCAACCATGTCCGCCCTTCTCTGTTATCTCTCGAGTGCCCAGCACAGTAAATAAACTTAATAAATATGGATGAATCAATGAATAAATGCAGAGAGAGGGGGAGGGAGCAGGAGGGAGCACAGAGAGGGAGGCAAGGTGTGGTCAATGCATGAGGGCAAGGAGGCCCAAGATTTCAAGTGCTGTTGCTCTATCTTGCTTCTGTTGCTCCTCCTTTCTCTACTCTTCTCTTCGTGTTCCTCCTCCTCTTTTCTCTCACTGCTCTTAAATATTTAGTCTTAGAGAATAGGAATTTTATTTTTAATCTTATAAAAAATTGGCATACATACATACTTACATACATATACACATATGCACATATATAGATATAGATACACATTACACACATATACACATATGCATATATGCATACATATATACTAAAAGTTTATAATATATAGTAAATATATATAATAAATTTTATATATGTATATGCATGTGGATGGATGGATAGATAGCTAGATAGCTAGATAGATAGATGATAGATAGATAGATAGAGATAGTACATGCATGTATGTATGAACATTTGTGACCCTGCGGATCACGTCTCTGCCTGCAGACTGCTGGGTCCCAGGAGGCTCCCAAATCCACCACTTTCATATCCACTGCACTCTTGCACAGCGACTGCTTCATTCACTGAGCTGTCTCCTTCTGGCTAGTCACTTAAATACCGCCCCCCCCCACAGTCCCTGCTTGTAATACATATTTAATTCATGCTGTAAGAGTGGGAACATGGAGAAAGAGATGGAGAATGGATTGAAAACCAGACAAAGTCATGGCCAATTCATCAGAGTAGGGAGCCCCCAAACTATGAACTTACAGAGGCATAGTCAATCACAGCCTGATCCAAGGCCTCCTCAGGAAGCAGGGTCCATTGGCTGAACAGGGTCCATGTACCATGGTCAGTGCCATCAGGAATTGCCCTAACTGAAGGTCCGTGGGTCTGATTTGATGAGAACGAGGACCTCTCTCTCTACAATAGCCTCCCATAGTCTTACCTCATGGCATTGTTAAACTGCTTTGTGAAAATCCTACAATTCAGGAGAAAAATAGAGTCACTCTTGGCCCCACACATCTGAAATTCAGATATCTCTAACTGCTTTTCATATACATTGGAATGTATTCATGTTGAAAAATGATTTGAAAGTGTGGCACATTGGTGTAATTGTCTGAAAGGAATAGGCGAGCTTGCTGCTGATTGATAAGCTGAGAAAAGTAGCTTTCTTTCTCTGTCTTAAGCTGAGAAAACTTTCCTCCAAATACTGTTTCTTAAAGAACAAAAACACTTGAAGAGAGCAGCCACATGATGCTTTCTGGTAGCTATGGAGCCGAAGGGAGACATCACTGGGTGAAGTCCTGTAAGCTAGACAGAAATGCACAGTTTAACTCTTTTTCCCCGTCTTTGGGAAAGGATATCATGCATCCTCGGCTGGCCCCAGACTCCCCAGGTAGCAGAAGACAGGCTCAAACTTCTGATCCTCCCACCTCTACCTCTTAAGTTGTAGTATTATGAGTATGCTTCACCATGCCTGGTTTAATGCAGACCTGGGGCTAGAACCCAGGGCCTCTGAATGCTAGGCAAGCACTCTACCAACTGAGCCATGTCTTCAGCTCCCAGACTATTTTACTTTTGAAGTGTTTTGACACGATATATTATGAAATCTGTTATAAAGATGCAAAGAATTTCCTTTGGGGTGGTGGTGGTTAAAGTATGTAGATGTGTGTGCAAGGTAGTTGCAAACATTAGAGGTACCTGGTCCCCCTGGAGTTTGAGTTAGAGGTGGTTGTTAGGCACCCAATAAATCCCCTGCAAGAGTAGTGAGTACACACTCTTAGCTGCTGAGCCATCTCTCTAGCCCAGAAAGCATTTCTTTTAAATTTTTGACAAGTCCCATGGCTCTTAGTAATAGAAAGTTTATTTTGATCTTATAATAGAGAGTATAATTGAAAAAACATCATAGCATGCTACAAGGCCCCTGCCTGGGAAAAGTAAGGCACATGATTGTTTCATAGAACTGTCCATGGAGGACCACAGCTGAAGGGACTGGGTGTCCATTCAAGTTACTCGGGGTTAAAACAAGAGAAGCAGCCCAGTTGCGCTTTCTGAATGAGACGGGCTGTGGCATATTTGCCTGGTGATTCATCCACAAAAGTCATATCCTGATCTTATAATTCAGTATTGGTGGAGCTGCTTGATGCATGATTTATTGGGTCTCTCTTTATCCTAAATGCCAGCAAAAAGGATATGCTATCCGGGGTCTTACTTTTTCATTTACTACATGAAAAATCTGAAAGAGAAGTAATATGATTATAAAAAGATAAACCCCTGTCACTGTCATTGAACAATCAGCCTCAAGTGAATTATATTCTTGGGGAAAATAGAATTTTCTCATGACCCTGGAAGGGAAAAATGTATATATTTATAATAAAAAAGATCGATATTATGTGCTACTCAAGACATAAATATAATGTTATTTAGTTCTAGATTCATGGTGCCCTGTGAAAATTCAGCCAGCTAGCACTGGGAATAACATCGGAGCCATTACCAGAAACACGAAGCTTCACGGCCATAACCAGGCTGCCTCTCCCAGCTGCCATTCAATATTTTCTCAGACATTTTGATTTGCTCTCACTTGTAAACTATAAGCCTTGCCTAAGAGCAAAGAATACATTGGGTACTTCTCCAAGACAACATTCTAAGAAACTGATGAATATATTTGCAAAAAAAAATTATATAAATTTAGCAGGCATGTTTTGTAGCTTAACAACTCAGACACAAAACATTCATTTCCTCACCGAAGATCAAAACAATGATTGGAAATATTTTTGTTTGCAGTTGGAACACATGTTCTAGCTGTCAAAACATGTCCAAATAAAGCATTACTTCACAAAAGGTACTTAGTTTGGAAAATATATGCCTGTGTAGACACAGACTTAGAAAAATTTAGAATTTTATATGAGTTCATCAGGAGGGAGAGATAATCACTCCCAATTACGTGCTTAGTCTACAGAAGAAACGAAGCAAAAAGCTCCGTTTATCATCCAAATCAAACCCCATTATTATAAAGTGAGAAACAGGAAATCTGAGGCCTAAAGAAGTTAAGCAATTTGTTCAGAATTTCATAGATGGTGAAGGGCTCTAATGACTAGGCTCTATTCAGTCACAGACAATGATAACAAATATACTTTAAAGCTAATTAGAAGAATATTCTCATACAACAACAAACTAGAAGTAGGAGCTTAGAATTGGGAAACAGTGTGAGTGTATCTGTGAAGAATCCCCCGCTGGCTTCCGGTGAACCCTGCTGGCTTCCGTGAACCCCACTCAGGCTGTCCCCTGTTTGTCACTGTGTAACTCAGGATAACTACTCCTCTATAAGCAACACATCTGGAGACAACTGGTCACAATGAGCTGTCAATGGAAGAGAAACAGCAGCTCTGACAGGATTTTCCACAGCTAACTGGTAGAGAAGCAGGCAGATGGCCCACCTAGCTGCAAGAGAAGCTGGGATACTAAAGAATGGCTAGGGAAGCTACTCTAGGATGTAAACTTGACTACATCTGCAGTGAACTGTAACCCAGAAGTGGAGGGCACACATTTCCCTGGATCCTAGGCAGGAAGATAACATACCTTTGATCCAGATCTTGAAGTGGGATGACACATCTTTAATTCAGATCTTGAGGCACACCCGTAATCTGGCCACACCTTCTCCTGGAGGTCTATATAAGGACACTGGAAGAAGGAAGGCCTTCCTCTTCTCTGCCTGCTTGTACTTACTTGCTAGCACATCTGTTGGAATCTACTTCTTCAGGATCCCAGCTTGTACAGAAGACCAGCTGAAACACCCAGCCTCATGGAACTGAAAAACTACTAGATTTTTGGACTTTCCATTCACAGATGGTCATTGTTTGGTTAGTTGGACTGCAGACCTTAAGTCAGTCTAATGATTTCCTTTCTATATATAGATTCATTCCATAAGTTCTCTGGCTTTAGAGAACTCTGACCAATACAGGGTCACACTTTCCTTAGGGAGGGTTTGACAAAACATGTTGTGTAATAGTGAGGGTCTATGGCTCACATGCTCTCTGCCATAGCTACTCACTTCTGCCTCCAGAACTGGAAATAAAAACAGTATGTAATGAATGAGTGTTCCAGTAAAATATAGATAGATAGATAGATAGATAGATAGATAGATAGATAGATAGATAGATAGATAGTAACACAAGACAGGTAGAAAGTAGGAAGACAGGTCAATTTGCTCTTCAGTAGCTGTTTGTTGATCTCAAAGTAATCATGGCTCAGCACTTGGGGTGGGGGACCAGGCAGGGATGTGTGGAATAAAATGACAGTCTCATAGGAAGGCAAAGGGAACGGGCTGTATCTCAGTCATTAGTAGCATGCACTTCAGACCTGAGACAGACTCACTCAGTATTCATACTGAATAACACCTCAGTCCACAAATGCAGGCACTATGTCACTGTTTTTGAAGAAGCTGGCATTAGAATCTAAGGAAAAGTAAACTAGAAGACTCACAGTTCAAAAACACCATGGTCTGAAAAGCCAAAGGCATTCCCATGAGGACCCCATGCCAGTCCTCAAAGGAGATGAACTTTGTCTTGGTTGTTTTGCTTTGCTACTGATATCCCTGCTTCTATAAAAGTGGTGACATCGGCATCTGCAAAGTACCTCTGAAGGGTTTGGTTCTTCATTTCATTTATTTTTTATAAACATAGCTATGACCCCTCGGATCTCATATGACACTGAAGGACTTGAGCCCTAATGAGCAACTAATTTGCTAACGCTCAGACCAACATGAAGGGTAGTACCAAGATATGACTCCATGACTGATGCCCCAGCATGGGCTCTGAAGCCACCAGCCTGTATGACCATATAGAGTCCTTTAACCTCAATGCTCTTTGGGGCTTAGGAGAGACCTAGTACTCCCTTGGAACACTCAGAAGGTGCCCCATGCCTTTGAAACAGTATTAATATGTTTAATTTTGTACACACAGGACCCAAATAGGAGTCAAGAGTTGGCCAATAGCTGAGCCATGCCTGCCTGAGAATCTAGCATCTTGTAGCTTTTAGGACACTGGCTGCCCTCAGCACAGTCAAAAATAGATTCCAGAGATGTTTCCTTTTTGAAATGCTGTAACCTCCGAGAGTAAAACCTTTTCTAAGAATGTCTGGAGGCCACACATTTCTTCTCTCTCTCCCTTCCTCCAGGGTCTTAATTGCAGGTTTACAGGCAGGTACAAGAAATAACAGTCTGTGGTTTCTATAGCTCACTCCCTACAAGGGTAACAGCTTGCAGAATCACCTGGGGACAACCAAGCCAGGGCAGTGCTGCTGATACAGTCAAAATGCAGTGCATCCCAAGGCCAGAAGCAGTTTTTCTGTGACCCACATCTTTTGCCCCTTCCAACCTCATTGTTACCTGTTCACCACTACACCGACTTTATCATTTCATAAAAACAAACCACATAAGAATAGAACTGTGTAGTTCATGGCCTTTTGGAATTGAATCATTTTGTCACCATGGCTCCTTAGAGATTCACCCCAGTTGTGTGCACCTACTATTTCGATCCCAGAACAGTATTCCACATTACAGAGGCTGTTGATCACCTGCTAGCCAGCTGATGTACATTTTTACATGTTTTCAGTTTGTGGTTATTAGGAATTCAATTTCCATGAACATATGGGTACAGATTTTTGTGTGAGCATGATTTTTTTATCTCTCTGTGTTCTTGTAGGCTTCCTAAACACTGTTTTGAAACCCTGGATGGATACCACCAAGATCTCTGCTTGTGTAGTTATTTTGTTTTTTTGAGCTAGGATCTTCTGTATTCCCTGGTTGGTCAAGAGCTCACTGCACGTGTGACGATAACCTTGACATTCTGCTGGAGGGCTGGGCTGCAGGTGTGCAGCATCATGTCGGATTTTTATGGAGTGCCAGAGATCAAACACACCCTATGCATGTGTTTGAATATGGTTCCCTGTTGGTGGAATTGTTTGGGGAGGATTAGGAAGTGTGGTCTTTGTCACTGGGGGTGGGCTTTGAGGTTTCAAAGGGCCATACCATTGCCAGTTAGCTCTTTCTCCTCTTCAAGGTTGTGTCTCAAGATGTGAGCTCTCAGCTACGGCTCCAGCACCATGCCTACCTGATACCATGCTCCCACCATGATGGTCACAGACTATAACCCTTTGAAACTGTAACAAACAAACTCTTTCCTCTACAGGCTGCCTTAGTCATGGTGTTTTATCACAGCAATTGAAAAGTAATTAGGCTATCAACTGGTTAAGTCTTCATTCCAGTTGTTTCTTGGCTACCACAGTGCCAAGCAGCAGACAAAGTGGGATAATCGATATGCTCTAGAGTCCAATGAAAGTGTTCAAACATCCAGTCCATAGAAGCTGAAGGAAAACAGCTACCCAAGGTATACCAAACAGAGCCAAATGCCCCCTTCTCTTACTAACTGTCACCCTGCTCAGGGCTGAAGGCAACCTGGCCTCCTCCAAAGCTCTGAGGAACTGAGTTCTCTCTTTTCTGGGTGAAGAGTTGTATCGTAGTTGCATACTTTGATTTATAGAGATTTATAAAAATGCTCCCATTAGGGCTGTACTATTATATATTCCCACATGTAATATATGCATGCATGACAGAGATTTTGCTTATTTGTTTGTGTATTTTTGGTTGTTCTGTTTTCCTAAGGCAAGGTCTTGCTGTATAGGCTGGCACTGAACTCTTGATGCTCCCTCCTTAGCCTCCTGAAGACTGAGGTCACAGCTGTCACAGTGTCTGCCTGGATATAGACGGTTTTATCAGATTGTGTATATTCTTCTTCACGCCTAGCTTGCCTAGAGATCTTACAAAATTGAATTAGTTTTACCTTTTTTTTTAATAAAAATAATATGCTCATGAGTTTTTTTTTTTTAATTTTTTACCTCCTGATTTGGTTAAATATGACCTGGATGGTTTTTAAATGTTTTACAAGTCTTTAATACTTGGTTTAGTTTTATATATAACATATATAGTTACAACTATATTTATTATATATTATATACTGTATAATTATATATTGCATAATTATATATAAATATAATATAATAATTATAAGTAAATTAAAAATATATTACATATGCTTATATGGTTACATACATATAACATATACATATACATATACATATATATATATATGTATATATAAAATTTGTGGAGATTTATAAAAGTGCTCCCCACAAGGCTGTACAATTATACATTCCTACAAGTAATATTGCATGCACAACATGTTCCTTCTGCCTCAGCCTCGAGAGATTTTACAAAATTTTATAAAAAAGTGTATATATATATATATATATATATATATATTTACTTTTATACATTCACTGGTATTCAATGGAAGATGTTATATCTAACCTATGAAAGAGGGTATAATTCCTTTTCCAGTGTTACCTAACTTTGATACTAAAGGAATACAATTCCTGTAAATAAATTGGGAAGCATTTCCTCCTCTATTTTTTTTTTTGAAGGAGACAATGTTGTAAGACATAAAATCTAATAGCTCATTTTCGAAATGAAAGTGTCTTGACACCACTACACAACAGAAAACATTAGAAACATTCTGAGATAGCTCTCCACCCACAACTCTGAAAGTCCAGCTTCCCAACCCAAACTACCGCTTCCAGTGGAAACTTACTAACAATCAAGCTAGCTTAAGGACCTACAGATGTTACAAGCTCAAAGGCCTGATAAGCTTTAGAATAAAAAAGAAGATGTAAGATATAGAGATAGACCCATGCCCAGCACCTAGATGACATGAAAGATTGATTACTCTTGATTACTCAAGAAAAGGCAGGAAGGGCACTGTTCAGGTTTATAAAACAACAGACAAATGTCACTCCTGCCATCCTAGGCTAGTGTCCAGCCTTACAAGAGCATGAGATATGTGAGATCTACACATTCAATGCCACTGGAAAGCACATGGGGAGCTGGGGTGCAGCTCGGTGGTGGAGCACTTACCTGGCATACTACAGGTGCTGAGTTTGAAGCCCAGCACTAGGAGAAAAGAGAAAGCAAAGGCATAAGCGTATTTTTCAGGATAAATGATAAATTCCGTTTCCTTACTAGATCATTGGACTAGTCGCCTCCCCTATTGTGGCATGACTGAACTTGAGGGCTTGTTTCTGAGGCTAGATGATTTCACCTCAGTGGTCACCTGTGAGCACACAAACGTCTTCATGCAACCTGCTATCATCATGTTGGCTATTGCAGGCTCTGCAGTGATGCCCCCTCACATCGGATACCAGGGATTTGTGTCTTTTACCTGGTTTCCTTGACAGTATTGCTAAAGGTTTGTCTGCATGACCGATCATTTCCAGGGATCAGCTTTTTTGGGCCAATTACCTAATTTTCCTCACTTTATTGCCCCACCCACCTTGCCTGTTCCTTATATGCCAGCAAGCCCCCTAAAATGAGGTGCAGCTGCAGCTTCCTCTGGATTTATTTCCTCGTCTCGATGCAGGAGTTTACATCTGGTGAATGTGCCATTCATCAGACCCGGTGACCTTAGCTTGGTCTCTGGAACTCACATGGTGGAGGGACAGAACAGACTCCCCCAAGTTGTCATCTGATTTCATACATGGACCATACATGACATGACTATGTGCATGCATGTGCACACACACACACAACGCTCGTGTGCACACACCGATAAATGTAAAACATTTGTAAACATTTTCTTTTTAACATATGTATTTTGAACTGTCAATTTCCCCTTTAGATCTGCAGCTGCTGCATTCCACATTTTTTTATGCTACATTTCTATTTTCACTTAGTTCTTAATACCTTAAGAAACTTAACATTAAATACATTCTATTTATTATTATTGTGTATGTTTGAGAGTTGAGGCACCTGCATGCCACAGCTATGTGTGGAGGTCAGAGGACAACTTTCAGTAATCTGTTGATCTTCCCAGCATGGGTTCTGGGGTGGGGGAGGGGCACACACATAAAATAATTGCAAGGATCTATCATGGGTACTCATATATCATGCGCCCAAACCATGAATTCCCCTCAAAAATCTCCCAATCTGCTTCCTGCTGTCTAAATGAGTTTGTTAAGAGTCCAAAGGCATAAAACTCTTAAAGTTGAAGTGATTAAATGATCATTTGTTTCTTAAACAAGCATTAGGCTTTGTAGGTTGGAAGCAGGCTTTGCGACGGTAATGAGGACACACCACAGAACACCACGGATGAGACAATTTACACTCATGCAGCATGACACACAAAACAGTGGTGTCAGGCACACAGAGGCTGCTGTTGCAGCCACCACTGCAATTGGCTCACTCGCGGTAATGCTTTGCTAAGTGATACCCTGCCTAAAAATTACTCCTGTTTAATTTATAAGCCCAAAGTTTGATGTCAGAGCCTCCTCTGTTGTGAGCAGAGCAGCCTGGGGCACAGTGGGAGGTACTCTGGAGCGGACTGGGGAAAGACCTCTGAACACAGGAAAGAGAGCATGGGGCAGGCAGGGGAGGGATGCTGGGGTGGAGCTTCCCAGCATATGGAGGCTCCACATGCTTCTGGGGCAGACAAATGAATGGTGACCTGGGACAGCCCAGTTCACATGCGTGCCTCAGTGGGAACAATGCTATTAGCTCTGTTCCAAATCTCAGGACAACTGCGTGTGGTTTGTGACAGCTTCATTACAGAGACGCCTTTCCCCCTCTGGAAATGTTAATTTACAAATCACAGAAATTGCTACTTCCATCAATAACGAGCAGCTGTGGGTTTATTATTTTTTTAAAGTACTGAGCAGGATGAAAAGATGAAGTTTGTATTTTAGCTGTGATGTGGAGTAAACCCTGGGGTAGGATCTTGTTTCTCTAGCCTTGATGAACTGAGCTGTCAAACGATTATGACAATTCCTCCCTTGCCTGGTCCTTACAGAACTGTAATGAAAGGTTAACAATTTCTATAAACACTGTTATATGATATATACATATTATATATATCATATATATGTGCTTGGTATATACATATATACCATATATGTATATGTACACAATGTATGTGTGTGTGTATATATAGACACACACACACACACACACACACACATATATATGTATATATGTCTGCATTGTGTAAGTGCACATGTATGTATGTATGCATGTGTGCTTATACAGGCCAGAGATTGACATCAGGTATCTGCCTCAATCTTTCTTCCAGCTGGCTCTAGGTATCCCTGTCCCTACATCCTGAGTTCCAGGATTCTAGGAGTCTGCCACATCTGTCCATGGATCCTGAGGCGCTAAACTCTGGTCCCAGGCTTGCTCTTCAAGGATTTCATCTACTGAAACATCTCTCCAGCCACGTGTAAGTTTTAGCATCATAGTCCTCAGCAGTGCCCTGGCACGGGGAGATTTTTATAACCACTAATCAATAGCTTCTTGACTGACTTGATGGTATTTAGACTCTGCTTTTATTTGCTCTAGTGTTCACTGCATGGACATTCATAAGGGGGCTGGAGGCAGAAAGATCAGGAGTCCAAAGTCATCCTCAGCTACATGGTGAGAACAAAGCTATCCTGGGCTACATTAGACTCTGTCTCATAAAAAAAAAAAAAAAAGAAAGAAACCCGGATATTCTTCTGTGGATGAATAGCTCAGCAATCTAAGGTACATCTGGAGCACAGGATTCTCAGCAATAAAGAAGACTGAACTAATGATACAGGCAAAACCTCAGGTGGATCCCCAGGACACACACCCAAAACAAAAAAATTCTAAATTCAAGACATGCCAGGCCTAACTACAAACAGGCACACTTGTTTGCACACGCATGTGGGAGCTCCAGTCATCTTTTAAAGAAAGTATCTTCTGTACCTTGTACCCATGAGTTCAATTTATTGGACTGACAAACACTTATGTGCATGTTGTGTTCTGGGCTCTGTCCTAGAAGGGAGGGATACAACTGAATAAAGAAGTCCCCGCTGTTAGCGATGGAAGACATACAGTACGCATTACAAACAAGCACCGAGTGTTCGGGACAAGTGGATGGAGTCAGGCAGGAAAACAGGCGCTCTTGCATAAAGCTTATTGTCAATGATCAGCAATTACATTTCTAGATAAAAACTAATGGAAGCCCAGGAAACACGCCACTGCAGTCCTGCATGGTTGTGTCTGCCGTGCTTTGTGCATGCTAGGAAGGCTCTCTACCCCAGAACCCCACCTTATCCCTATCTGGGTTGTTGTTGACTCTTCAGTAACTACAAATAAACCTTTAAAATTCAGCCATTACAAGTAAAGGTCTGGTGAACATTTGTATGCATAACTCTACATGTGCCCAGAGCTTCATTTCTCTTGGAGAAATGCCAAGAATGAGATTGATTGACAGGTCATATGATAGTATGGTTATGTTTCTCCTCATCATTCATACACACACACACACACACACACACACACACACACATACACACACACACTGTGTGGGAATGTGTGTTCATCATGTTCAGAGGACAACTTACAGAAGTTAGTCTCTCCTTCCACCACAGGGGTTCCTAGAATTAAATTCATTTCAACAGGCATGGTGGCAAGTGTTTTTATTTTTTAAGACATCTTGATGGCCTGATTTATTTTTGGAATAAAAGGTAACAGTTTTTCAAAATAGCTGTGCTAATTCATACACTGGCCACTAGCTTATGAGGGAATCCATTTTCTTGCATCTCAACAGTATGGAATATGGTTACTATTTTTTTTTTTTAATGTTCACTGTTCTGATAAGTGCTAGAATGTCAGGTGGTTTGACTAGCATTTCCTAATGGTTGATGATACTAACCATATTTTCATATGCTTACTTGACATCTGTGTACCATCTTTGGTGAAATGTGTATTCACTTCTTTGCCAGTTGTCTAAATATATATATATTAGTTATATATAAATTAATAGTATAATATTATATTATATTATATATATATATATATTATATATATATAAACTATTGAGTTCTAAGAAGTCTGTACAGGTTCCAGCCACACACCCTTGGTAGCTTGCAAGTTATGCTGCTCCCGATCTGTAGCTTCTCTGTTCATTCTCATCACAGAGCAGCTTCTAATTTTGATGAAGTCAGCTTCCTGCTTGCTTTCACTCATGGATTGTGTTTCCAGTGCCACATCTAAGAATCACTCGCTAATCTCCATCCTCCAGCATCTAAACTAAATGGTTAGGTTATGAATACATATTCTCCGTTCCCAAAACCTTATGCTCACACTGGAGTCTAGAGAACACTTGCATGGACTTCTCCCCATTTCCTCCATGCGACGTGTAAAGTTTAGCCTTTGTTTACTTTGTGTAGAGAATGCTCGACGCTCTAACCCCTGAGCCATCTCTACAGCCCCGAGTGCTCTCTTTCCATTGAGCTGTGTTTTAAATGTTATGGGAAAATATCTACAGCAAAAACGTTTACATTTCGGTGATTGTGAGTGTGCATTTGAACAGGGTCAAATGTGTTCACCATGTTCTATACCCACAACTGTTCGCAGCACATTCAGTGTATGCAGTGCTCGGGATGTGTGTGAGGCAAGCACTCCCCAACTAGCCGACCTCTCCAGTCCCAGAAGTCCTCACTGCCCCACATGGAGACGGCCCCATCCCCCTCGACTGTCTCTCTGGGAAGCTGCCAATCTGAGCCATCCCATCTAATGGAATCACACAGTGTTTGTTCAGTGCATTCCCAGAGGCTTGAAGACTTCAAAGCCAGGTTCTTCTCCAAGGCCAAAGAAACATACATTCAAGAGGCCAAAAGTGACACGAATCCCTTGTGTGTGCAGGAGAAGGCAGTAAAGATGAAGGTGGAGTTAGTGGGATCTAAGACCCAAGGTCATGCGGGCATCCCTTCTGCATGCTTGCTTTATTCCGAATGAACTGAACCACTCTGATGTGACAGCCACAGACCTACCCTGTACTCCAAGGATCCTTGGCCAGGTGGAGAGTAAATTATACCAAAGCAAGATGTATATTACACAGGACGATGTAATAATCCTGGCTGGGAATGGCTATCCCTTAATCCAACATGGCAAACTAAATGGTTAGATTATGAACACATTTTGAGGGAAGAGCCAGCAGGGTTTTCTTTGCCCATGGGTGAAAAATACTATTGCCAAGAATGACAGCAAGTTTTTGGACAGAACAATTTGAAAGACAAAGTTGCTATTAAATGATAAATGAAATGTGGGTGAAGTGGCCATGGATGGAGGTCAGAATTTCATATTTCCATCAGATCTCCAACTGGCACTGTCTCAAGCATAAGGTCCACGTAGAGGCTGTTAGCCAAACCTGAGACAGGCTTTTATTTTTATTGGGTATATACATCATTAAGACCATTCCCTTTATCTAGAGGGCCAGGAGGGCACATTGAATGCCTGCTATTTCCTCTCAGTCTTGTCATGTCCTTTACCTGAGCTACCAGAATTAACCTGATTATCCCTTTTACCCAGTGTGTATTGGTCTGCAAGGACAAGTTCTGTGACTCTGGTCTCTAGTACACTAACAGCACACTGACTTGAGATCTGCTGTGCCACAATTATTCATGCATGGAACTGGCTAGGACCACAAACCTTGACTTTCTCTGCCAAAGCCATCTTAAACTGTTATCAGCATATATGAAGCTTTGTGCCTTGTCTATACATGGAATATGTTGGTGATGAGCCCCAAAACGCAATGTCTCAGTTATGTGCTGTGTAGCCTGACAGAGTGCTTCCCCTCTTTGCACCTCACAATGCACACTCCTCAGAAGATCCTGCTTCTGGGACTCCAGTCCAACCTCAGAGGGAACACTGTCCTGTCATCCTCTCTGCTCCTATCATTTACCCCCTAGAACTCCAGTTTGTTTCCCTTGCAGATGGACACTCCCCTGCTGCCCTCTCTAGCCCCACCCCATACGCTACCCATCACCCCAGTACCACCCTATTTCTTTTTATCAAACATCCTCCACCTCAGATCTGATGAAATCATATTATGTACCTTCATTCCCTGCACACCTCCATCATCTCTGTTACCATCTAAGGCTGTTTCGTCCTGAGTTTTAGATAATAGAGCTTCTGGTCCACAATTTCATTATGGACGCAGAGAGTCCTTCAGTTCAGACCCTATGAACCCACACTCTCCCACAGAATTTACCACTCCCATTGCTGCCTCCATTTCTCAAATGATTTTAGGACTCTACGAGCACCTAATTAGCATGTCTATTATAAAATTAGTTGACTGTCCTTTCCTCAGTACTGACCTCAGTGTTTAGAACTTAGATTTACAAGTCTCAAATGAGGCCCCCATATGCATATTCTTCCTCGAGAGCAAAGTACTTCTGTGTAATAAGGTTAGGATGCTAGCAACTACAGACATGAGGTAGCCAGGACTCTGGCTAGAACAGAAGCACCATGGGACTGGGAAGGTCTCTGGAATTTCCACAGTCAGATTAAGCTAGCTAACACACTGGGAAATGGAACATTCCAAACAACACAAGCTAGAAACCAATGAGGAAGATTCCACCAAAGCCTCCCACAATGACTGCAAACCAGGTTGGCAGGCCAGCACCCCAGTGTTAACATACGTGTGTGTGTGTGTTTTGTGTGTGTGTGTGTGTGTGTGTGTGTGTGTGTGATGTTCACACGTGTGCACACAGACCTATGGAAAACATAGGACAACCTTAGCTATTATTCTGCAGACACCTTCTGTTCTTAAGATCTAATTTCTCATTGACCCCAACCACATCAAAAAGGCTAAGCTGGCTGGCCAGCAGGCGCCAAGGACTCCCTGTCTCTACTTTCCATACACTAGAAATTCAGGCATATACCACTATGCCTGGCTTTTTAAAACGGGTTCTGAGAAATGGACTTCGGGTCTTCATGTTTGTGTGACACACAGCTGACAGACTGACTCACCAGCACACATAATCAAATATTTGATTACCAGTTACTACCAATTTCATATTCTAATAAAAGGTGGGAAAGTATTAAGACCAGACAGCATAATGAAAGGAAGAGCTCGTCAACAAAACCCACATGACTCCCAGGGAAAGACTCCTTTAGAAAGCTAGGGCTTTTATGTTCCCTTTCTTCTCTATCGATACTGTCTGGCTCTCGGATCTCTTTACTCGGTGAACGATCTTGAGCTTCCCCTTGGGATTTGCTGCCGAGATGCTTTATTCTGGTTTTACACTTCTATTCTATCAAATGCAGTCAATAACCTGTCCGGAGGATGAGAGTATTGCAGATAAAAATCAATTCCCTTTGGAATGTACTTTCTGAAAAGCCTGGTGTACTGATGACATTTAGGAACCGCTGCCTTGCAAATGGGTCAGATACTACAAAAGACAAAAAAAGGTCCTTAAAGGATGGGAGATGGCTCAGTTGCTAAAGTGTCTGCTATACAGTCATGAGGACTGAGTTCAATTCCCTAGAACCCATGTGAGCACGGAGGAGTGGCCTGTTCCACCAGTGCTTGGGGGTAGAGCAAGAGGATCCATACACTAGTCTTTAGGTCAGATGGCACTGGCCCGTCATCCTAGCCAAATCAGTGAGGTCTGGCTTCAGTGAGAGACCATGCCAAACAAATAAGGCGGACAGTTGTAGAGCAATGGGATGGCTCAGCACTTGAGAATGTATAGTCCTCTCACAGAGGAGCAGAGATCAGTTCTGTCCCCCATGCTGGGTGGCTCCCAACTGCCTGTAACTCTAACTCTAGGGCATCCGACACCTCTGGCTTTTTCAGACACTAGAATGCACATACATACACCGCCTTCCTTAACTTATCCACATATTTAAACGTAAAGAATACATCCCTTAAAATGAGGTGGGGAATGGTTGAGGAAGACATACACAGTGGCAGCTTCTGGCCTCTATGTAGATGTGCACACATGTACACATGTATATATACAGGACCACTTGTGCAAGTATTTTATCATTTTTAGTATTTATTTACTATTAGTGAGAGCTGCCTCACAAAGGAATAAAAGAGAGGAAGAAGACTATTTGGGGTTCTTTGAAAGAACAGTAAAAGATGCACCTAGTGAACTGTTTGTTTTAAGAGTCGCGCTCCCACTTGAGAATCACTGCAGACAGCAGGAGGTCCTTGCTTGCTCCCCCTGCTCTCTCTCCTTGTCTCCTCTGCCAAGGTGCTTATGAGTAAGATTTCTCCTGGACTGACTGAGGCTCTGGGCTCCATTTACCTTCCTTCTTTACAGCCTGTTTATGTCTCCTTACCCGCCTCCCCCACACACACTTAGGATACTATTAATTTAGATGTTCACATTGGCCTGCCTTTTAGACAGCCAGGGCACAGGATAGCATCTCAAATTTGGGGAGTATGGAAGAGCGACCTACCCTGACAGAGTGACTCAAGGTGGATACACGTGTGGATAGAGGAATATCCTTGCTGTGGGAGCTGATCCTGAGATGATTCTGTCTCCTCACCAGTGTAGGCTTCTTGCAGGCTTCTTGCCCTTATCCCATGATCCTTCAGGGCCTGTAGCCCACATCACAGGGTGATCTGATAATTCTCATAGTTGCCAAGAAAATATGTTTATGTGCACATGGAGGCCAGAGGTCAACGTTGAGAACTGCTCCTCAGGAACTATCCATCTTCGCCTTACTATTTACGACAGGGTCTGTCATGGTCTGGGTCTTGTTTATTAAGATAGACTGCTTGAGCAGTAAACCCCAGGGTTCTTCCTATCTCCCCTCTGTTGCTATGATTATAAAAACATGCTGGCATCTCTCACCTTTTATGTGGGTGCAGACGTTGGGAATTCACGTCTTCACACTAGGGCACAAGCACTTCCTCAACTGAGCTATCTCCCCAGCCTAAGAAAACCCCTTAAAGGTTTTGCATGTCCTGTATCCTAAAGCATGGAGCCAGCCTGACCCTGGTGCAGCTTCTTCCTGCCTCTGCTGTAAGTGATCACATATCCATTGATGTGAGAGGGATGTCTGTTGAGTGGATTTCCACAGCAAACAACAAACAAAACCCTTCCCACCCTCCCAGAAGTCTACACACGTGAGTAAGTCAAAAGAGGAAAGCCCTATACAAATTGCTTTGGTATTTCCCAATGGCATTATAGATTTCATTTGCTGTTCTGAATTTCTAGGTTTTCTACAAAGCTGCCTCCTCCAGGATTATATTTTTCTGAATAACAACAATCACAGCAGTAAAGGGGTTTGATTAGCTGAATGCCTGGGGAAAGATAAGTTTAAGTAATATTCACTTGACTTTTGTGTCTCCATTAGCTGTCTTAGTGTAGTTTGTAGATTCAGTAGTAACTGTGTAAAATACAGTTGTATTTTATGACATGAATGGGAAAGGGGAGAGGCCAGGACAGTTTTCACATGAATTCATAGGAATGGGCCATCATTCACTGGGGGAGAAAGTTTGTTGTTCTCTTTGGAGAAATCTAAATGAGCTCCAGGTCTTCATTAGAGTGACTATGTAAGGACTAACTATGACTTCTCAGTAAATAGTAAGTACTTGCTTTCATTGAACACACTCAGAGAACAGAGAATCCACAGAAACTTCACAGTACAAGAAGACAGATTTTTGTCCTGGTATTTGATAAAGAAACAGAAGCTGAGAGCTCACAGCTTCTGTTAAGGGCAGAAACGGGATGGGGCCAGATCCTGCATAGCATTTCCTGTTTCCACAAACAACATTCAGTGAACACTCATATATGAACACATAACCACACACACGGGACAAGGGAGAAAGAAAAAAGAAAAGCAGCAGCCTTTGGAAGTCCTCTGGGAAAAGCTCTCTCAGCTGTGTTCTGTGCTTTCTGATGGACTGTAACTGATGCAGGTAGAGGGGTCTGTGGAGTGTCAGGGTAGATCAGCATATGGCTTAAGGGGAAAAGAACTCAAAGAATAAAGTCCTAGTTCAAGAGAGAAAAGGAAACTAACCTGGGTGCACAGAAGACGCTCAGGTAGGTTGATGAAGTGGGGAAAGGTCTCATTTCACGATGATATCAGAATACATGGTTCTGAATATATCCCAGCTCCTTTAATACATAAACCAAGTTATCTTGTAAAGGCAACTTGGCTTCCTAGAGACTCTGCTACTGTTGAGAGGCCAGCCTAGAAGGGAAGTATGAGCGAAGCACTACCACTTACAAGTAGCATAAACGAAACAGGGTGCAGTCTAAGAATCCCACCACAGCAACCCCAGGAGAGATGTGAAAGAGCTGATTCTGGGAGGAGAAGAGCCACTGTGATACCAGCAGCCTCCGAGGGAAGGAGAGAGCTCTGCTTTGAAACCGCTGTTCATGACAGATTTTTCAGGGTTCTTATGAGAATTGAAAGGATAAGCCACAAAGATTAGTTAAACAGAACCAGAATGGTATAACAAGCTACACGTGTGTCATCAGTATCAATGAGGAACTTGTACAAATCAATAAGGGAAGGATAGATGACCCAACAGAGAAAACGGGCAAAAGATATGTGTCACAACTGAGAAGACAGCAAAAACATAGAAGGCCCAGCTAACCCATCATGCATGGGAAAAGCTAATTAAAGCAACAGTGAAGTGGCTGGGGCTGTGTTGGTAGAACGTTTGCCTAGCATTCATGAAGTCCTGGGTTCTATTCCCAGCACTGCATAAATTATAAATTATAGGGGTGGTACACCCCTATAATCCCAGTGCTAGGAAGGCAAAAGGAGAAGGATCAGAGGTTCAAGGTCATCCTTGGCTACAAAGTGAGTTCAAGGCTAGCCTGGGCTAGACCGTACAAAACCATGTCTCAGTAACACAAACCAAAAAGGAAACACAGTGAAATGTCATTGCAACAGGTTATTTTTTAAAAAATTAAATGGGCAAGGCAAGGTTTGGCAGAATCAAAGAATGGATCCCATGATGGTGGTGGGAATGGAAAATGGCTGAATCTCTTTGACAGTCTAGCTAAGTTGAAAACAAACACAAGATGCAACCCAATGACTCCATGCATCAGGAAGCTATAGGCAGGTATCTACAGCAGGGCTGCTCATTAGACAAGATTAAAGTCCATCAGGCCACAAACCAGAACTGCCATGGCATACTCACGCAATGAAAGTGCAAACAGCAACAAGTGCATATTAAATAAAGTAGCTCTCCTAGTTAAGTCTGTCATCTCCCTGTGATGCCCATGTTTGAGTACTGGCATCCCAGCTGAGGTGGAAGGCTGTGGAACTTCAAGGAATGGCCACTTGCTGGAGGATGTGGGCCACTAGAGGCGCACCTTGAGGCTTTATGGTCACTTAGGCCCTGCCCCTCTGCTTCAGGACTGCAGGTAAAGTGTGAGAGCAGGCTCTCATCTCTTGCTGCCATGCTTCCCCTCCACAGCGGATTCTATCTCTCAAACTGTGGCCCAAACAAGCCCTTCTCTCTTTGTTTTGTGCTGGGATCTGGTCACAGCAGTGAGATAAGCTGGTACTGAGACAGACAGCAATGTGGATGAACCTCAAAACCTGTATATTGAGCTAACGGAACAAAACATGGGGACAGCAGCATGGCTCAGAGGATAAAGGTGTTGGCTGCCAAGCCTAATGACCAAGTTCAATTCCTAGGACCTACATGGTGGAAGCAGAGAACGGACTTCTGCAAGGTATCTTCTGGTCTCCACATGCATGCTCTAGCACACACACACACTGCACCAAGGGAATGAAAACTACTTAGAAGGAGTAAGACTTACAAGAATACTTCGGTTTTGTAATAATAAGAAGAAACAAAAGACAGCAGTATTAACAACAAAGAAAGCAGCACACAAAGGTGGTACCCTCCTGACAGAAACGGGACTCGGGAGACTGTGCAGGACCAGGCAGGCTGGCAGCAGTGATCATGGGCAGAGAGGAGGCAGCTGTGCAGGCATTAGCTTTCTTATTCATACATTCCATGCCCTGACGTACACTTCATAAGGAAGGCACTGGGTCTCTTGCCAGAAGGAGATTATATAGGATTGATGGTTAATGTTGAAGCTGAAGAAGAGAGAATCAATTTAAAAAAATCTTGTGACTGGGAAAGTATTGGTGACATTAGTTGAAACAGGGACACGGATAGTAGCTGGGCTGGAGAAGTCATTTGATTTTGTCAGAATCAGATCAAAGGGCTAGTAGAAACCAAAATTGCCTCGCCCTTCCAAATCTCATGCTAGAAGACGTGCCTGTCCTGTGACAGTGGTAAGAGGTAAGGCTTCCAGAAGGAAAGCAGGTCCAGAGGGCTCGCTCCAATGGGCGGAATAGTGTCATTGTGGCTCCTGACGAACAGGCAGTTTGGTCTAATGGTGCTCTCCCTGTTTCATGTATGCCACCTTGTCCTTCTTCTGTGCCTGACCCAACAAGAGGCCATTATAGACTTCAGGCTTACAGGATATTGGGAAGGAAACTTTCCCTACGTTTATAGTCTTCCTGGGATGAGGTACAGACCAGAGACAAGGATATTGTTTATATTTTTATAGGACGCAATATGGACCATGGGTAAGGCTACTGTTTGCCATTTCCTTGAGATGGGATACAGGACTAATAGGAAAGGCTACAGTTTATCATTTCCCTGGGATGGGGTGTGGACCTAAGGAAAGGCTACAGTTTATCATTCCCTGGTAAGGGATATGGACCACAGGAAAGGCTACAGTTTATCATTTCCCTGGGATGGGGTTGTGCTACCATCACAAAGGCTAGACAATTTACTGAGTACCCAGTACCATGGGTTGGGTATTTAGAAGTTGAAGGATAAACAAAAGTTCAATGATGAGAGCTGCAGTGGGAAAGCATCATGCTTTATAACTGCATCTATACCCTAATTCCCCAGAGATGTTGTGGCCAAGGAAATTTAGCTTATGGATGCCAAGCACACAAGTGACAATTACACCTTAAATTTTTATGTGATTGTTAAAGTATTCGAAGCAGCATGCCCTCACACTTCGTATAACAATACCACACTCTAGGGAAAATTAGATGAAAGTCGCTGGAAAATTAACCTTCAAGGTCTTTGATTATATCGGAAAACCCCGTGGAATAGAGAAGTGCTAATCTGGTTATTTTCCACATTTCTCGGTGGTACCTGCTTCTGCCCTTCCCTGTGAGTCAGCTATTTAGTTAGAGTTTTTCATTTAGGTCCAATTTCTCAGAAAACAAACAAACAAAACAAAAAAACACCAACAAAAAACAGATTTAAAAAGTCATTATAGGTCTAAATGTTCCTCCACAAATTACTCATATAAAGAAGAAATAGATGATGTGGTGATAATGGAATAAGTAGGAGGCTGCAGACTTCTCTACACAAAGATGTGTTCTTGATAATAATATATTATAAAAAAACTTCATGGGTGTATATTTCTCAAATGAGAATTACCCAGAGTTAGGTCAGAATCATCCTGCAAGGTACAGAGCTATGAGGAAAAAATGGCATATGTCATAATTCATTAGGATTTTATGTCTTTTATCATTTATTTTTCTTCTAAAAATACTTAATAGGAAACAAGAAAAAGAAAACAAGGTTGTATCAAAAATTTATCAAACTATAAAAGTACCCAAACAAACAATACACAAGTCCTAACAAGAAAAACTAAATTAAAAGCTCACTTCAATTCCAGATTCAACCAAGTGCCATATGACTGCACCAGCTAAAACTGCTTGAGGCTATTGTTAGAGGGAACACAGGAGGGAACGTGAGGTGGCTCCCCACCATCCCATCCTGCAAGGTCTGAGTAGGCAGGGAATAAACCAGCCGCCCACCCACTGCCAGTGCTCAAGTGTGTGCTTTCTTCTTGACTTCCGTTTACTTTCACAAATGTGCTCTAATGAATTATGATTAATATGAGAAGAACATTTCAAACATGAATAAACTATTTGTCTCCAGACTCTGGGGGTGAGGAGAGTGGGAGGAGAGGCAGGCTGGACAGTACCATGGTGCTAGCCACTGGGGACAGAGCCATGCCTTAGCTAGTGACCTCTGTGTCCCATGATGGCTACAGAAAGCCACTGCTAGCTCTGCTGTGCCAAAGTCGTGTCCTTCCCCCTCACAATAAAAAGGAGAAAGAAACCAAGTGAAAAACATTTATTAACTTACCAGGCAGGACATAAAGCTCCATTCATCAAACTAACACACAGTGTTCAGTACGAACTCATGTGGTGTTCTATGCAGGAACAGAGAGAGGCAGAAGTGAGTGAAAGCAAGTCCTGGCGCTCATTCTGATGCACTGAAGAACTGTGGGGCTAGGCTAGAAAGAAGGGCAGTTTCTTTGTTGTTCATGGTGTGTGTGCATGCATGTGTATGTGTGCGCATGTATGCGCATGTGTACGTGTATTGTATGCACATTTGTGGATGCCATAGGCTTACCTATGCATGCACACACAGAGGTTAAGTTAGGTTAGAGGTAAATGGCAAATGTACTTCTCTATTGGTTTACATCTTTTTTGGGGGAGGGGCAGGATTTCTCAACTTACCATTTGGTCTAGACCAGCTGGTTAGAAGCCCTGGAGTTACTTTATTGATGTGCCCTTACAACTGTTGAGGTTACAAACATGTACCACCATGCCTGGATTTTACATGGGTGTGGGGGATCGGATATCAGGTTTCCACCATTGCTCAGCAAGCACCTGACCACTGAGATAGCTCCTCAGCCTCTCGATAGGTAGTTTCATGTGAGTTTTTCCCCTTATGCTAAAGAGCTCCTGCAGGATCTGCCAGAATGTTCCAATAGGTCAGGTTGATAGGAGAAGATGGCTTGGGGGCCAAGGAGACAGATAGCTTAGGGACAGATAACATTCATTTCTCTTCATTCACATAGAATCAAGGACAGTCAACAGAACCCAATCAAAGACATGAAGATTGTCTCCACTCTGTTATTCACGAGGCCAAGGCTCTACTCTCCAAGAACAATGGGCTATCTCTTAAACTTAGCCACATCCTCCAATTAGGAAGACATGGAAGAAAGGCTTTACGCCTCATGGAGGTGACTTTTCTCCATCCCAGAGCTGTGTGCAACATTCCAGGTTAGAAGCCATGTAGACTTCAAAGTTCTACCACACCATTCCTACTTGTCAATGCCCTGTGCACAATGGGGAAGTCTGTGGGAAACCCACAGAGCAATCAGAGTCCACACACCAGAACTCCGTATCCCACTTTCTCATGACCGAGATCACTGAACCTGGAGCTGCTCTGGGCTGAGGGAGTCATAGTCTGCTGCTTCCTGTTAGAATGATAGTGTGAGCATGCTGTGAAGAGAGACAGGTGCTCCAGAAATGCCTCTCCCTGGCACCTTTCCTCCTGCCCCTGCCCTGCGTTTTATACCTTCTTTGAGGTATGTGTGGCTTTGCCAACCATTCAGCTCAGAAGAAAAGAAAATGTCTCCCTCTGGTAAGCAGGGAGGGGGAGTTTCAACAAGGAGGAGGCACGTTTCCCCAGGCATTGAGAAGCACTCAGAGGGCAAAGTGGTGTGTAAGCCAGGAGTGTGTAAAAGGGGGCGTGAGAGGCTAAAGTGAGAGCTGTGGTCAGGGAGGAGTTTAAGGCTGAGTTTCCTGGTTTACAACTCAAGTTCCCTACGGAAACCTGTCAAGTTCTGAGAGAAGCCACAGGGAGGCACAGGTAGGAGAGGTGCTTGGGAAACAAACTCCATTCTGCTCGGGAGACATTTCTGTTGTGTTCAGCATTTATTGGGGGGAGGGAGGGTTGGCTAATCTCAGATTTATCTCGATATTTTTCCAAACTTTTGACATCAGTAGGAAAATTATTCCAATTTAATAGGGTGAATTTTATGCCCACAGGAGCTGTGAAAATGTATGGTGACTAACTTTCTTGGTTTTCCCAGAGGTTGAGGAGACTTTTCAGAGCCAAAGCAAGAATAGTCTTACAGTCTGGGACAATCTGGAATGAGCTAGTTACATGCTCTCCTAATGGCAGGGGCCAAGCAGTATCTCTCTTACTGTTTTTATTGTGGTAGGGTACAAACCCTCAAGCTCGGCATATACCTTCAACAGAGAGGCCCCACAGAACCCTGAGAATAGGCCCCATAGCAAGAAAGTGTGTCATAAACTGGAGTCTTGCTTCCTGCCATTTTGTTGGACTTAGTGCTCTAAATGGGGAAGTTGTACATGGTAATCTTCAGCTCCTTAATGCCCTGCTCCCCAACCCCGAGAAGACAGAGCACGTCCATCCTCTAAGCAAGGTATTTTCCTGTCCTTATAGATCTCACTCTGAAAGTCAGAGTCACATCTCTGTTACTGTGTTAGAAAGGGCCACAGACTTTTTCAACAATAATAGGTCTGAAGATATGGAAACAATATCAACCAGTCAGGTATTTGTCCCATGTCAAAACCAAATGAAGTATGTACACTGGCTGTCTGACACACATCCATCCACACAGACATTCTATTACCTCATCTTATGGTTTTAAATCTCCCACACCTAAGGGGCACTTGGAGGACACAAGACTGACATCTGTCCTTGCTGTTGGGTCTGCCTTTTTCCTTTTCCTGTTCCTGGAGCATGGGAACAAGGTGCCTTCTCTCCTATAGCCCAGGAACAAGGTGCCCACTCTCCTATAGCCTGAGAACAAGGTGCCCTCTCTCCTATAGCCCAGGAACAAGGTGCCCACTCTCCTACAGCCTGAGAACAAGGTGCCCTCTCTCCTATAGCCCAGGAACAATGTACTCTCTCTGCTATATCCCAGGAGCAATGTACTCTCTCTGCTATAGCCTGAGAACAAGATGCTCTCTCAACTCCAGCTTGTTGGATTTCTTTCCATGGGATTACAAGAAAGACAATCTGATGGCCAACCACATTCTTTGTCTGCTAAGACAGTGTGCTGAGGCTAGGGAGACAGGTTAGTCAATAGAGTGCTTGCTGGGCAAGCATAAAGACCTGAGTTTGGAGCCCTTAGAACTCACATAAAAATCTGAGTGTGGCAATACATAATTGGATCCCAGCCATGAGGAGCTAGAGACAGGGCTTATTGGTTTGCTAGCCTGACTGAGCCAGTAATCAATGAAAAGGCCTTGAGTCACAAAGGAAGGTAGAAAATGCCTCTGGCTTTCATACTCACATGGAGACATATGTACCCACGTACTAACCACTAACTAACTAACCAACTAACTATCCAACTAACCAACTAACCAACCAACTAACTAACCAAATGACCAACCAGCTAACAAACTAGCCAACTAACTAACCAACCAGCTAACCAACTAACCAATTAACTAACTAACTAGAGCTAGAAATACACAAATGGAACCTAGTAAAGATGGCTACAAGATTAGGTCTGTTACTTTTGGGGCCAGTGTGTAGGTCAGGGAAGGGAGCTGGGGACAGTCCCTCACTCTGAAGTCGAGGCTGCTGCACAAACGTTCTGCAGGCAGAGATGAGGTCCTAGATGACAGGATGCACACCATGCACATGGCACGTCTGAAGCCTGCGTAGCTCAGAAGGCACAGTGCTGATCCCTCGTACTGCTTCCTCAGCCCCATCTTACCTACTGCCATTAAAGATTTGGACTTGTGTTCAAAGAAAAGATTAAGGATATAATTTTCATGCTTCCAGATGGTATGGAAGTAATCCAATACGCAAAAATGTAAGTTTGCCTTACACTATATGTTTGAACTAACACCAAGAGAATAAAGAAACCATTGTGTATCGCCATGTTTGAAACACCAAAGTGAGCAGAATTATAGCAGTCTCCCCTTATCACAGAAAATGTACCCCAAGATCTGCAGTGGATGCCTAATGGCCCAGATGGTTCCAAGTCCCATGTAAGCCACAGTTTCCCCATTGCCCCTCAGTGCTGTGATAATCAACTCAGTTGCATGCTGTGTGCCTTCATGCCCCTTTGCCTGGCTTTTCTATCTTCAGGGACATAAGTATATAACACAAGATAACTTTAGCCCCAGCCTGTGATGCTTTGTGGTAACAAAGATGGCTGTGGAGTGACTCATGAGCAAGTCCTGAACAGCACAGAAGCATGAGATGAAGGAGGTTCAAGAATCATGTAGTTGTTCAGTCCATGAGATTGGATGTCTTAGCTGGTCTTCAGTACATGCTGGAATCCCAAAGAAGTTGGCTCTAATGCCAAGGAATGGACTTGCCAGAGTAAGAGCAAGCAGGCAAAAGAGAAAATAAGCTTCCTTCTTCCATGACATTTGTATAGGCTGCCGGCAGAAGGTGTGGCCCAGATTAAAGGTGTATCTTCCCACTTCAAAACATATGGATTAAATTGTATCTTCCCATCTCAAAAGATATGGATTGAAAGTGGATTATTCACACTTCAAATGATTTAATTAAGAAAAAAAGTCCTTACTGGTTTATCTAGCTGCTTAGGTTCTAGTTAATTCCAGATGTGGTCAAGCTGAAGACCAAGAGAACCATCATGATGTTAATTTTTACATTTACAAACTAGAATCACCCAGAAGATGGCCACCTGGGCATATCTCAGGGGAATTCTATCTCAGTTTGAGGTAAGAAGACCTGCCCACTCTTAGTGAGACCATTCCCTAAGCAACGGGATCCTTGACGGGGAAGATGGAGAAAGTGAGGTGAGCACTAAGAAGCATTGAGCTAGCATCCTCTGTGTCTTTACTGCAGGTGCAATGTCTCAAGCTTCTGCCTCTATGACTTTTCCCACAATGATGCACTGACTATGACCTTGAACTGTGAGCTGAAATAGCCCCTTCCCCATTAAGTTGCTTATAATAAGAAAGTATTTTTATCACGGCAGCAGAAAATAATCTGCTGTCTATCTATTCCTAAAGATGTTCAGAAAAGCAAAGCAGGAGAAAATACTAAATCTAGAGGAATTTCCCATGAAGAATTTAGAAGGTCTTGATTTTAGTTAGTAGATGCTTTTCAAAAATTCTATGGTTGCCACAATTTATTATTTCATCATTAGATCAAAGACATAACTAAGCCATGCCCAGAGCGTGTGCCATTTATTAAAATTCACCCAGAGTGTGAGATGAAGACTAGACAGTAAGTAACTGGACCTTCTCTCACAGCCAAGGATCAGAGACCAGCCAAAGGCACAACGCCAGGGCCTCCGTCTTCCGGACTTTAATTAACATGAGTCCTATCCCAAATTCCTTTCCTCTGATAAAATTCTTCAATCGTGCTACAATTTAACTCAGCAACTGCAATCCTAGCCACAATTTCTTCGCATATGTCCATCTTTTTAAAGTAAGAAAATAGAAAAAGGAATTATTTACAGTAAATTAGTGTTTCAAAATACTTGGAATGACGTGAGCTTTCAGATACAGCACTGAAGGCACTGAACTCCACAAGCAAGGGAGGATGGTAATACAGACCGCCATATTAGGCAATGATGGCTTCTCATTGATGTTCTAGAATGAAAACAGGAATTAGAACGACCGTGAATTCAGAGGGAGTGCACATAGGTGACTTCGAAGCACTTTAAACCACTCAGCACAGGTAATTCTGAAAATTACTCCACACATGAAAGTACAGCCCCTACCTGTGAGAAATAAATGGTGCACATCACCAACAGGCATGATTCATCTCTCGGATGTAATAATTTACCTTGCGTAATAATGAATGGGCAAGTCGAGACTGAAGAAGGAAAGATTCATGCTCTCAAAGATAAATAAGTTCTGGGGATGCCTCCTCATTTATAATTTCCCAAGGTAAGAACAGTGCAAGCCCGTCAGCTCTGATAAAGACCAAGCACTAAAACGGGAAGAAAAATCATCCCGGGGGAAGCGGGAAGTCCTGCTGCTGGGTTTGTCTGATGTTCAACTTTCTAATCTGTCCAGAGCACATTTTCCCCAGGGCCTTCTAATTTACCGTTAACGTGAAGGGCAAAGCTGGACCCTTTCCCTACCAGGCTGCAGGTCTCAGCCCAGGGTGATGGGAGCTGTGCAGACAGACCCTGCCCTACCTCTTCCTCCCTCCCCTCTGCTCCTCACACTTCCCTGTGTCCTGCTCAAGCCTTAGTCTCTCACTGATCTATGTTGTGGAGGAGCCTGCATCTTGCTGACTCCAATGACTTGTAGGTTGGCAATGAGTGTGGAATGCTCTTAGTGAAGCTGTGGCATCAGACTCTGGTGGCACCTCTCCTCTTTCTACCTATCCCTTTCTGGACATCTGTGTCTAGAGATAGTAGTTCTCAGGGCTTATATCTCCCCTCAAAGAGCTCATCCACTCTCACACTTTTAAATATCACACTCAGGGCTTTATGATATAACCAGGGATGTCTCTCAGTTGGTAGGTGTCTGACATGTAGGAAGCCCTGGGGTTTACCCATAAACCCAACAAGGGGGTGCATGCCTGTAATATCGGCACTCAAGAGTTGGAACCAGGACAATACCAGTTCAAGGTCATCTTTAGCTAGACTGTAGAATCTCAGACATAGCTTCAAAGGCAACCCCTCAAACAACTAAGTATCACCTCCCTGCAGACAACTTCTCAGTTCCACATCTCCACTCCCATGTTGCCTGTAAGTTCCAGGCATCTGTACACAAAAACTCATACTGATCTTTCTACCTAGACTGTTTCCAAACATTTTGGACTTAACATGTTCTAAAGCAAACTCTGCTAGGCTCTGCTGCTGTTGTAGTAAACATGCACCCAGGAACTGATACCGATAGCAAGCATCCTGACTGTATGCCCGGCCCGTCATTATGGCCTACAACTCTGGAGTTACTGTAGCCTTCCTGGTCCAAGTCTTCTGCGTTGACTTAACTAGCTGCCAACATCCTTGCTAGGGCGTTCCTAAGCTTCTCAGCTTCTGTCTTTCCTCTTCTGTCTGTTCTTCACATGTCACAGGTTTGCATAAATGGGATTATACAATGTGGTTTTAAATCCACAACTGCAGCCATCAATGTGTGAACTATTCCTGACAATCTCCCTTTGGGCCATCTACCTCAAAGCAGGGCAACTACCCCAGCTCCCTGCAGACTCTTTCTACCATAGTTCTTAAGGCAGTGTCGTGCCTGGATGCCCAGCCTGTCTTGTGCATGCATGTGTGCACGTGTGTAGGCACATGCCACCCTGCCTAACCCTCCCAACCCTACCCCCAGCCCTTACCTCTGGCCTTGAGATCAAACTTAAGTCCCCATGGCGAGTATTTTATGGACAGCTTATCACTCTGGCTCTGTCCATCCCCTCTCTTCACTTTGCTGGCTGCCTCTCTGCTACACTTTGGTACGGATGTTTACTCCATCTCTCATAACAGTTTTGTCACTTGCTTGACATCACACCAGAACTAACCAGAGGGTCTGACATAAAGGAGACACTGGGCAAGCATTTTCTTAAGAATACTTTTCCTTTACCTTGTAGAACTTAGAGACAAGAGGGAAGTACTTTTTTTTTTTTTTAAAGACCATGTGAAATACAGGATGGTGATCAGAAAAGGGCAAGGGGAGAGGAATGACGGCTGCATTAAGGCCACATGTGGTGTCAAAGGCTATGGAGGGTAGGATTTGTTTTGCATTAGATGTCTAGAATACACAAATCCACAGAGGCAGAAAGAAAATGAGTGGAGGCCACGGCAGAGAGAAGAATGCGGGTAACTATAAACGGGCCTAGTGCTCTCTTTGGAGGTGACAGAAATGTTCTGACTGTGGTGGGAGTTGCCCAGACCTATAGACACACTAAAGCCATTGGCTGGAATTGCTGGGCTGGGAGAGTCTTGTGCTAGGCAGTTCTATCAGTTCTATCTTAATAAAGCTGCTATGAAGAACAGACAGGCCTAAGGAGATGCCTCAGGGGGTGACATGCTCCCCGTGCACATGTGAGTGCCTGAGTGTGGATCTCTGCAACACATCTAGAAGCCAGACACATGTCGGTGATTCCAGAGCTCTTTTGGAAAGATGGGAGGTTGAGGCAGGAGAATCTCTAGAAGTTCAAGGGTCAGTTGGCCTGTTATACAAAATAGCGACCCAGAGAGACCTTGCTTCAGATACCACATGGGGTGTTTGGTCTTTGCCAGGGCCTTCTGACAGAAATCTTGAACACCAGTATGTTTTCCCACATAAAAGAGAGCACACTCTAGGGACACTAGAATACTGCTCTTGATTTTCCACACACAGAACCTAATACAGAGCCGGCCCACTGAATGATGACCTTCACATCAAGGGCCACCACTTGGAAGCAAATACAACAGCAATTACACCTAATAGGCTTTGGTCAGCTCTGACTATAGCAAAGAATGAGCCCTCAGGACAAAAAGATCAGAGATCGTGTGGGGATGAGACTTTGCAATTCACAAAAGACCCTTCCATCTGCTGTGGGACATGATTATCACATGCAGAAACCAAAGCCCCAATAGGTTGGCAAGATCCTCTCAGAATTCAAGGGAGTCCTGGCTGTATGTGGTACCATGAAGCCAAAGGCCGAGATGCGCACGAGGCCCTTTGCTACCTTACTACCCTGATGGGCAAGCTGAGACTGATTTTGTCAGAAGCAGTCACAAAAATTGATCAGAGAGAAGTCACTCACAGCTAAGGTCTCCCCCAGTGCTTCCGTTCACATATTATTCGACTTTAAATCACTTAGCTCCCCTCTCGCCCATGCTGTCATCTGCAAAATTGGTGTGATAAGCCTGGGTCTGCTTTCTTTACTAGCATGCCAGGAAGATTGAGAGCAGCCAGCAGGAAGATGAGAAGGTCTGTGTCTCCACGTTATTTGCATGGGCTGCGTATCACCCAGCCAGTTCCCAGCCACTCACCCTCCTGAGGACAGCCAGTTCTCTCCACCCCTCATCGCAGCCTGGGGCCAACAGATGGCCAAATGTGTTCACGCCAGGCTTTCACTGGACTGGTGCGACCCCAATCCATGTATGGAACATAGTCCTCAGAGCACTCAGGAAGTGACGAAGCAGGACAGCTAGTTCTTACGGTTGCCCTTCTGGTTCTAATCTAAGGTGGTAGCACCTCTTTCCTACTCCCTTGCCATCTCCTTCCCCTCCCCTCCAAGACTGAAGCCTCCACTTCTAAAGGTCTCTCCACAGTGGGCTCCTATTCTGTGCACATGATGCCAATAGGAGCAGCTCCCTCAGTTAACCCACTGTGTTCTCTTTCATATGCTTTGCCGCCTTCTCTGCCATCCTAGGAACTCCGAGCCCCAAAGAGGAACAATGCCCTGGGGCATACATCATATGTTCTTCTTGAGCTCTGAGTGAAGCTGATAGAACTCGAGTGGGTACCCAAGGTTTCTGTCCAAAGACCTTGGGCTAAGACCAGATGAGGACACCTGTCTCTATGATGTAACATCCTCAAAGACTAAGTATAGACTGAATCTCAGGTTTGGATATGCATAGGAAATGCACAGTAGCTAGAAGCTGTGGTGAAGGGTCAACCTTGATCTGGGTTCAGCTGAGACAGCTTACAAATCCTTCCCACATTGCTTCCCCTAGCTACTTCCCTCAGCCAGGATTGAGGCCCACGTACCACCTAGAGAACTTGGCCCTTCAAGGGTTAACTTTCCACTGATGACATAAATATGATTAGATATTAGAAGGAAGGAAGAGTCAGGGGCAGGTAACATGTCACTGATGTTCCAAATGAGACACAGATAAAGCTGTGCTGAGTGACCTGCATGTGAGCGTCATACTTCCCTAATTACCCACCCAATATGCAGGCTGAATTGGACTTCCCAAGGACGTCATGTCTGGGATAAAAGGGAAGGGGACAGAGCTCTCCATAGTCTACCTTACAAGGTGCTACGAACCTAGGGTGGAAAATCGACCACGTAAAAATTACCTACAAACAAATATTTCCATATGAGGTACCAAGGAGCCGACTGGATGCTTGTGTGAATGGTGTGTGGTAGTTTGGATGAGAATTCCATTCCCAAAGGTTCGTATGTTTGAATGTTTGGTCCTCAGTTAGTGGAACTGTTTGGAAAGGATTAGGAGGTGTGGCTTTGCTAAAGTAGGTGTGGCCTCTTTGAAGGCATAACGCTGTGTGGGCTTTGAAATTTTAAAAGTCCATGACAGGCAGTTTCTCTATGCTGCCTGTAGTCTAGGATGTAAAGCTCTCAGCTACTGCTCCAGCACCCTGTCTTTCTGTCTGTCTGCTTCCTGCCATGATAATAATGGACTACCCTCTAAAACAGTAAGCAATTCCCCAATTAAACGTTTTCTTTCCTAAGAGTTGCCCTCATCATGACCTCTCTTCACAGCAGTAGAACAGCAACTAAGACACACTGTATAGTTACCAGGGGTAAGTATCATAACATTGTGGTAATATAGTAGTCAAATTCGCTTTGCAGCTGGTCAGGGATTGTTTACCTTCCGTAGTGTTTACTGCCATCTTTCCAGCCCAGATCCCAAGAGGCTGGCAGAGTAACATGACCGTCTATCTCTGTTTAATATATACTATTTGTCCCCACTTTATCAAGAAGAATTAATTGATTTGCCCAGTGTCACGTAGCTAGTGTCAGGGCTGAGGCTGAAACTCTAGTGCTCTGTGTCCCAATCTGCCTTAGTTTCTTTACTTCTTGCTGTGAAAAATACCACCAACATACGCTTAAAGGGGAGAGTGTTTGTTTTGGCTCCGTGTTTGGGTTATAGTCCATCAAGGTACAGAAGCCACAGTGGCAGGAGCTATGGGGAGTTACAGGGGGCTGGTCACATCACATCCATAGCCAAGAAGCAGAGAAAGACGAATGCATACTTAGCTCACATCTCCTATTTTATGCAAATCAGAAAACCCCACCCAAGGAGCTATCTCTCCCATAACTAAGATATCTCTTCCCATAACATAATAAGACAATCCCCTATAGGCTTGCCCAGAGACCCATCTCCAAGGAGATTCTAGATTCTGTCAGCTTGACGATGAACACTGGCTATGACACATCTGTGGTGGTTTGAATATGCTTGGCCCAAGGGAGTTGGCACTATTAGGAGATGTGGCCTTGTTGGAGGGGTGTGTTCCTGTGAGGCAGGCTTTGAGGACTCCTAGTGCTCAGGCTGTACCCAGTGTGGAAGAGAGAGAGCCCCTCCTGGCTGTCTGGGGAAGACAGTCTCCTTCTAGCTGCCTTCAGATCAAGATGTAGATCTCTCTGCTCCTCTAGCACCAAGTCTGCCTGCATGCTGCCATGCTTCCTTCTATGATATAATGGACTGAACCTCTGAAGCTATAAGCCAGCCTCAATTAAATGTTGTCCTTATAAGACTTGCCATGGTCATGATGTCTCTTCACAGCAATGAAACCCTAACTAAGAGAGAAGTTGCCACCTGCTACTATTTATTAACTCAAAAAAAAAAAAAAATACTTGTTCCTGAAATGAATGTTCATTCTTAGAAATGACCAGTCACTATGCTAAGTTGTGGAGTCTTCAAAGGCAAAGAAAACCTTTTCCTTGCCTCAAGAGATTAGAGTTGGCATAAATAACCAATGATATGTAAGGAGTATACACAAGATAAGACAGCCATAAAGAAGGATTACTTCCTAGGATATACTATTATATGCATTTAAAAGGGCCTCTTGCTTATGATTGTCGGTATGTCAAAACATAATGCAGACACAAATTTAAGAGCTCAAAAAGAGAAAGGTGTGATTCAACTAATACATTCCAGGCTTGGCAACTGGAATTTATTGCTCATTAAAACTGTATTTTAATTATCCTAGTTTTAATTAAAGTATTATGTGGAGTTGGTGAAATGCAATTACGTGCAAGTGACTTAAGATGTATAATAGGCTAATATTTGTAAAGAAATGCATTATTGTCAGTAGATCTGCTCCCGTAAAATGAAGTGGCATTTTATTCCAAATGAAAAATCGCTACATAGAATATTAAACTCTTGTCATTAAAGTTAAACACTACATTGCCAACTCAAATGGAACCAAGCCATTGAAGATCACCCCTCCCCGTGCTGATTGGTTTACACAGGGATGGCTGTCTGAATGTGGCCTGCCACTTCAGCTGAGCAGGAGCCGTACCACAAGGAGTCACTAGCACCCTCCATCATTCCCTATGCACCTTGAGATGAGACCGACCTCACACTGGAGACTGTGTCCACTTTGAGGCAGAACCCACAATCTGATCCAACAGTGTCTATAAGGCAACTCTCTGCCACACTGTCTGGCAGTCTGAGAGAGAACAAGAATCCTCTCCTTGGGGCCATCTCAGCCACCTCTCACCACACAGCAGGGGCCATCTCAGTCACCTCTCACCACATAGCAGAGGGTCATCTCAGCCACCTCTCATCACACAACAGGGGCCATCTCAGTCATCTCTTACAACACACCAGGGGATATCCTAGTCACTTTTCAACACATAGCAGGGACCATCTCAAGTCACCTCTGACCACACAGCAGGGTTCTAAAGCACAGACCTCAAGAGTCAGCCTGGCTGAGAGCAATACAGTCCACATCTTTGCCAGGGCTTTGCTCCCCCACATGCTCTTCACTCTGTCTCTCTCCAGTTGATAATTTTTACTGCTATAGAGAGGGTCTCGGGGATTCCTCATCTTAAAGAAAACCCCCTGGTCTGGGGAGATGGCTTAGTGGTAAGATCGCATGCATAAGACCATGAGTTCTAATTCCCAGAACCTATGAAAATCTCAGGTGTGACTGCACACAAGCCCAGAACTAGAGAGGTTGGAAACAGGAGGGTTATCAGCTTAGCCAAGCGAACACAGCAGAGAGTGACAAAGCAGGACACCCAGCACACATGTATGCATGTCTCCGCATACATCACAGCACACATATATCATATTACATCAAAACAAAATGACCAAGTTCCCTGCCTTGGTTGAACCCACTGTGGATACCTGTTGCTCTCTGAGGCATTTACAATAAAGGGCCCCAAAGTCATCTCAACTTGCTATCCTCACTGTATTTTTACATAAGTACTTTAAAATTATTACCCATTTTCTAGGTTAGAGACAATATTAAAGGTAAGACTGACATTTCTGATGGTGTATTTCCTTCAAGTTCAGTATTCAGCCTCAAGTCTTTGGGCAACATCAAGTCTTTAAGACTTCCTGTGTCCCTTACCTGTGAAGGCTGCTTGGAACTCCAGGAAGCTATTGCATCACAGAATCATTTGGCCCCTGGAGGCATCTGCCCTTGTCTCCTCTGTTACCACAGCCAGTTTGCTCTGAGTGGCTCTGTTCCAAATATGGCTGTTTGTAAGCCCTCTTCTGAAGCTCTGCAGCTAACCCAGTGTGCCCAGGCTTGCTCTGCAGCTCTGCAGCTAACCCAGTGTGCCCAGACTTGCTCGCGTCTGTCCCTCTGGAAGCTTATTTGACCTTTTGACTCTGAAGGGCATTCGTTCCGGGAACGATTACAGTAGTGATCTCTCCCAGTGTCACCCCCACTCTCTCTGTTCCCTCTGGAATTTCCTATGTGTGGACTGAGCACCCCACTCTCTATCTCACAAATCTCCCTTACAGTTTCCATAGTTGTCTGTCTGTGCTTACTCTGAGACTGTGCCGCAGATCTACCAGAACAGGCTCTCAGTTTAGCTGCACTGAGGCAACTTTTTCATTCCTTCCGTTGACTCTTAAAATAAATGAAAACATTTTGCACTGCAAGGAGTTTGGCTTTTTTTTTTCTAATTAGCACATGAAGGGATGCTTCAACATCACTCACCACTGAGGGAGATGAAAATTAAAAGCTCAATGAAGAGAGAAAAAACACCAATGAGATATCATCAGACATTTATCAGAATGGGCAAAGTAAACCTAAAATGGGGACAACACTGCACGACAGAACGGAAGTAGAGAAAGTAACTATGCATATACCAATGGTGTCAGAGCGAAACAGGGAAGGGAATTTTGCATATACTGTTGTATCAGAGTGAAAGCAGAGAAGGGAACTTTGCATATACCAATGGTGTCAGAGCGGAAACAGAGAAGGGAACTGTGTCCGTACCATTGGTGTAAATATGAAATGGAACAGTCAGTCTGGAAGAGAGACTGCTGTCACCTTAACAACAAAACCAAAACCAGAACAGGCAACTAGCTCCTGGGTGTCTGTCCCAGAAAAAGTAAGTCTCCCATTCACAGAAAACTCACGCAAGAGTGTTCACAGTGACTGTATTCATAACGGTCCCAATCCAGATACAGCCCAGATATCTATCAACAGAGTAGCAATCATACAGAAGCTGGTGCATTCACACAACACGCATGCACTACAATAGCAACTCAACCATTCACATCATGACAATACCCATGAAGCAGAAAATCTTAGCACCTATGGAAGAAAAGCTGGGCAAGGCCATAGGAACAACTGTAACCTCAGTGCTGGTAGGGGTGGAGGCAGGAGGATTGCTGCGGCTTTGGTAGCTGTCAGCCTAGCTCCGTGCTCAGTGGGAGATGCTGGAATAAGGCAGAGAGTGCTAGGGCAGGATGCACGGTATCCTCCTCTGGCTGCTACCCGTGTATCCTCACACATGTGCATATACATCAGATACACATAAACCATATACAACCAACACATACCATATACAACGTATACCATATACACCAACAAATAAGTGGTTAAAATACCAAATTTCATGTTAAATAGATTTTGCCACATTATTTTTTTCAAAACAAAGGAGTGCTCCCTTTCTAAGGACTTTCTACTGTGTACAGAATAACATTATTGCTCATTTCCAGATCCTGGGGTTTATGGGGTCTCCATGGGGTCTCCTCTCTACCTCTGCCTGCCACTTCCTCACTACTGGCCTTGGCATGACATTTGAGCAAACACATCAAGCTACTCCCTTCATCTGAGCTCCGCCTAGAACATACATCCTTTGGGTCTGGGCCAGCACAGCACAGAGGGGGAACTCTGCAATCCCACAGTGCCAGCACTGGCTGGCTGTTGGCCTCTGCCCGCCTTCCTTCTCACTAGTAAATTCAGGATAATCGCAGTCCTCACTCACTGGCCGCTGTGAAGATTAAATGACTCATTATAAATAAAACACTTAAAACACTGCCTGGCAACTCCAAAATTGCTAATTATTATTATTATTAAATGTCATATTGAGACTATCATAGAAATTAGGTTGAATGAATGAAGCCAGACACAAAGGATTTCATATTCAATGATTCCATTTATATGAAAGTCTAGAATAAGAAACAATCAGCAATCTATGGTAATTAGATTAGTTGGGAAGGGGAGCTAGAGGAGAAAGCAGGAGGAGTTCGTCCACTTGGATGGGGGAGGCTAAATCTGTGGGCAAGTTGCAAACATTCACCCACCCATGGGCTGAAATCTGTGTACTTTATATTAGCCAAATTATAACTCAAAAGTGGCTGACATTTGTGTGTGTGTGTGTGTGTGTGTGTGTGTGTGTGCAGACGGATGCACATTCATGCACGTGTGAAGTGTATGGACCAATGTTTGGTGTTGGTCCTCGAGAGCTGTCCACCTTGCTTTTTGAGTCAGGGTCTCTCACTGGCTTAGAGCTCTCCAAACAGGCTAAGCTGACCAACCAGTGACGTCCAGGGAAACTTCTAGCCTCTGTCTTCACAGCACAGGGACTACAATCTCTTTTTATTTTATGTTTTTAAGGAGCATTCTGGGAATGGAACCCTGGTCCTCAGTTGCAACTGATCAACTGAGCACACAATCAAGTGAGGGAATCTCCCCAAACGCTAATATTCAATTCACAGGAGCCCTACCTGTGGACCAGAACTCTGCTGTCCTCCCTTGGTCATGTCCTCTTAGCATCCCTTCCTATATGCTGTTCCCACATGAGAACACGGCCTCACCAATGGCAGCACTTTTGATGCCTTGCTTTCCTCTTGGCGCTGACCAACCAGCCTGGTGCTCAGCAGTGGGCAGGTATTCAGTATCTGAGAACTCAGGGAAAGGAAGAGCAGGGCCAAGAGATTGGAGGAGGGGTGTGGGGGGACGGAGAGGAGGCAGAGGGCGGTGCAGAGGCAGAGGAGGCAGTGGGCGTGGCCACGGGCACCGGTTTTCCTATGTAAGCACAGAAAATTGAGTTATAAACACTTCCCTTGCACTTTCCTAAGTTTTTAAAATAAGAACCAATGGGGTAAGAGGGAGAAAAGTAACTTGTCCAGGACTGGGACCTGGGCTGGAGCCCCCATATTCTAGCCAGATTCATGCTTAGTAGGGCTGACTTCACACGTATAGATATGTTCTATAAACAGTCACAAAATGCCCATAAAACATAATATAAAAAATGTTAAAGCACATTATTTTGAAAGCTCGGTTAACTATAAAAATATTATTACAACCAGATCTACTTCACGCGAGCACTGAGTTGTGGTTCCCAACGTAAGTGCTAATTTCTACAGATCTTTCGTGGAGCAGCGGAAATGAAATGGTAATAAGTTAATGGATGCCTGAGTATTTAAGCGTGGACAATTATGAGCCGGGCTGTTTGTACGTCACCTGGGAGGCTGTTTATTGCCCATACTTCACAGGCTGGATCGTTACTGGCAAGCCATCTATCGCAGAGCCGGTTGGAGCTTTGAAATATTCAATCTATAAACTTCACATTTCCAGGAAAACATGTGTGAGGATGCTTGTGCTCGCACATTCCTGTCAGGTAGACTACAGGACGCAATCTGAGCACAGAAACCCGCAATTAAGCAAAAGAATGGCACTGTACACGCCAAGTTTTTGCATCTTAATCTGATAACTGCCAGCATGAATTACCTCCCGGGGGTAGGAGAAACACTGCAAGGCATCCAGATTCACATTTCAAAGCTTGAGAAATAAAAGGAGGGGAAGAAAATAGATCTAAGCTTGGATAACATGGAGGACTTTCTGTTTTCAACTTAGACTACATTAATAAGACAAAGCTGTCTTCAACTCTGACATGAGAAGACAGCAAATTAACTGTTTGGATCCAGTAAATCAAAAGAATAAACTTGCCCGTGTTTTTAATATCTTCTTAGATACATAAAACCCATAATCATCTATTCAAACTTCCCAGTATAACTTCTCCTCGATGCTTTCAGAGCATCATCTGCCTTTCTGAAATGGTTTTCTGTGTCAACAGTCATTTGCTGTGCAGCGTGTTGCTTTTATTCTGGTCTCCTCTCCCCCGGGGGAAGTGTAGATGCCACCTGATTGTCTTGACAGTCCGCCCATCCACTCAGCCCTCCAGGACTAAACTCTGCCATATATCAGGCCATACAGTTAAGGAGAGACATGTGCTTTTGGTAGTTATCACCCTGGGGGACGTCCAGTTGTGATCGGAAAACACCCCAAGTAGAAAGGAACTACAGACCGGAAGAATTAACAGAAGATAAAATTACTGGGGTGCTAATCCTCTTCCTTTTTGGGGGGTGGTGGTGGTTCAAAACGGGATTTCTCTGTGTAGCCCTGGCTGTCCTGGAACTTGCTCTGTAGACCAGGCTGGCCTTGAACTCACAGAGATCTGCCTGCCTCTGTCTCCTTAGTGCTTGGCTGAAAGGCATGAGCCACCACCGCTGGGTATGTGTCTCCTCTTCCATGAGAGTTCTGATTAAAGCCATCAATCTTAAGAGGATGATGTAAGGAGCCCCCTACTCTAAACAGGACAACTACAAGAGGGTTACAATGAACCCTGTTGGCTGTCTCCATCTGTATAACTGGAGAGATGGGCAGCCATTCTACTGAAGCTGAGGAAAATGACATCAAGGTCCCTGGGAAGGCACAGGTCATAGGTTCTAGAATAGGAGTCTCATGGTTAAAGCCTGAGGACAGGTAAAGAAAGGAACCTCCAGCATTTGGGTTCGAGCCAGTTCTGGCTTCAAGCACTAACTAATGGCCATGTTAGTTACTGAGTCTCTCTCTCTCCCCACTTCTGACCGTCTTCCTGTCTATATCAATTCTTCACTGCTTTTGCAACATTTCTTCCCGTTGTTATATAAGCTGTGTGTTTAGGCTCCAGAAGGTACTGGTGTCCTTGGGAGATCGAGAGCATTAAGCTGCTGGTCTGCCCCATACTCCCTGGGCCATGAGCACTTGTGACTTTATAGTGCTTTCCTCTGCCGTTCTGTGCAAACTAAAATAAAATTTCTCTATGCAAGGGTAGGAGAAGCCGAACCTAACCTCTGTGGCTGAGTACCAGCTAATACATTGCAACTCCCTGGGTTTGGTCTACTGCTCCATGTATTTCATAGCTTTGCAAAGAGATTAATCAGCCCAGTTCAACCTAGACCTCCCCACTGACCTTGCATCTGATATATTCAACTATCTAATCATTGGCTGTGATTGCCCAAATGTAACTGTCCAAAAAGACACACATACATACACAAATGCACATACACTTACCCCTATCCTCTCACTCACACACATACATACTCACATACCCCCAAACCTTCCACAAACATCCACACACACCAAACACAAACTCATACACACTCTCATACATACACACAAACTCACCCACATACACAAATACATCCATGTACAAACTCACACTGCCCCCACACAACTCTCTCTCCCTCCCTCCCCACCTCTCACACACATACACTCACAGTCACACAAAGCACACATGCAAACCTGCTTCTCCTAAAATTAAAATTTTCTGCCCGCTTCAGGGAACAGTAACATCATCCTAATAGATCTGCCTGCGCTTTTCTCTATTTCTTAAATCCCACATCCAATCCAAAAGGAAATCCTGGCAATTCTATTCTTTCATTATCCTTGTATTTGACACTTCTCCCTACTTCTACCCGAACCCACACCAGCCTATGTTATTTCAAACTGAAAACTGGGCTTCTAAATAAATGAGCAAAACTACCTGAAGCCATGGGAGAAATGATCAAAAGCACGAGGCAAGCTCATCAAGTAAAGCGAACAGGAGGGTTCGCTTGACAGAGAGGCGAGCACCGGCTCTGGAGTCAGAACCAGGCCTCGGTCCTACTGCTGCGGCCTGTCAGCTGTGTGCCCTGGGCTGAGTTAGTATCTCTAAACTTCAGTCCTGATAGCTGTAAGTGGAACTAATTATAAGTGCCCCAGAAGGCAATTCTGAGGATTACAGAAGATATGTTTCAAGTAGGTCCTCAATAAATAATAGCTGCTAGGATTATTAATAGGTTATTTAACTAATTCTTCAAGTTTGGAAACATTAGGGTTACTGTATCTTTTTAAGAGAAAAAAAATCCACTTTATTATAAGCCCAAAGGTCATAAGATAATGTTATAAAGAGAGGGAGGTGGCTAGGTGGGCCCACTGAACAGTCTCCAGGAAGGGACCTCACGCGCCAAGGCTGAGAGCCACTGTAACGTCTTGACCTGTGCCCAGTTTAGTGATGCACTTTGGGTTGAATTCTCCAGATCTTAGACAGCCCTGGTGGTCTGGAGCAGGTCGGATGCCCCCTGAGCTCCCTGTGTGCAGCCACCGGGGTCAGCAGTGGGAAGTCTCTCGGGAGCAGTATATCTTGGAGCAGTGTATAAACGGCTGGGGAATAGCACGCACGCTCTGATTTATGGCTCTCACACGGCAGGCACTCAGGAAATGTGGGGCGGTGATGAGGTGGAACATGCAAAACTAAGGGACCTTGTAGAAGTGTAAATATTCATAATCAGCCCCGTACACCACAACACTGCCGAGGCAGGAGGTTCATCAATAGTTTTATGCTTATAGGCCGACCATTTGTTTGATGGGACACTGCGTTAGGACTTTAATCATACCATCATTTTATCAGCTCATTAGGAATTCAATAGTCTTTAGCGTGAATCTGCAAGTAAAAGAGGCCATGAAATTACGAAGTAAAATGTAAAAATCAAGAGTTATTTCAATGGACATCCTGTTGTACTTTGAATGAAGGTTGTCTCACAAGTGTGGTTGGTTCACACGGTTCATGTGTGAACCAATGTGGGGCGGTGGGCTGTGGGAAGCAGCTGGGTGCCTGGTTGAGCAAGCCTTGAACCCCGGACCTTTACCAGGACGGCAGGTGTTCGGCGCTGCCCCCAGGCCCTGGTTCTTTTCATTCAGCTTCGGCCCTCCACAGCCTCTCCCAAAGAGAGGTCTATCAGTCACAAGGAACAGTGCCTCAGGCCCTCCCACATGTAGATGAGGCATCTCTAAGCTCTCTGACCAAGCCAATAGGCATTATCTGCCAGACCCTAACCCACATGCAGATGAGGTCTCTCCAAGCTCTCTGACCAAGCCAATAAGCGTTATCTGCTGTCAGACCCTAACCCACCCTGAAACTGTATATAAAGGCTCTATTCGGGAGAAGTAAAGGTGTGTGTTCGAGAATCATCTTGGTGTCCTGGAGTCTTTGTCTCAAGAGCTGTAACACTTGGGGAGAGATCCGCTCTCCCGGAACCTTCCTGGGGCACCAAGCTGCTTCCTTGCCTGCTAGCCGGCTTCTATCGGCCCAGCCCGGGCGGCTCAGCGTGGAGAGGCAGGTGCAGCACCTGGGAGTGAGCGGAGACTCGAGCAGAGGCAGCAGCGGAGGAAGGCAATCTCTCCTCCCTGCTTGTACTCGCACCCTTTTGGCCCAGACCCCTCACACCAGGCTGGGTGAAGACCAACAGACAGCGGAGACGTGGGTAGAGGACCCTCCCTGCTCTCACTCTGCCCTCAGCCGGGAGATCATCGTGGGACACCCTCCAGAACCGGGGACCCCCACCAAACCAACATGTGTTTATTTGCTACCAAGTGAATGAAAATGACCCCAACAACATGAGCTCCCAGCCCCTGGTATTAGAAGCTCCATGCCTGAGAAGAAGCCCACTTTCTGTACCACACCGCTCTCAGCACCCCAGCATTCGACCCTCCTTCTCCTGCCCTCCCGTGCTCCTCCCGTGCTCCATGCTGATCCTCCCAGAACATTTATACGACGCTGTATCTCAGCTGCTTTCTGCTCAGCAGAATGGTCTCCCACAGCGATGAGCTATCGATCCTTCCTCTTTGTTTCACCCAGTCCCAAGAGACGCCTGTTATGATTGGAATCAATACGAAGGTGAATATCCAAGAAACTTCAGATACAGAAAAAGGCTTAGCAGCCATGCTGTTGAAAGGAATTGGTTTTTTTCTTTGTACAAGAATTCTGAAGTATGCTTGTTGCATATATTTCTATTTTCGGACTGCCATAATAGAAAGATTTGGTAAGCAGGCCCGTGCAGGGTTCAGGTGTCAGGGTGGGATAACCGGTCTATTGGGCTTATAGAGGGAGGTCTACGGTGCTCTGCTAAGGGGAAGTGGGTAGAGCCCATAGGTAACTCCCACAACTGCATGTGAAACGTGCTCAGCAAATATCTCACATATATCCTTTCCAAACCGAGCCCAGAACGTTTCCCCTCATGCGAGCAAGCACTTGGCAGCATACACATTTGACTTTTACCTCATGCACTTTGCGTTCCACGATTCCTTCTGAAAATTTTTACTTTTGAAGTTTTTTTTGTTGCAATATTATCTTTCAATTCTATTGCAAGGTGCCCACTTAAGTAATACATAGCAAGGGCTAGAAAGTCAGCTCAGTGAGTGAAGTAACTGCCTTGCAAGCATGAGAACCCGAGTTCAGATCCCCAGAACCAATGTGAAGCTGGGCACAGAGGCATGTGCCTATAATCCCAGAGATTCTTTCTGAGATAGGAGATGGAGATAGCTCATAGGCTAGCCTGGTGTACATGGTGGTAAAAAAGACTGTCTCAAACAAGGTGGATGGAGAGAATCAACAAGATTATCCTCTGCTCTCCACATACACTCCCTCAGGATAAAGAAAAACTATGAATCCAATGTTCTTTTGAATCACTAAAAGCTCCAAGTGGAGAAAGCTTGCCTGACATTCAACACACATCTTAGATGTGGGGCATGCAGGAAGACCTTGAGATAGGCCTTAACTGTGCGATTAGCAATAGATGGGCGAGCCCCTAATTGGACAAAAGGAAATAAAACTGTCATGGAAGAATGAAAGTATAAAGAGAAATAAGCAGTAATTGGCACTTAATCGTCACAGAAAGCAGTATCAGATGTGAGGCTGAGGAGAAAGCAGAGGGGGAACTCCACAGTTGTGTAAGTAAACACCAGGCCTGAGTAAATGAGGAGACACACAGTCCAGGGGCAACCACAGTGAGGTGTATTCAAAACCAGAGAGAATGGGCTTCAGGGTGGAGAGGAGACCTTAGGTTCAGGACGTACAACAAACAGACAGCAATGACACAAGGCTACTTGCTTAAACGGCTTAAAAACAGGCAAGCAGGCCGCAAAGCAGCGGCTCATTAGGGAAGCTTTCACCTCGATGAGGCTTTGCAGCCACCGGCCACTTAGCCTTACTGAGAGCATGGTATAGGCGCGTGCAATCAATTACGTCCGCCTTTGGAGCAACTTACATTCTGCTGCTTGGAATAATCTTGTGTCCTTCTCTAAACCACGTCACTTGTGGTCTAGGGCAGCTGACAATAGGTAGTAAGTTTAGAAGCGCCGCGTGCCCTTCAGAGACTGTTTTCCTCTGGTCCGTATCCATGAAGTTCCCCATATCTGCAGAGAAAAATTAGACTTTTAAGTTCTGGAGCAGGTTGTTTTTTGAGGGGAGTAGAGGGTCAGAGAGGGACATAGCTATATTTTACAGTGAAGTCGGTGCCACCACCACACTTAGTAAGGTGACAAGCAAGAGTGAACGGCAGTGCTGACAAGTGCAGATGCCACTGTGAGAGAGAAAGGAGCATTAGCTGAGCTGCGTGCCTCTAAAGCAGCCGCGGGGCCCTCATCAGCAAGCGAGGCCACCAGCCTTTGTCACACTGCAATAATATAATGGCTACTCGCAGTTGACTGTAACACTAGAAAAAAAAAATTTCTGGAAGGCCTCCCAGGCCCCATGAGGCAGTTTTTACAGAGCTGCAGTGCAATGCCCCTGGACAGCCTGCAGGTACCCCTCCCTGCCGGGTCTCCTCATCTACAGCCTCAGCTCCGGGGATACTGTGTCCGCTCACAATGTGTTCTAACCCTTAGGGAGTTCACAGTGACTCCTCTTGCCTGCCCTCACACTGACGACACGGCATGGGACAGTCATTGTTTTACTGATTAAAACATTTTTTTTAAAAAAAATGGAGGACCTAGCCATCAGACTGTAGATTCGGAAGACTCCCTTTTAAACTGGGAACCTGAAATTTTAAAACAATTTCTATGTTGTGATTGGATACAGTCCATGTATACAGATATTCCCATACCATATTTTTTTGTTTAGTAATGTGTATGTATGTGTGTGTGTTCCCATGTATATGCAAGTATGTATGTATGTATGTGGGGGGGGTAGGTGAACACACACACGAGTGTGTATGTCTGTCCATATGGAGGCCAGAGAATGATCATGTATCTGTCTTGATCAATCTCCATGTGTTTTTTGAGATATTGTCCATCACTGAACTGGAGGTTGATAACTGGCTAGATGGGCTGGCCAGCAAGCCCCAGGGGTCTTCCTCTAACTACCTACCCAGTGCTATGCTTGGCTCTGGCTTTATACGAGGGTGCTGAGATCCAAACTTGGTTTCTCATGGTTGTGGAGCAAGCACTTTAAATGATTGAGTAATCCCTTAGCCACTGAATATTCATCCATCCATCCATCTTTTCTTTCTTTTTTCTTGGACTGAGAGTCTCACTATGTAACCCTGGCTGGCATAGAAACCACCATGTAAACTAGAACTCACAGGGATCTGTCTCTTGAGTAATGGGATTAAAGGTGTGTGCCAACCACACCTGACCACCATATATTATTAAATATATCTCATTTTTAGATTTTCCTATGAAAGAATGCTATCATCTGTAGCGCTATCATTAAAAGCTATTTTCTATGTGGCAGGACACTCTATGAAGGCACAGCCGGAAGAGCTATGTAACACTGGAGGAAAGTACCCTTGCCTATGTGAACGTGAAGGAAGACCACCACACTGTCAGAGTGAGAAGCATGAGACCAAGGGCATGGGCAACGATGCAAAGCCCAAACTTCATAAATATGATGTAATGTGCTACAGTCAATTCCAGCCTCTCGACTTACTCAAATGTGGTTTGTGTATTGATCCACATTCTATGTATTATGTTTCCAACTTTTCTACTAAATAAAAGTTCTGAATTATTCTGTAGATAAATTTGGCAGTGGCTTCATCTTCAACAAACCAGAAAGATTGATGCCTCCCTTGAGGCTTAAATAATAGCTAAACACATATAGTATGGGACCTCCCTCTGTCATATCAGTGACTATGATAGGAGAATAAGATAGGTTCATGTTACTATATGCTAACAAAGCTACGGATCATAACTGAAGCCAAAATTAGAAACAGCAATCTTGGAACCACCGGACCAGAAGAGACTCACTACAATGTGGCCTCAAGCCTGGGGCATCCTATAATGTAAAATTTCAGAATGTTCTTTTGCTTATTTTTAAACAAGACATTTTGGTTGTATTTGCAACTATGCTGAAGCAGACGGTCCACTGGACAGATCATCTTCTTCAAAGACGTCCTATCATAGGGAAAGAGCATGTGCACTCGCCAGGTCTCCTGTCCCTAAAGACTTCATGAGAGTCAAGGTCTCTGTCCTTTGATGGTGCCTTCTTGTAAAAGTTTTGTTCCCCAAAATAATAGATCATAATACAGCATTAATGACAGCAAGGGCATGACTATCAAATCCACTGAGCAACAAAATTAATTCATAACAGGCCATGGAGAAGAAGCAAGGGGAATCTGACTTCAGTTGGGTTCAACTTTCATTCTAAACATATTTTAATCCCTATACCTACAAGCCAAATGGAAGTTGGTGTATACGGAACACCTTTCTTCCCCTTCTCCTGCCCCTATAGGCTTGGGAAATCCTTAATCTTTTCACTTGGAAAAAAAGCAATTCCTCACCTGGGTCCCCAAGTCTGTCCGTCCATCCGTCCATCCATCCATCCATCCATCCATCCATCCATCCATCCATCCATCTATCTATCTATCTATCTATCTATCTATCTATCTATCTATCTATCTCTATCTACCTACCTATCATTTATCTATCTATCTATCTATCTATCTATCATCTATCTATCTATCTATCTATCTATCCATCCATCCATCAATCTGTGTTGTTTATTTGTGTGTTTATGAGTGTGTTTGTGAGCATGTGCCACAGGATGTGTGTAATCACGTTCATGTAAAGGTCAGAGGTCAACTTGCAGGAATTTGTTCCTCATTTTGCCATGTGGATCCTGCGGATGGACTTCAAGAAGTCATCAGCTTTACTGGCAAGGGTCTTCACCTACTGAGATATTTTTGCCAGGCCCATTTCCAATTTTAGGTATAATCCAATGGTATTAATTATTTTCATTATATTTCATGTGGCCTCAAGCCTGGGGCATCCTGTAATGTAAAATTTCAGAATGTTCTTTTGCTTATTTTTAAATAAGACACTGAGGTAGTATTTGCAACTATACTGAAGCATTCATTCATTCATTCACTCACTCACTCATTCATTCATTCATTCATTAGCAGTGTCTCATTGGTTGCTCTATCTAGCATTAAACTCACTATGTAGCCAAGAATCATCTTGAACTTCTGATCTTCCTGCCTCTGCTGCCCAGGCAGGTGCTATGGTTAAAACAAGGGGCATATCCAAGCTAGGCAAGCATTCTACTGATAGAATTAACATCCCCAGCCAGTATCACACTGCTGTTTTAGAGGAACCAAGAACAAGCCACAACAGAGAGCTCCTCCCCACAGCTGCTGCAACTCTATTCATCACTTAAGGCCCCTGCTCGCCCCGCACACGTACATGCTACTTGAATTTCTGATTTTCTCTGCAAGAGAGCTCCCATCCTGTTCCGCACCACACATTGGTAAAACCCGGCGTCCAGCTTCTGCAAAGAGGGATGATATACCTGCAAAATGCCAAAAAGAAGTGTTAGCGGTTAGGCCGAGAAAGAGCAAGGGCATCTCTTCCACGAGATGCTCAAGTCATCTGTTTCTCTGATACTGAAGACATACCCAAGCCTTCCCCTAAGGAGACTACTGAGTTTACTTCACCCACACCCCAAATCCAATGAGGCTGCAGATTATTACATGGAGTCAGACCTCAGTCTGTGTCCTGTGTCAGCACAGGGTTGTGCATGAATTAGGTTTTACTTTGCTGTTGAGTTTGGAATATATAATGTCCCCATAGGCTCACTTGTTTGAACACTTAGTCCCCAGTAAGTGGTGCCAGCTCAGAAGGTTGAGCAACCTTTAGAGGATGCAAATTCACTGGAGAAAGCCAATCACTGGGGAGTCCAGCCTTGAGGTTTTACAGCAGGCCCCACTTGCTATTTACTCTGCTTTTAGACTGCCAATGCAACGTGATCAGCTGCCTCAAGCTCCTGACGTCATGCCTTTTCTGCCATGTCAGAGTGTATACCTCAGAACTGTGAGCCAAAAGGAACTTCCCCTCCCTTGGGCAGCTTTTTGTCAGGTATCTGAGAATGTTAAGTAACTTGTGGTCATTGCAATTAAAGCAGACTTGTCAATCTAAGAAAATAACTTATCCTCAGGCTGTGAAATCTCAGAGTTTCTGGACATAAACTCTGGAACTACTACTCCTTCACACAAAGCCTGTGTCACTCTGTCCTGAAGACCATTGCCACCTTCAGGATGAGCTGTGGTTGTCCTTAGACAAACGATGCTCAGGACGAGGACAGTCCTATCTCCACCCCAGTGCTGATGTCTTTCTCTCTCTCTCTCTCTCTCTCTCTCTCTCTCTCTCTCTCTCTCTCTCTCTCTCTCTCTGTCTTTTGGTTTTTTCAAGACAGGGTTTCTCTGTGTAGCCTGGGCTGTCCTGAAACTCACTCTGTAGACCAGGCTGGCCTCGAACTCAGAAATCTGCCTGCCTTTGCCTGCTGGGATTAAAGGTGTGCGCCACCACTGCCCAGTCAAAGTCCCCCCCCACACACACACCAAGTGAATGTGGGACAAGCACGGGATTCGAACCAGCGAGAGAGAGAGTGAGGACAACTCCAGAGCGCGGAGATGAGAGCGCAGCGCCACCGCCAGACGGCTGCTGATGTCTCTTAGTATAACGAATGCTCTTCCACTTTTCCTTCTTCGTATACCTGACACTGAGAATAACTTTGTCTTCTCAGATGACAGAAAAAGACTCAGATGTCATCATTTACCTTGAGTAATAATGGCTGATTCTAGTTTGCATTCCTGGGACTGTAATAATCCCTCACACCCCATACCTCCCTAAAGGCCTCATCAGCTCTTCACAGGACAGTAAGAGACAGTTTCTATGACAGTCCTGCTGTGAGCATAACAGCAGTTTTGTAAGTCAGGACGTTTGAAACCTGTAAGCAAGCAGGGGTGTAGTTAATGACCAATGTCAAGAGTCCAACAGCTCCTCAGCACAGACCTGAGATGGTACTTAACTGGATCACAGACCATGTTCTCAAACAAACTGAAAACAAACTTTGTGCAAACCATCTGTCTGACAAAGCATTAATATTTAAAATATATACGGAGCTCCCTAAAACTGAGAAGGCAGAGATCTGAAGAAGGAAAATGGCCAAGGGGTTTGTGAGAAGGTACCCAGTGCATTCACATCTGGAAAATGCAAACCCCAACCATACTAAGACAGCACCATCCAGCACTTAAGAAACCTAAGAATAAAGAACAAATCATGCTGAGGAGGGAGAGAAGGCAACAGCTTTGTCTGGTGCTGCTGGGCATGCAGATGGAGACAATACTACAGAATAAAGTGTTATTTGCAAAATTACAACTGGAACTATTACAGACTCAACCCTGCTTCTCTGAAAGGGAACTGTGATGGTTTGTATATGCTTGGCCCAGGGAGTGACACTATTAGGAGGTATGGCTTTCTTGGAGTAGGTATGGCATTGTTGGTGTAGGTATGTCACTGTGGGTGTGGACTTTGAGACCCTCATCCTAGCTGCCTGGTAGTCAGTCTTCTCCTAGAGGCCTTAAGATGAAGATGTAGAACTCTCAGCTCCTCCTGCACCATGTCTGCCCCGGACACTGCCATGCTCTTGCCTTGATGTTAAGGGACTGAACCTCTGAACCCAATTAAATGTCTTTTATAAGAGTTGCCTTGGTCATGGTCTGTTCACAGCAGTAAAACCTTAACTAAGACAAGAACTGACGTTAAGGATACGAAGATACTGAAGGCCATGTTCACTGACTCTCCATTCCATGCAAACTCTAGAAAACCTCCAGGAATCCGTCAGCACAGGAACAGATGAAACACAGTACATGCACAAAAGAAAACACTATATAGCCTAAAACCAAGAAAGCCAGGTTTCCCCCAAGAACATGAATGAACCTGGAGGACACTGTGCTCACTGAAAGAAGCCAGTCAAAGGAGAAACAGCATGTAATTGTGACAGCGGAGTAGGTAGAGTGGGGAGGAGATAGAAACCCACTTTTAGTTATATAAAGTGAAAAGTCAGGCAATGTACTTAGAGCCATAGAGTACACAGCTAGTAATACGGTATTGTGCATTCAAGGTTGACCAAGAGACCATCTAGGTGTTCTTTTAAAATGTTGCTCACAGCTAACCACTGAACTGATCATGGGGTTCCCAATGGAGGAGTTAGAGAGAAGACTGAAAGAGTTGAATCGGTTTATGGCCCCATGGGGAGAGAAACAATACCAATCAACCAGAGCTCCCAGGGTCTAAATCTCCAGCCTGGGAGCATGTAGGGAGAGACCCATGACTCCAGCTCTATATGTAGGGTAAGATGGCCTTGTTGGGCATAGGTGGGAGAGGAGATCCTTGGTCCTGTGAAGGCTGGATGCCCGAGTGTGGGGAATTTGAGGGCGGGGAGGTGGGAGTAGGTGGGTGAGTGGGGTCACACCCTCATAGAATCAGGAGGAGGGGAGATAGGATAGGGAGCTTCTGGGGGGGGGAATGGGGAAAGGCGATAACATCTGAAATGTAAATAAATAAATATCCAATAAAAAAAAGAAAAAATGTTTTAAATTACATTTATCATTAACATGAGTGGGCATGATGGTGGAGGGTATGCATGCCACAGTGCACATATGCAGGTCAAAGGACAACTCTGTATAATCTATTCTTTTTTTCTACCTTTCCATGGGCTTCAGAAATTGAATTCAGGCCAAAAACCCTACGTAGCAAGAACCTTTACCTGCTGAGCCATCTTGTCATCCCTATATGTGTTCTTCTTATATAAAAACAGTGCTGAAAGGACAGGGTTGCCAGGGATGAAGAGGCCGTTGTGGTGGTGGTGTGAGGGCATGTGCTTATCCCTAACTCACTGGGTTATATGCAGTACACATAGACAGCGTGTTATATGCCTGCTGTACCGTATTAAAATACATCATGTGGGCTGAGGAGACAGCTTAGCAGGAGGATCTGAGTTCAAGTCCCCAGACCTCTCCAAGAAGGCTGTGGATAGCTGCGCTGTGCATGATTGCACATACCTATAGCAGTAGTATTGAGTGTGCTGTGCATGCAGGAGGACCTTCAGTTACATCCCCGGAACTCTCCAAGAAGGTTGTGGATAGCTGCATACACCTATAACCCCAGGATTGATCAGGGCAGGGCCGAGAAGGTTTCTAAGGCTTTCTGGCCACAAACTTCGATCCACAGTTATTGAAAGATCTTGTCTCAAGCCATGAGAAGAGACAGTAGAGTGATGGAGCAGGACACCTGACATCATACCCTGGCCTCTGTATACACTCACATTTGTACATACACTAAACTAAATAACATAAAATAAAATATACAGGTGGAGGGTATAGCTCAGTGGTAGGATGCTCATTTATCAAGTCCAAGATCCCACCCCAAAGGGTTAAGTAAACACAAACTAACAGTATGTTCACACTGTAATACAACAAAGAAAACTACCACCTCTGAATGAAGAAATAAAGGAGTAAGACTGGAAGCCTGGATCCCTTTCACACCCAGGAGAGGTGGGCCACAAGGAGGGGAGCTGAGTGTACACAAGCTCCCTAACATCTGAAAATCGCTGTGGAGCTCTCCACTCACAGAGGCGATGCTCTGGCTGTGGCTGTCTGTCCTCTGAAGACATGTCCTCTTACAGAGTACAATCAGAACAGTCTTAAAGCAACTCGGGGGAAGACAAAAGTGCTAGTGGGTTCTATGTGCTCAGTACCAAGGAGACCTAGATACATGGATATTCAACTAATCGTTCATCTCGTTTATTCAAGTATGTCCAATTAGTCACCCTGGAGAAGAAACCCAGAGGAATGATTTTAAGTGAACGAAACCCTTGGACAATGTGGGCAATTCAGCAGTGAGCAAATATTAATCACAGTGAGTCTCCCTCTGATAACCTTGCGGTGGTCCTGTGGCAGGACTCATAAAATCTTTTATGATAAGAAAAAATATTGCTGAGCATTAATCTTAAAAAATTCTGTTCTATTATGAGGAACAGTTCATCCCAAACAAAATTAATTAGTGAAGACAATCAGAATAATACCAAACCGGGCACAAAGAGTCAATGCCATGTATTTAAATTACAAATCAGACTGGAAGGCTGCGTGCTTTGATTGTTGTGTACTGTGATTACAGGAACGAGGGTTCTCAGATCAGGTTAAGGCAAAATCAACACAAGTTTTTTAGAGGAGCTTGAGGACAGGTCATTGCAGCACTGGAAAGCCACAAGGACGATTTGATCATGGCGACATAACCACGCTTACATAATTGCTACCCGTTCTACTTTTTTCTCTTTTTAAGTATCCTGCATAGATGCAAAATTCTTATGAATTTCTACAATAATCTTATATGCTAATGCACAAAAATAGCATTGCTTTCAAACAACAGGAAGAGGCAGATAGCAAACGGAGTATTAGGCATATGCTGCTGTGTGCTGTCTCCGAGGATAATGTCGCACCAGGGGAAAATATACAAAAGCGTTGCGAAGTCCCCCACCTCTTACCGGAATTCCTGCACAAATTATGTTCACCTAACAGATGGGAGTGTTCGTTGTAAGCCCACTGTTTATAAACACACAGTTTTAAGCAGGGAAAGTTTCCTGGCTCATTATAGGAAGGTATGATAAAATCGTGGTACCATATGTTGCTCGAACAGAAGCAATGCTTGCTCCTGCTCTGGACAACACTGAGCCAGTGTGTGAATGTACAGCACCAAGGTGGGTTTTGATAGACCAACACAGTCTTCTCTAGGGCAACAGAGCACCAGATGCCATCAGTGCCAGGGATGAGAGGTCCATGTCAGCTGGAGACAGTACATCGGCCATCAATGGCACTCTAAACATCCACTAGAACTACCCAAGGCTTTCTCTAGAAAGCATCTTCACATCCATTTCCCACACAACAGTAAACTCCGAACTAGGCCAGGATGGAAAATTGACACAAAGTCTCCCCAGGATCTGAACCTTTCACTTTCTTGCACACTACTCTAAGAATATGTCTCAGAGAAGAAAAGACCACACGGGCTAATCCTAGGCTCACTCCAGGGTACAGAGACATCACATGGCCAAGTCAGCATGGCTGCTGGGGGCTGGTGCTACATTAGAACTGGCCTAAGATCTGACAGGTGAGGGGAGAAACAAGGCAGAGGTGGACATGATGGTAGCCGGACATAACAGTTGTGGTGAGACAATGCGTGCAAAGACAACACGGGATGCAGTGCTGTGGTTGTGGCACACGGTGGTGAGGGGGCCTGGACAGTGCTGAAGACACAGCTGTGATAGTGGGACATGCATGGCTGTGGTGGGACATGGCAGTGGTGAGACACAGGACATCTGGGCAAGTGGAGCAAAGAGATCACTTGATGGCCACTGGGGCAGTAGCTCTGATCAGGGTGTTCGGTGTGAGTCCCTCAGTGGACTGGCTTCTGGCATGACTGTGGTGCTGAGTCAGGTGGGTCATTTCACTCTACTCTGCCTAGTCTTCCGTGAGCCCACAATTCTAAGGACTCTTTGCTGTTTGTTCAAAAGCACAACTCACTTGAGACAGTAATGACAGTTTGTTTCTGGGATTTGATTCTACTCAGAATCGACTCCATATATAACCAAAACAACTAAAGGGACAATTAAAACGAAAACAAACTGACAATGACCATGGCTTTCTGCTGAACTACCTATGACCATTCATTGATAGAGTCAAAAACAAAAACAAAAACAAAACCACGGGGGTGGGGGCCATGCCTAGGGTCAATTAGGCTGTTAAATAGAATTTTTCTGGAAAAGAACTACTGTAGCTCTAGAAATGTGTGATAAAATATGAATTACATCTGTTTGGCAGACATTCCCAACAAGAAGATATTAGGATTGAGAATACACATCAGGGTAACAAGACCACACCTCCAGAACAAAGTCAGATCTACATATCTTTTGGTAGTCAAGAATTGTACAAGTAATGCTGGGTGGGGATGTAGCCCAGCCCACGGAAGGCCTGCCTAGCGGGTACCAAGTCATGGGTTTGATCCCTGGTACCACATAAACCAGGTAGGGCGCATGCCCTATAGTTCACAAACTTGGGGGTGAGGGGTTATGAGCAGGAAGATCAGGAGTTCAAGTCCTCCTTGACTACACAGAAGATTCCAGTTAGCCTGGGCTAAGGACTCTGCCAACCAACCAATCAACCAATCAACCAATCAACCAAGTACTACTGCTAATATTGATGATAAGAAAATAAAAATTAGGGGCTAGGAATGTAGCTTAATGAGTTAATTCTTGCCTAGCAAGTATGAGACTCTAGTAAAATTTGAAAAGGAAAACAATATGGCAATGAACTAATGGGGTAGGGGAATCCCTAAGTGGTAGGAGGCACAGATTCAATCCACAGAACCACACAAAATGTCCACTATCTACAAGTATAATTTTATGCTAGGATGATACCTATTTTACATGAATAAGTACCAGGCTTTTATGACTTGGACAAAAGTTCTTATTTCTATAGTTAAAAGGGGAGGAGGTTAGGGAAATACACAGAAAAGCCATCACCTCATCTTGGAAAGGTTAGATGCTAATTATGTTTTCAATTTTATTTTTTATAAATTTCCTGTATTAAACTTTAAAAAACAATAATCCAAAGTAGAATGAGTCTGTAGCTGACTGTTTCCTCAAGCGAAATAATGATGAAAAAAAAATCTATGGTGGAATTTGATAAGAAAAAAAATAGATGCATGATTTTGAAGGTGTGCCTGATTGACAGGTCATACACACTGGGCAAGTTCAAGGTTATGTCCTTAGAAGAGTTAAGTCATCAGTATGAACTTAAAGTGGACAGAACAGGGAAGAATGAGTTATCCATCAGGAATTCTGTATTTTGACAAAATTACTCTGTGTGTGTGTGTGTGTGTGTGTGTGTGTGTGTGTGATATTTGGTTATTTAAAAATGATTTTAAATGAAGAAGAAAAATAAACAGATGTCTGTGTGTCCGGGCCACATGTAATGAGCAGGTAGTAGTTGCACTAGGATTCGATCTCGATGTATAAAGCTCCCAGAGACCAATGGGATGCCAACGCCCCACGAGCTAATCACTGATAGCCACCATGAACGACTATGCTTAGACTTCATCCCAACACTGACCCAAACCAACCCAAATTTCAAGAGTTGCTGTTGAGATTCTCCTAAGTCTCTCCACCACCCTGTGTTTTTTTTCTTTCTTTTTACCAATGTAAGCAATGTTTTGAAGGCTGTTCATTCTTTCTTTCTTTGTCTAATCAGGGCAGAAAGGTGAAAATCTCCATTTCATGAAGCGCGGGCATGTGACACGAATCAGTCTGTCGGATCTAACCTTATTAGGATCAAATACTCTAAAGTCAGTCAGAATTGAATGTCAGAAAACCTTTGGGAAAGAGGGCATTGATTTTTTTTTTTATGGACAAAATCTTTTATTCCATCTCTGATTGCTTAATTCTTTATGATGTGAGATTCTCTGTAGACATAAAAAGAATGGGGACCATTATACCAAGAATTAAAGTATGAAGACAAATGTTATTCTCTACACATTTAAAAATATCCACACAGAGCCACAATGAGAAAGGAACCTAACGTGTGAGCACTCTAACAAGGGCCAGTGAAGTAGGAAGATACAGTTAAAAGCTTCTGGTGTCTCATTTGGAAGTACTTGTCAACAATGAATCACATTAGGTTGAGTCGTCTTTCTCGCTAAGGCTTTTTCACTTAGATTCCACAATGATCCTAAGACAGAAGACCCAAGAGAGATTAATTATCTACATCCAATCATCTCCAATAATGACTTTAAGAAGCCACATATCAATTCTGTTTAAGGAATTCTCCAGGAACAATCTTGTCCACTCTGAATACATAGCCAAGGAAAGACCATCAAACTAAAGCCAGAAACAAATACGCACAGCACACAGCTCTGTGGGATCCACATGCAGACTGGCCACGCCTCAGTAATATTAAAGATCTAAGCTACACATCCTGGCACAAGTCACACTATAAAAGCCTGGAAGCTCAATGTGGGTCATGCTTACTTGGAGTAAGAAGGCCCATCCACTTTTAAATTCCCAAGTTTATTACCCTATCCTTCTAGACAAAACAATAGTTAACTTGAAGCCTCAGAAATGAGGGATCCATTTTTCAATGACAGGATTCACAAATACAGGTTTATGACAAAGAAGAAAGTTGAAGGCCTATCAAAAGTTTTATATCCAGTTCATAACCATCTCTATATCAGGTACTAGAAACCAATTAAGTGATGCAGTATGACACTACAAGAGACTCTATTTTACTTCAAACTCATAGCTCTTGTGACTGAGCTGAGCCCAAATGAAATCTGTTTTTGTAACTGAGTCGGTTCCCAGAGCAGGACTCCTGGAGTGTAAACCATCAGAGGAGAATTAACATGAGCCAAGGTTAGGAATAACTAGGAGCCAGTTCTTTGCAGGAAGATGCAGGTGGAGGGTCACGTTCAGTTTAGACAGTTGATAAAAAACCCAAGTTGCTTCTTCTAAGAAGGAAATGCTCAGACACACCTTTACTTGTTTACCCACAGATTAAGAAATAATGGATTAAAAACAGTATGTGTATGGATGTTCCTCTTGGCTCAGTGAAGGATTTTTAATTGTGATGTGTGCCTCAAGATGTCGAGCCTAAGGAATATGAACAAGAGACTAGTCTGTAAATAAAGATATTTTAAAACTAATTTAATAAAAACATTTAAAAACTATGTCTTCAGACACAAGGACACAGTATTTTGCCCAATGGTCAAGCTCTCTTATTTCTCTCAACATTTAAAGTTTTCAGTGTAAATATTTTGCATATCACTTGTCAGACTTATCCCTAGATATTTCAGTGTTTGCTGCTATTTTTATTTGTTGTGTGTTATATATTATAGACAAGTATGACTTATCTAAAATATATGTTACAAATAAATCTACATATAATTGATTTTTACATATTTATCATCTATCTAGTAACATTGCTAAACTCACTGTACAGGTGATCATGCTGTTTGAAAATGAAAGCAGTCTTTTTTTCCTTTGTAATGCAGATAACTTCTTTTTCTTGCCTTATTGCATTGGCTAGTAAGTCTACTATCATAATTTGATGCTTTGTAACATTGTGGTTCTTAATTAAATTAGAAAAAAAACTAACATTGTTTCTTTAAATATTTACCTTGCCCCTTCTTTGGTTCTAGTTATACATATATTTGTTCTTGTTACTCTCTAATGCTCAGTTAATTGTTTCTTTGATATGCTTTTTATTTTTATAGTTCTACTGATATACTCATGAGCTTACTAATATTTTCTTCTGCGTATTCTAATCTTCTTCAGATGCCATTTTACCTTTAGTGTTCATCTTACTTTGATTATCAACAACATGGTCATACAGTCCTTCTCTGCTACTTTGTGTCAGTTTTCACTTGGCTTCAATCTTTTCCTCCTCACTTCAGATCATGCTTTCCTGCCTCTTTGCAAGCTCATTAAAACCGATTAGATTTTAGCTACTGCAAAGTTTAAGTTGTTGAGTTCTGGCTGTTTGGGCATCCTTACAAATGTACTTGAACTCTGTAGTATTGTTGTGAAGAGACTCAGAAGTAACTCATGCAACCCTTTCAAAGTATTGCTTTTTAACTGTAGCTACTGAGGATAGGATATCCGTTCCTGTGTGAACACAGGGAGCCACCACTTGTCACCAGGATAATCCTGTACCTGGCCTTGAGTAGCTGCTCCATGCCAGTGTGCTCTGACTGACTACCCTGCTAAAGCTCAAGGGAGCCTATACAGTCTCCAGAAATATTTCTCCAAACATTCCTTTTCATCTTCTGCTCTTGAGAAATCTGGAGTTTCTATCTTCCTCCTGCCCTGCCCTGAGATCTAGCTTAGTGAAGAGACACCACCTGGGTTCTCATTTTTTTTTTTTAATGCCTTTGCTTGGAAATTCTATGAAGGCAGACACTGTGAGCAGTTACATGGCTCTCCTTGTTTGTAGCCTATCTCTTAGGGATCACAGTCTAATATCTGGCATATTAAAATAAAGTTTCACTGACTTTATTAATTTTTTGTCATGCAAGTGTGTAGAATCAATCCCATAACTCACTCTTAACCCAGTGTGACAGACAGGGTCAGTGAGACCCGACATGAGAAAACTCTTTGTCCTGGGTTGTTCATACAGTTCTTGGTGTTGTTTTTCCTCTTGAAAACATGTTGGATATCTGACACTGACAGAGATAGCTGCTGTGGGTAAGGCTCCTCTGGGGCATCTCCAGCAGTCTCAAAGAGTCAAGTAGAGCCTTTAGGTTCTAGCGCAAAGTTATGCCTTCTTGAGTGGGCAACTCCAGATACCAAAAAGCAATTTCTGCTGTGCGAAGTGATAAATGGGAGCTGTGCCGTGGGCATTAGGAAAATGCTCGCAGAAATAACCCTTACAAGAGAATTATCAGAGTCACATAATTCTGAGCACCAAGGCTACTTTCTCAATGACTTTTAAGCCACACAAATTGATGGAACAGCTAAACAACTGGGCCTGGGAAGTACATGGATCACTAACATTCTGGTCACAATAGTCTTCCAGGGATACTGTAAGGGGATATGCTTGCAAGAAGTATTTTTGGCCCTGTGGTGGCCTATTCCTACAGTCATCTAGATAAGACCTAGAACCACCTAGGAAAGGAGCCTGTGGGCACGCCAGCTAGGGCTTCTTTTGTAGTAGGTTGGCCTGGTACTGCTTGTATTCTGATGCTAATATTGAGCTCCCAAGATCTGGTTGTCCCAAAGACAAGAGAATCTGCACATAGAACCCAGTGACACTGTGTGACTTTGCCCCCAAATTATTTTTGATAAGTGAATAAAGATGCCAATAGCCAATAGCTGGACAGAAGAAACATAGGAATAGTTTAGGGTTCCTGGGCTTGAGGTTGAAGGAGAATCATGAGGGGAGGAAGAAGGTGAAGGAGGAGGAGGAATGCATTAGGGGTCATAAAAATGTGGCCCTGAGGGCTGGCCAATGGGAGTTAAGAACAGCCCCAATGAAACATAGTAAGTAATAACTCCACTTATAGACAGGAAAGTAGACTCTAATAGCATAGAGGGCAGGCATCTACCCAGCTCTTGTGCTGTTTATGGCTTATTGTAAATATAAAGGTTGAGTGTGTCTTTTATTCAGGAACTAAATGGTCAAAGTAAGGATAGACCCCTCAGGTCGGGATTAAAAATTCATACAACATTCTCCAGATTAGATGAGCTTCTGGGCATGTCTGTGGGGGATTTTCTTGAGTAGTTTCATTGAGCTAGGAAGACATACCCTGAGTGAGAACAGCACCATTCCCTAGGCTGAGGTCGTGGACTAGCTCAAACAGAGAAAGCAAGCTGAGCCCAGCATCCTGCTCTCTGCTGTTTGAATGCGTATACAGCCTGGGTGGCTGCCTCCCACTCCTGCTGCCTTCTCCTCCAGGATGGATTGAACCCTCAACCTGGGAGCCAAAACAGCTGCTTCCTTAAGTTCTTTTGTTGGTTGTTTTAATCACAGCAACAGCACAAGTAACTAATGTGACGCTTTGCTTTTAAAGGGAGAAGTCCATGGAAGGAATAGCTTAGGCATCGATAGAGAGACACCAGAGCAACAGTGAATGGCTTGGCTGACAGGAAGAAGACCTGGGAGACACTTAACTATAAATTCAGAAGGAAGAAACCACATGCTGATAAACAACACAGTGGGGGTAAAATGTGGGTTTTAGCATCACTAGGCAGCTCCCACTTCAGAGAAGGCACTCAGTGACCTCATGGCCAGAGAGATTCAATGGTAACATCATCTAAAATGCACTGTAACTACTGAGATGAGACAGATGCAGGCAGATCAGACCTGCCTATAAGGCCCGAGGCTCCTAAGGGCTCTAAAAGTGCACACTCCTTCACAGAACTAGTCTGGTGTTGCCCCTGTCTGGCACTGGTCACTGTTAGATGCCAAAGCTGTCCTTATCATGGCACTTCCCTACGGACAAAACACCACTAGAATGTCTTACACAAAATCATCTTGGGTTGAGGACATAGCTTGGTGTAGAGGGTGTCCCTGCCATGTACAAGACCCTGCGTAGATCATCAGTACTGTAAGCAGATGCTGTACTGATAACAGTTTTACTGAAAGGCCTATTGACGGGGTGAATTCATCCAGCCATTGGGAAGGTGGAGGCATTTACGATACTCAGCTTTCCTGCGCAGCAGCCTCCCTCAAGCTTCTCGCTACGCCATTCTCCGCACTCTTCTTCATGTGGGTTTTATAAATCTCCAATAAAAGTTATCCCCAGGAATTTAATAATTTTTATTGATATGGTGAAGTTTCCTTGTCTTTTTTATCAAACGGGAGAAAAAAGATTTTTTCCCTTAACCATTCCTATTTTGACTGGAATAAAAAATAATAATAGGAATCCATCAAGTTTCTGTTGTTGTTGTGGCACAGGATTGAACTATGGAGATGCGTCTCCTAAGAAAATGACGAAATTTTTAGACTATCCAATTATTCCCACTGTTATAATAGGCATACTGTGCAAGCATTAAGAAATTCTCCACACATGGGTATGCATCCACTTGGAATATAAATATTAAAGGCCGTTTTCTCAATGCAGACCAGAACTCACAGATGTTTCCTGTAAAAATTGTATGCAAATCCAGCTCAGATGCCTGTGCAAACTTAGCTTAATTACTCAACTGCTGTTGCTATGCCAAGTCCTCACCTGAGCCAAAAAGGCGGGGCAAGTATTAATGTGAACCGAAACATCTAAAATTCACCGAAATCCACAAGCATCTGGTAATACAAGAGGCAGAGAAAAGACTATTCTTAGTCAGTGCTAGGAAAGGTGAAATTACATGATTATCTCCTTAAAGTGTTAGCATTTTCCTGAGTGACACCAGGGGAGGCAAAAATTGGTGCTCACTCCCAGGCTAGGCAGTTATCATTTCATCCTTGTTTTTCAATTTGAGACTTACAAAGGTCTCGTGAAGGTTAACACACGATAGCTGAAGGTGTTCTGGGGAGGAGGTAGATGAAAGAGTAATTTGAAAAAAATAGTATGCAATTTTTAAGCAGCTTTTACATCTGGACAAATTGATGACAAAATACAATGGATTCTTGATAACTCATCTCAGAGTCTGAAGACCTCGGCGAGCGGAATGCAATTCATCACTCCCACCGCAAGCCATGGCTGCTTCAGAAGAATGCGTGTCTCCTCATTGTGCTCCCAGAGAAGCAGTAGCGAGGCGGCTGCCTTATTTTAATGGTCCATGTATAATGAGCCGCTACCTTGGTCTTGCTTCAATACAACCTCCACTGTTTTGTCTTCTTGCGGATTAGCACCACATATTTCAAACGAATAGGTAAATTTCGCTACTGGAAAGAGCAATGAAGGACGAAATAAAATCTAAACAATACACCTTTTCACATACTTTTAGGTTAACACTACGTTTAAGAGGTGGCATGTATAAAAATGGCCTGAGGTACATTTGGGCTTTAAGAGTAAAAAGCAGGGGGGATGGCTCATTTGGCACAGTGGCTTGGCGTGATCTGAGTTCAATCTTCAGAACTCATGTCAAAAATCCAGATGTGGAGGTGCACACTGTAATCCCTCTGAAGTCATGTCAAAAAATTCAGCAGCTTGGTCTTGGTGTTTTGCTAGAAGATGTGGTGGTACACACTTGTAATCTAAGCACTGGGGAGGTGGAGACAGGCATGACTGGAGGCCTCGTCAGCCACGCTGTTGAGCGAGGGGGTAAACGCCACATCTCAGTGAGAGACCTTGCACAGGGAAGGAAAGGATGTAACGTGGGAGAGTGTCTGTGGAGGACTGCTGAGGTTGTCCATGTGAGCAAACACATACACACACACACACACTACTACACAACTGTCTCAAACAGGATGCCCACAATGATGTAATGCCCGTCTCACTCAGGTTCAACATCTACCATTTCCCTGTCCTCAAGGGGAGACCCACAGAAAGCAGTGGTCCTCGCCCTTCCTAATGCTGTGCCCCTTTAATACAGTTCCTCATGTCGTAGTCACCCCAACTGTAAAATTATTTTGTTGCTTCTTCACAACTGTGGTTTTGTTACTGATATGAATTGTAATGCTAATATCTCAGATGTGGACTATCTGATACTTGAGTTCCAAGGGGGGTCACGACCCACAGGTTGAGAACCGCTGCTGTAAAGGGAGCTATGCATCTTCCCTCTGTGAGGAGGAAGAGATCACTGAGTGGGGCAGCGGGGGAAACATCATCATGGTGCCCAGACAAAGAGCCAGGCCTCAGGCAGCAACTTTTCAGAAAATACTAGGAAAGCTGAAGTCCAGGGGACAAAGTCCATTTCTATGTAGCCACATCAGGTGCCCAGCTTTGGAGGCCTCCTGCCATAGACCATCCAGCTCTCTGATCTTCTCCCCTTAAGGGGCAATCCTTGGGGCCCCGCTGCTTACTTTCTGGGGCACACTGAATATGTAATATGGTTTTTATTAGCACCCACTGGCATGGGCTTTATTCTATCATTTTACAGGTGAGAAAACTAGGTCAAATGGGTTCACTTCTCCAACAACACTGAGCTAGCAAGATGGGGACCTGAAGTTACCGGAGCTCAAGCCATGTGTGTCCACGCTCGTCACACATCTACGGCTCTCATTTCTAAGTTCACTGTCTGTGTTTGGTTTTTTGTTTGTTTTTAGATTTTGGGAGATTTTTGTTTTGTTTTGTTTTGTTTAGTTTTATACCAGTAAGCCAAGCCACATCGCATCACACAATAACACTAAGGAATACTGCCAGGAATTACTGGATGGTTAAATGTGTGTCAGGAAATGGGGTCTCTTACACAGTAGAGTCGCTTCCATACCAAACATGAGATATGATTGGTCCTGTGATGGTTTCTATTGGCTGTCAACTTGACAGGATCAGGAGTTACCTGGAGATAAACCTCTAAGTATGTTTGGGAGGGAGAGTCTAGTTGGGTTCATTAAGTGGGGAAGACCCACGCTGCTTGTGGGTAACACCATTCCATAGGCGGAGACCCTGAGCTGAAGCAAAAGAAGAGAGTAGGCAGGGCCCCCGTGGTCAATCTCTCTGCTTCCTCATTGAGAACACATGTCTGCTGCCATCGATTTACCTCCAAGACAGGCTATGCTCTCAAACTGTGAACCAAAATAAGCAAGCCCTCCATTCTCTGAAGTTGCTTTCTTACAACTAGGAAAATATTGAACACAGCCACTTCTTGTAAATCTTTCCAGCAGGGTATACAGTCAACCTGCTCAAGCGCACGGAATCATACAGGAGTTGGAGCTGGGGTTCCAACCTAGAACTGTTGTATTGGTGTGTGCTCTGGATTGCTGTGATAAATTGATTCCCACGAAGTAGGTAACTAGGGGTGGGACTATATTAGGGAAAGTTAAAAGCCCTACTTGTTAAAGGGTAAGCACATGGGAAGAACAAGCATAGGGTGTGAGGGAGAGAGGAGCCAGATTCACAGAGGATGAGAGCTGGGGAGGTGGAATGTGCAGCTGGTCCCTAGGCTTGGTCTAGAGAGCAATGCAGCGGCCTTCAGTGAGCTGCCATGACCAGAAAGCAGGTGTTATAGGAAAGTTTATAACCACATATGGGGAAGTAGGACATTTTGAATAACACACACACACACACACACAAAGACACACAGGCACACACAGAGTAAGAATAAGAGAGAGTGAGAAAGAAAGAATGAGGGGAAAGAGAAAAAGGGAGAAAGAGAGAAAAATATTTAGACAGACAAGTGAGGCAAGCGGAACATGGGCTATGCATCACATACTACACCTTGTGAGAGGGTGAGCTGGTTGAGCTGACACTCTCTATAGTCAATTCCTTCTTAAGTCATGAAGGCAGCATGATTTTGATTACTTTGGGGCCTCGTGAACTTTGCTGTCTTGCTGAGTTTTGAACCCCATCATGCTCAAAAGCACAGCACCCAGCATGACAGTCCTTAGGGAATGATGACTGCAGGAGCCAAGCTGCAGGAGCTCCCAGGTGCTATTAGGAAGAACCTGAGCTATATAGGCAGGAATCCATCATGTTTCAAAAGGAAGCAAACAAGCCCTAATATTTAAGGACAAAAAGAGAATGAGCAGTGATCTATCCAACTGGAGAACAACATTATCAGAATTAGCAAACATCTCTCAGTTATGCTCTTAAATAGAAATGGACTTGACTCTCCGGGGGGGGGGGGCGTTGCTAAGATTGGATAATGGAATTAAAAAATTAGATCCTGAGGCAGCTAAGATGGTTCAGCAGTTAAAAGCATTTGTTGCTCTTGTACAGGACCCAAGTTTGGGTCCCAGTACCCACAAGGTAGTTCATAACTATCCTAGTTACAATTCCAAGAGATTCAATACTCTCTTTTGACCTTTTAGTCACTAGGCCCATATGTGGTACACAAACATGCAGGTAAGGCATCCACACACACACAAATAAATATGCCTTAAAAAAAATAGCTCCATAGGCTGGAGAAACGGTTTGGGACTCAGAAATGGCACTGGATGCTCTTCCAGAGGACATGGTTAGATTGCCAGCACCCACATGGTGGCTCACAACTGTCTGAAGCTCCAATCCCATACTATCTGATGCCTTCTTGTGGTATCCACAGGCATGTGTGCAGTGCACAGCCATACATATAACAAAATACTGATACATATAGAATAAAAATTCAAGTGAAAAAATTCTAAATTACATCAAATTGTCTGTTGTTTCCAAGAAACATAACTATTGGTAAGGAGACCCACAGACCAAAAGACAAGGACAGAGGCAATGTATCAAACTAATGGGAGACAAAAGTAACATTGGCATATCTGTTTCAGTACTGATGAAGTTGACTGCAAGTAGAAGCTAGTTCAAAACACATAAAGGGCTGGGGAGAAGGCTGAGTGCTGAGCTAGGCAAACGACGCAGACCCAACTCTGATCTCCAGCACCCAAGTAAAAGGCTGAGCATAGCTGCAAAAAGTGCCTGTAACTGCAGTGCTATTGGGAAAACAGACACAGGAGGCTTGCTGGGGTTTGCTGGTTTACATGGAGGACCCTCTTTTAAGGGAACACGGTAGAGAATGACACTTCCTCTGGCCCCTACTTGAATACACATAGGCACATGCATCTGTATACATGCATACAAACACATATACCATATACACAGTTATATACATAGTCACACATACATGTACGTACACATAAAGAAAGAAGGCCACAGCATATTAATAAAGGCTACAATTCATCAAGAAGAAACAACAGTCTTAAGTGTATTCACACTAAATCTGGGGCTCCCAGTTGCATAAAGCAAATATTAATGGACAGAAAAGGTCAGAGACATCCTTGTGCAGAAGCAACTGGTGATATCAATAATCTACTCTCATTTTTAGATAGGTCGTTCAGACGAAGCTCAGCAAAGAAATCGCAGTTAAATTATACCATAGGTCAAAAGACTTAACAGAAGTATAAAGAATATTTCATTCAACAGAAACAGAATATATATTCTTCAGCAATCATGAAAACTTCTCTAAGGCCTTCCAAGCCCAAATCAAGACTTAAATACAAAACAACTAAATTTTAAAATCTTATCAGATCATCCTAGAATAACAGTAGAAATCACTGCAGTAAGAGAAACCACAGAATCTACACAAACAGATGGAGTCTAAGCAATACGCCCTTGCTTGACGAGAAGGTCACTGACAAAATCAGCAAGGAAATTACAGGTCCCCAAATCAGATAAAAAATACAACTAAGTACAACTTACTAGAACCTTTGGATACCACTAAGAAGAAAGATATAAGAATAAGATATATTTATATCTTATATAAAGATGTAAGAAGATGTTTCTAAGAAGAAATCTTTAGCTATGAGTGCTCATGTTAAAAAAAAAAAAAAAAAACCAAAAATCAAAACATGATGAATAACCTAATGATGCACCTCTAGGTCTTAGGCAATCAGAAGCATGTCAGCAGATGAGGGCAGAAATGAAGGCCATAGTGACTAAAAGATTAATACACAGAATCAATCTGAATTGGTTCTTCAAAAACACAAACAGGACTATACCCCTGGCCAAACCTAAAAGAGAAAGAGAAAGAAGCCCCAAAATACTAAAACTAGAGAAGGGGGAAGTTATTCAGATGCCAATGAAATCTAGAGGATCATAGGAGATACTATGAACACTTTTATTCCAAAACTAAAGCTCTGAAAACCTTAAAAGCAATGACTAAATCTCTAAGCATATACTATCTACTAAGTTAAATCAAGAGGATATAAAGAAGTAAAAGATTCATAAAAATCAATGAAACCGAACCAGTGTTAAAACATTTTCCAGCAAAGGGTCCAGCAAGAGTCAATATCAAATTTTGCCAAATCTTCAAAGAGAAGCTAACATGAGTGATTCACAAACTGTTGCAGTAAGGAGAAGGGAAAAAAAAAACAGTATCACTGAAGTTGTTCAATGAAGGTAAAGCTGCCCTGAAAATAAGATCAGACAGACACACACACACACACACATGCACACACACACTGGTGCACACACACACCATTGATCAATTTCTCCAATGAACACAGATGCAAGAGTTCTCAATCAAATTCGTGCAGACCAAATTCAGGAACACACTAACACCATACACCACCACCAAGTTGGTTCCACTCCAACACACGCAAATGAGTAGAGTTAAGAACAAAGCATATGATCATCTCCATACCTGCAGAGAAGGCTTTTAACAAAATTCAACATCTGCTTGTCATAAAAACAAAACAAACAAAAATCAAACCCTGAAGAAATGAGAAATAGAAGGGAAACACCTCACCACACTAAAAGGCCACATATAGCAAACCTACAGCAACATTATAGTGAAGAGCAGAAAACTGCAAGCATTTCCTCCTAAGTCAGGGGTGAGGCAAGGTGCTCACTGTTCTCAATACAGAGTTTAGGCTTAGCTTAAGCAGTAAGGCAAGGGAAGGAGAAACAGGAATACACATAAGAAAGCAAGAAATGGAATGATTCCTATTTGCAGATGATTTGATTCTACAGTATAAGACCTGAAAGACTTCTAGAAAACTCCCAGAAAGGCATACACTTTCAGCTAAGTAGCAGGATAAAAGATCGACATACAAAAATCAGTAGCTCTTTTGTATATCAACAGCAAACTTGCCAAAAAAAAAAAAAAAAAAAAATCAGGCAGAACAAAGCAAATCTATTCGCAATAGATTTTTTGTTTTTTTTAATCTATCAGTAAACATAAGCAAGGAGGTGAAGGGTCTCTACAATGGGAATTTAAAACGCTGAGGAAAGAAACTGAAGATGACATTAGAATTGGAAACACTGCTTATGTTCATGCATGGTAAGAGTTAGTATTGAGAACAGGGCTGTCACATGAAGACAGCCACAGAGTCGGTATGATTCCCATCAAAGCCCCAATGATGTCTTCACAGACCTAGGGAAAAAGAAATCCTAAGGTGAGCACTGACACAAAAATGACGTAAGAATACAAAGCCATGGTCAAACGGCACCAAAGAGCCACAGTTAGGAAGATAACAGGGTGACGGCGCCAGCAGATACACGCAGGACAGGACAAGGAAACCGAACCTCATTGTTGACAAAGGTGTACAAGTCATACATTTGAAAAATAACAGCACAGTGCTAGGGAAATCGATAGAAGGAAATAGATCCATATCTCTCACTCCATACACACACACACACACACACACAAACACACACACACTCAACTCAAAATGGATCAAAGACTTTTATACAAGACCAAAAGTCTGAAACTGCTAACAACTTTACAGAGAAAACACCTCAAGATATAGGTACCAGCAAGGACTTTGTGAACAAGACTCGGGAGCACAGGAAATAATTCCAGGAGCTGGCATGAGGGATTACATGCAATTAAGAAGCTTCTGTGAAGCAAAGGAAACATTCACCAGTGTGAAGAGACAGCCTACAGAACAGGAAAAGTTTTTTTTTTTTTTTTTTTTTTTTTTTTTTTTTTTTTTTCCAACTACACAGCACATAGGGAATTAATATCAAGGCATATAAAAACTGCAAACATTAAACATTAAAAAGCACCCAATCAATAAGTGGGATAGTGAGCTGACTAGACAGTTCTCAAAAGAAGAAATACAAATGGCCGATAAATGTTTGAAAAGTATTCATCATCTTTGGCCTTTAGGGAAATGCAAATAAAAGCTTCAGTGAGATTCCCCTCACCCCAGTCAGAATGGCCGCAAGCAAGAAAGAACGAAGAAACAAACATAACCCAACAACAAATTCTAGTGAGGATGTACAGAAAGAGGAAAGTATACTGCTGCCAGGGGAATGTAAACATTACTCCACACTATGGAAAATCACTCTCAAGCATTCTCAAAAGGCTAAAATTTGATCAAATGCAGGAACCAAGGAGAGCACTCAGTTTATACTGGGACGCCTCCAAGTCAATGTCCCACAGAGATGCCTGCACAGCCATGCTTGTGGTACCACTCACGGGAGCTATGAGAATAGACCAATTACGATGTCTGACAACAGATGAACAGCTAACATGGACATGGCACATATACTCAATGCAATGTTTTCAAACATAAAGAAAAAAGGACATTTTGACATTTGCACAAAATGGATGTAACTGGAAATCATTGAGTCAATCAAGCAAAAGAAACCAGACTAAGGAAGACAGGTATGTATTTTTCTCAAATATGTAAAACTTAGGCTTAAGGGTATGCAGGCATGTGCGTATGTGTGTGTGTGTGTGTGCATGCATATGGTCTGTCTGTGTATAGGTCACAGAACTAGGAAGAGAATCACTGGAGGGGAGGAAAGTTACATAAAGGAACAAGACAAAACTGTGGGTACAAAGGGAAACAGACAGACAGACAGACAGACAGACAGGAAAGCAGTCAGCTAGAGCAATGTACAATGACATGTACATATGAAAATGTCACAATGAATTCCACTTGCACATTACCTTAAATAATCTAAGACATTTTAATTTTATGTTTTAAATACAAAGACCTGAGGTGGAAAGGCAGAGCTAGGGCTGCTTCCTGGGTGTAGCTGCAGCTTAAACTTAGCTTAGACTCTAAATGTACCTTCCCCACACTGGGCTCAGAGCTCATCAAGTTCCTCTTACCCCTGTACCTGGTGTGATGGCCTGCACATAGTAGGTTCTCTTTATTCACTGGGTTTTCTGCTGAATAATGAGTCCCTGCTTGCAGGGACTGTCCCATGATGCCCCCTTTCCCAGTCAAGTTGAAAAAGGCAGCTAGAGAGGATTTTAACAGCATGACTTCTGGAAGTCCCTAATCTACACACATGCAAACAAAATTTGTAGGTGAGGCTGTCACTAAAAATAGCAAATTCATCACATTAAAGTGCTGCCTGAATTCCTATCCCTGTGTCTGTTTCACTAAACAGTCTTCCACTCTCTCACAAGCAGAATGGTAGCCTCCAGGGTGAAAAGGCCTTCCAGAACAAGCCCCCTCCTAACCACACACCTCGCCTTCACCCTCAGGGCACTGGGCTTGACCCAGCACTGGCAGCATGGCACCAGGTCCCTCAAGGCCAGGGGTTCAGCTATAACCTCACAATCTTATTTCCAAGCCATCAATTACTTATATTCGCTGCTGTAGGTGGTGAGTTCACTGTCGTTCCGGATCCACTTGAATTCCAGGGGCCAGCTCCCTTCAGCCAGGCAGGTGAGCACAAGGCGGTTCCCTTCCAGGTGGATCTGTGGCAGGCCCGGCTCCGTTTTGAAATAGGGTGCAACGTCATCTGAGATATTTAAAGAAAACAGAAAGAACAAAGAACACTCAATGATGCTGAGATGGAAATAACCCAGTCCAACCAATAAATCCACATAAACAATGACTCAGTTGCATGAATGGTCGAATTTTCAACAGCAGACACGAAGACTCTGCAGCCCAATGAAGGTAGCAAATAATCCCTGATACGCCAGGAGAAAGCAAGAGCCTAGGAGATCCTCTAAAATACCAAAAAGCCCAGAAAGCACCAGATATTTTCTTCATATGAGTCCTTCCTATTTAGAATGAATACCAGACTATTAAAGGGATACACCAGAATGTTCTGGACCATGCGAGACACTGGTTTCATTGTTTGTTTGTTTGTTGAGACAAGGTTTCCTTGGTAGGTATCAGGTGTCTTCCTCGGTGGCTCTTCACATCATCCACTGAGGCACGGTCACTTCCATGGATGCAGAATTCAGTGGCTCTGCTAAGCAAACACTTGTTCTCCATGGAGACCTTCTGTCTCCATCTACTTTGTGCTGGGACTAAAGGCCGGGGCCACTACTGCCTAGTGTTTATGCAGGGTCTGAGGATCTGAACTCAAGTCTTCACATCTGTGTGGTGAGCAGTTGATTCACTGAGCCATTTCCCTAACCCCTAGCCACTGGGGTCTAACAAAAATCTGCTTTCAAAGTAAAATTCAGGTTTATAAAAGCCATACGCCTTCATATAACTTACAGATTACTTTGTTTTAAGAAGGGACTATAATAAGGGAATGGCAAGACTCACAATCTACTTTTCATATATCTTTCCTCTCTCTCTCTCTCTCTCTCTCTCTCTCTCTCTCTCTCTCTCACGCACACACACACACACACACACACACACACACACGCACGTGCACCCACAGATCAGAGACAGAGCGAAGCTTTAGGGAATGCGGTGAGGCAGCAGACCAAGGTCTGCTGATGTGATGAGCATGCGTACATGCTCACTTGTGACAACTCAGGGGAGTAGTCACATAACTTACAGATTTTGCACAGATGCACTATCACTTTTAAAACACGGATACAGCACATTTGATGACTACCTCAAGTGCCATCACTGAATAGATCTATGACCTTGATCAGAACGCACAGGTTTGTTTCCTCGTCAGTAAAATACATGGAAAGGGACTTGTGGTTCTAAGATCTCACAAAGCCACTCACTGCACAGCTGTCACCTCCTTCACACACTTCCACAGGGTGGAGCGCTCTCCTACCGCAGGCTCGCAGGCTCCTTGCTCTCCTGCCTTCCTCCACTCTGTGCAGGATATTCATCCTCGTCCAGGCTGTCCTGGTAGGTGGTTGCTGCTGCTGCTGCTGTTAACTTGACAGAGCTAGAGCTATCTGTGAAGAGGCGCTTCAGCTGAGAAAGCGCCTCTATCAGATTGGATGTATGTAAGCCTGTGTGGCATTTTCTTGATTAGCAATTGATGTGGGAAGGCCCAGCTCAGTGTAGGTGGCCCCATCTCCAGGTAGGTGGTCCTGGATTGTATAAGAAAGCAGACTGAGAAAGCCAGGAGAGCCAAGCCCATAAGCCTTGTTTCTCCAAGGCCTCTGCTTCAGTTTCCGCATCCAGGTTCTCTCCTGCGTTGAGTTCCTGCTCTGCCATCCCCGGATAACGAACTATGGTCGGAACCAGTAGGCTGAATAAAACCTTTCTTCCTCAAGTTGCTTTTGGTCATGGTGTTTTATCACAGCAATAGAAACCATACCTAAGACACGGGTTAACTCCTGCAGCCCGTCCTGCTGACCTGCCTTACAAACTATTTATTCATTTCACTCACTTCAGAGTGAAATTAAAGTATTTACAGGTTACACCTTGCAATTTCTCCTGTCTTATATTTCTGAATCCCTAGCACCTAACATGATGTAGAACAAAGCAGATGTTGAATAACATACATTAACTGACTAAGCACAACATGGACAGCACGTTATGGTGGAAGAGATGGAAAGGAACGGTAAGGAGAGTTCAGCGAGGGGCTGGCCACAGAGTGAGAGACAAGGGGCTCATAGAGGAATTAATGGGTTTCTGGCCTGCATGATTTTTCAATAACTGTGCACTGAGTAGATTGGAGATCTAGTTCAGCAATGCTGTGTCTGTCTGTAGACTATGACTGGAGATGTGGCTCAGTATACAGTGCTTGCCTACAATTCCCCAGGGAGGGGCAAATCCTTAGTTAAGGGGTTGGGCGTGGCTCAGTGGTAGAGCCCCTGCCTAGAATCCCCCAGTGAGGGGCTGGGGTGTGGCTCAGTGGTAGAGCCCCTGCCTAGAATCCCCCAGTGAGGGGCTGGGGCGTGGCTCAGTGGTAGAGCCCCTGCCTAGAATCCCCCAGTGAGGGGCTGGGGTGTGACTCAGTGGTAGAGCCCCTGCCTAGAATCCCCAGTGAGGGGCTGGGGTGTGACTCAGTGGTAGAGCCCCTGCCTAGAATCCCCCAGTGAGGGGCTGAGGTGTGGCTCAGTGATAGAGCCCCTGCCTAGAATCCCCCAGTGAGGGGCTGGGGTGTGGCTCAGTGGTAGAGTCTCTGCATAGAGTGCTTTCCTCAGAAACACCAGTTCTGCCTTCAATCCCTGGTGCCACAAATAAACAAACACAGAAATGTGAATTTATCCTATGGGATAGACCCTGCATTGGGAATATGAAGAGAATAAGACGTTGTCACTTTCCCTTCAGTGGGTCTGATCTGGATCTCATGCAGGAATATAAACAGCCAACTGTAAGGTGCTATAATGAAATGTGCCACTCTGTGTCAGCGGGAGCCACTAATCCAGGTCCTATTGGGAGAGTCCCACATGCTTTTGCTCTGAGCTGCTTTTTAAGTGAATCCTCAGGTCCTGATTGTCAACTGTGTGTCCAATTTCCCTTTCTGCTATGTACTTCATCCCAAATCATCCACTCCTATGACCCAAACAGTGTAATAAAGCCGAATTGCAATAGATATAACCCTGACGCCTTGGGGCTCACTGAGCCGCAGGCTTTATTAATGGCCTGCCATTTGCTCTCTCTTTAACAATAGAAAAAGAAATGCCACTTCATAGGGTTCCAGTGTCCTACACGCATGCCTCATAAAAAATACATCTTTTTGAAAGAAAAAAGCTTTAAGATACAAGCTCAAGAATGTGAATTTGTGACTACACCTGACAGAGCATCATCAATTTAAAATATTATCCGATGGTTTGGAATTTAAATGACACCACAGTTCGATTCTTCATAGAATACACACACCTCCTCTATGAACAAAGTGCTATGCTGGATGCTGAGATCAAGTAAGAAAAGCCTTCATAAGGAATAGCTTTATATACTTGGCAAGCAAATATCTTATGATCTAAGTGGCCATAGAATGGTAGTTAGCCTAGAGGCTGGCCATTCATTACAACAAGAAGGGAAAGCATACATTGTTAAAGCCCTGGGATTTTAATTGTCTATGTTAAAATTATCACCACAAATATTTTATCAGCATGGAGATTTAGTTATCCCTCTAAGACCAGTAGCCTTTCCTACAGAAAAGCATGTAGTTGAACTTGGATTTAAAGGGACACAAAGGTAGCAAAATGCAGACACTTTGGAAAAGAGTTAGTATATATAACATGTTCACCCCATCACTGTCTTGGAGTACTGTATTCCTGTTGCTATGGCAACTAATTGAAGGGACCAAGACAGAGGTAGCTGGGTCTATGGTAATACCAACTGATTGCTCCCCACAGATGCAGGTACTTGTAGGAAATGCTAGAGAATGTTGAAATGGAACTACACACAAAGAGGGACACTCAGATGCAGCTTCCATGAGGTTATCATCCATGACGGGGTGGCTTTATTGAGGTTATTCATGCTCTGAAAGCCCAATAAACTTACTGTGCAACGAGAACTTTGGTGTATCATTGGTACCTTATTGTCTTAGTTAGGGTTTCATTCCTCTGAAAAGACACCGTGACTACAAATGTTATAAAGAAAAACATTTCACTGGAGCTGGTTTATAGTTCAGAGGGTTTGCCCATTACTGTCATGGAGAGAAGCATGGCAGCACGCAGGCAGACCACGGCAACAGAAGTGAATGCCACACTAGGCCTAGCTTAAGCATATGAGACCTCAAAGTCCACCACCACAGAGGTACTTTGTCCAACAAAGGCCACACCCACTCCAACAAGGCCACACCCACTCCAACAAAGCCACACCCCCTAATAGTGCCACTCCCTATGGGCCAAGCATTTAAAAACATGAATGTGTTTGGGGGCCATAACTATTCAAACCACCACGCCTATCTATGGTGGATAGACGTTTGTCATCTCCTCAGGAGAAGCTAACAGAACAGATGGATCTTTATGCAGGGGTGCACAGATCCCCACAAAAGCATGTGATATATTTGTAGTTTACATGGATAAAAAAAAAAAATGCCTGCAAAATCACAGCAGGAAAAGAAAACAGGTGAATAGCCTACGAGGTGCTCAGGAGACTCTGACCTCGGGAAATGCCAATGGACCATTCACTGCTCTTCAGGGAGATGTGAACATCCCCAAATTACAACCACTAGACTCCGACTCTCCCCCAAGAAAGTATGTTGAGTGTATGAGGACTTCTGGATTCCAGTAGGAAACTTGCTGAGTCCCTGCAATGAATAACCATGGGAAAGCACGACATTTCCATTTCCACATACTTTTAAGTAGAACGTAAATCATTGATGAATCGGAGAGTTGCGTTTGTCTGAATAACACAGATTTAGGGTCCATTCAAGGGAAAGGACCAGACTCAATGTTCTCTCAAATCAACATCATAATTTTATGACGTCCAAGTCACTTCCCTAAATGGACTTTTAAGGTTTTTAGATAAATGTAAATGGATTTAACTTTACCTGTCCAATGCAAAGATAATCTTCTCATCTAGAAAGGGGCTACAACCCATATGACAGAGTAGAAACTGTTGCCATGGGGAGGAGACAGGTACAAGAAACTAAGGCTGAGCCTTGTCTTATGGCTCAGCTTCCTGCACACAGACGGGCATCTTCCTGGGTGTTTTAATTATGTACTCCATTACGGAAAATGTAGAAGCTCTCAGAAACCTTTAAGGGTACAGATAGGAAGTAACCACCATGTACCATTAACATCACGTGTCTAGCTAGTCACATAACTGCTGCTGGGAATTCAGTTAAGACTGCCTTATTATTTGTTTTATTTATTATCACTCTGTGTGTGTGTGTGTGTGTTGTGTGTGTGTATGTGTGTATTTGTGTTGCCTGTGGGTATGGGTGTGCTGAGGCAGTTAAGAAGACAGCTCCATGGAGTCAGTTCTCTTCTTGCTATTTTACATGAGGCCTGGGGGGCAAATACAGGTCACCAGGCTTGTAGACAAGCGCTTTTTATACCCACTGAGCTATTTCATGAACCTTCCATCTTATTGGGGCAGGAGGGCAGAATCTTGCTGATTAGGCTAGACTGGCTGACCAGTGAGCTCTGGGGACCCCTTCTCTCCCCTTTCCTGAGCCATGTGGTCACAAGTGTACTCTTATGTCTAGCTTTTACGGGGAGGCTGGGGATCATATCCCGGTCCTAAGTGTGTGCAGCAAGCACTTTATACACTGAGCCATCTCCTGGCTCCACTCCTCCATTTTAAAGAGATAATTAATGAAGAATGACAGTCAACTTCCACTTAGCAAAAGAAGCAACCGTACCACAAACAAGGGGAGTCCCAGGCAGACAAACTCCACATGTTCTGCTAAAGTGAGATGAAGTTTATGAAGGGCCTGTAATCAACTCATCAATCAGTGAGAGTCCGGCAGGGAGGACCCTGATTGTGGCATGAATGGGTAATCAGACTAAGCAGGACCTTTTGTTACTAAACTCCATTTTTGCTGCAGCACAATTCCCCAGGGCAACCAACCATCCCATTTAAACCACTAATCTTCCTTTCAAAACTTCCTTTAGATCAAACCCTGTCATTTTTGTGCCCCAAGCTTATAAATTTACCACTCACTGACAATTCTAATTTTTTCACATTCTAGGGAGAAACAAAAGTACGGGGCCTAAAGTATCACCTATGAAGCAGGCTGGGGAGCGGGGAGAAGGTCCTCTTCTGGGTGATCCTGGGGATGCAGCCTTCCCCAGCTCTGCTGCCAGAAGTTTGTTATGTACACACAGGGAGACCAGGACTTCAATCTCACCAAATCACATACTTTGCTCACAGTGATAATTTTCATCTTTTAAAAGAAAACAATTACGCGTTTCAAACATGCTCCCGAGGTAAAATCTAAACATATTGCTAAATAATTCTAAACTGTGGTTAAGTCCACAGATATGCAAGGTCATACTGTGATTGCTGTAAGTGGACCCTGATGTTTGGGGACAAACACCCTCAATATTCCTGAGGGCAAGGCAATTCAGCCGTGCTCTCTGTGACCACCATGCACATGCCTCCGTGGGTAGAGGTAACCCGGGAGGGAAGGGAAGGGGAGATATATCAGTGTTACACAAGGCTCAGACTAGGTAATTATCACACCAGAAAGATCCGTCTAGCAGTTGGAGGTGACTAGCATCTGATGCGTTATATGCATATAATTAACCTAAACCTTAAAAGAAAGAACAAAAGAAAAACCTTTAAAAATAGAAGTGGTCCTACATCATAGCTAATCCCAGGCCTCATGCTCTTAGGTGATCACAAATACTTATAAATATTTTGGGGGAGTAGACACACAAATGTGGTCATCTCTATGATTATATTGTACAGATCTGGAAACTTCTGCCTACTTCAGTTGACTTATTTCCACTGACTATTTGAAAAACTAAGAGAGACTCAGAAGTCCTAAGGCCAAAGGTGGCACCACTGAACATACAAACACAAACATCATCAAAAGAAACCATCCAAGCTGGACAAGGGGCCACACATCTGTAATCCCATCACTGAGAAAGCCGAGGCGGGTAGATGATGACTGTAATGCCAGCCTGGACTACACAGCAAGATTGTGTCTTGAAACACAAACAAACCTCAAGTAAAACATAAACCACTAATGCCATGTATCCTGATGACTACGAAACAGAAGAATAAAGTTAAGGTTTGCTTTCCGAGCTGCTGTCTGATAAGTATTTCCAATGAGATGTAACTACCAGCTGAGGCTTGCTCACCACATGCCCTCTGTAGCACCCTGTAGTGTTTCTAACCAACGTGAGACGGTCCCGAAGTTACTCCATCTCTGCAGATCCTTGCACAGAGGCAGAGACCAAAGTCCTGGCTTCTCACTGTTGTTCCAGTTACAAGGCTACAAACACTTTCACTCCCAAGCATGGCAGAGCATCCTGGCCACTAAGAGCTGGGGGTATAGTTGGCTCCAAGCCAATGAACTCACAGCCTAGAAAATGAGGCTTGCAAACAAGCCAAGAGCATCCCAGGAGAGACAGCCGAGGTCTGAAGCTGATGCTGAGCTCAGCAGGGATCACAGCTGAGGGCTTCCCCATGCCAAGGCCTTGACATCCCAGGCAGGCCAGTACCTGGAGGGGTACAGACACCAGGGGAACAGGAGGCTCAATCACAGAGAGCTGTGTCTCAGCACTCTCCCTGCTGATGGCTTCATGGCAGTACTTGCTACTGACTTAGCTACACAGTGGCTTTCAACAGCCCTTGAAGGCTTTGAAAGAATTTTGTTTGTATCACCCTTAGTGGTAAATGAGAATTTTGTGTCTAGAGTATCAGGAAAGGCCTTCTCTCTCTCTTTCTCTCTCTCTGTGTATGTGTGCGCGCATGTGTATGTATGTATGCATGTATGTATGTATGTGGTGGGTAGTAATAGTGCTTGCATGTAGACACCTGTACACTCACATACAGAAGCCAGAGAATAAGTATCTTCCTCCACTAGTCTCCTCCTTATTATTTTCAAACACGGTCTCTTACTGAATCTGGAGCTTGCTAATTATGGCTCTCACTAAAATGGCTCTCCAACAAGACCCCAGGATCCACTTAGCTAGACTTCCATTCATGTGGAAGGCAGAGGTCCATTCTAGGTGCCTTCCTTAATCATTTCTCATATAACTTTTGGGGGGCAATGTCTCTCTGTGTACCAGGAGCCCAGATTCCACTTGGCTGCCTGGCCGGCCATTAGCCCCAAAGATCCTCAGGTCTCTGCCTCCCCAGTGTTGGGATTACAGGCCCTACCTCTGCCCCGTTCAGATGGGTGGTGGGAATCCAAACACAGACTTTCTTGCTTGTACAGTGAACATTCTCCTGACTGAAGAACTATTTCCTCAGCTCCCCCAAATTGAGAGATTTTCAAACCAGTGCTTCTAGATCCTAACTAAGAAACAACAGACCCCAAAGATATCTTGCTGGCTGCTTGTGTCTGGTCCATCTAGCTAGGTGAGCAGTCTTACAGGAACCTCATAACATCTCTAAAGAGACCCAGATGACACCCTAGAGAACAAGGAGTAGCCTAGTAGGGGAAACAGTGACTGCCAACTTTGGTTTGGAACAAAGTCAGGGGAGTCAGGCACTAAGAATCCAAATAACAGGCAGGCTAAACTGGCCACCCTTCTTCCCAGTCTCTGCCCCTCCTCTACTTTCTGAGGGGGCATAATCAGAAGGGATAGACTGCAGGTCAAACTTTGTATTGCTGGCTGAGGGGAAAGCTCCTTAGGAGATAGCTTCAAGTACAAGGCCCTGAATTCCATATGAAATTTCACATCTGAAAAGCCATATAAAAAGGAACTTTCCATAGCTGGTAAAGACAGAACTAGATTTAGCCCAGCCAGTCTGGCTCCAGGGCTGGCATGCCAACAGTGTATAACAATGAGGTGCTTCAGAGTCTTGGAGATGGAGACTCTAGAAGCAAGTCAACCTGTATTATCAACCAGTAAGATTTCAGTTGTTACATTAGACAAGCCCCACTAGAAACCAGGATCAGCTGGAATGGGACGCTGAGACTTCCTCTTTTTCTGAAAAGAAATTTTAGGTTGGGGTTGTAGCTTAGTCAGTAAATTGACTGCTATGCAAATATGAGGACTTGCACATGGCTCCCCAGAACCCATGTAAAGGAACCTGGCAGGACAGTATGGATTTGTATTCCTGCACAAGAACACAGAGACAGGAGGATACCTGACACTTGCTGGCTATCCAGCCTAGACCAACTGATGAGCTTCAGGATAGTGAAAAACCCTGTCTCAAAGAACAAGGTGGGCTTCTTGAGAAATGACATCTAAGGATGTCCTCTGGCCTCTACATGTGTACATATGTGCATGCATGTGTACATACACACAGCTCCCTCAAACACACACACATGTGCGCGTGCACACATACACACACAAGGTCACACACGCACACACACCACCCCCAAACACACACACACACAAAGCTCACACTGAATGTTCTTAGATCTCTCCATAAAGTCTTCATAAACTTGGTGCTCAGAAGTTTGTCTAACAAATGTGGGACTTCCTCATGGCCGGACCACAGCATCCTCTGGTCACTTGGATCTGAATGTGCAAATGGGGCAAACACAGGAGGCTCCCTAAGATTTCCAGCCAACAGAACCACAAACAGCTTGCTAAGGCATCCAGCCAGTGGGGAAGTCAAGCTGATTATCTGTGTTCTCTGAAATCAATGTGAATTAATGGCATATTTAAGGAACTCATGGGGTGAACCTAACCCTTCCAATATTTCCCCCCAAGAAACCATTCAAGCTTTCGGTGAGATTAATCCACAGCCGAAGCTGATGGAGAAACATAAACGCGGTATTTATGTACGGCGTTCATGCTGCACTGCGCTAATCTATTTCAGCATATAAATTAATAACAAGAAGAGACAGTGGGGCAGAAGCAATTCCCTATTCCTCCAAACTGAAATAAGCTTCTAGCTCTCCAGTATTTTATACTTCAAAGTAGAAGTGTGCTAAATTGTCATTTCTTCGGTTTGTAGTGAGAAAGTATGACCAAAACCAAATAGTAAATAAGAAGAAACTTATCTGAAATAGCCAGCATTCTTCTTAAATATTATATCATGTTTCCTCCAAAGAGCCTTTCACATAACCCTAAAGGTCCAACTCTGATTAAATATAAAGCCAAAAGGTGCAAGAAAAGGAACCAGCTATGATTTACTTTCTCCACTTAGATGTTTGCCTGTGAGTGTATGATATGTATTTGGTGACATGAACTCTGGGGCTCACGGCATAGCTAACTGGTAGCGAGTTTCTCAGACCAGGATAACGGCATATGAAAGCAACTTTCCAGCGTTTCAGTTCCACCAGAAAGAACAGAAGCTGAGGCAAGAGGGCATCCATGACTCTGTCAAGGAGAAGCATTCCCACATCATGGCTGCTGACAGCAAGGCTTTACAAAGCCAACTCAGATCTCAGCTCTTCCATTCCCTAGCTCTGGGCTCTTGGGTGACCCACTGACCTTCCTATACAAAAGGGTTTCCAGTCCACAAAAATATAAAAACCAGCTTCACAAGGGGCTAGGAAACTTTTGGCTTCCACATTCTGTGGAAAATCATGGTTTAGCCTGAAAGTCTCCCTCAAGTGAGTCATTACTTGCATAGTTACTATTTTACAATATGAAGTGGTGAGCATTCAGGATATTTATTCACTTTTTTGAAAACAGTAGCACTACAGATGTTAAAGGATAACTCAAAAGGTATACTTATGGAAAATATATTGCCTGCCCCCTCAGACAAAGAATGTGGGAAGCGGTATCTTCCCAGTATATCTCAATAAAAGACATTAGATGCTCACACCCTGTTTGCAGTTTGGTTTTGTGATATATTGCTTCACTGGAAGGGTGAGAATCAAAGTCTCTGGAGAGCTGTAGTTGGGAAAGGGCATGTGTGTTGATACAGAAACCCAGTGAACAAGGGTCAGTTTCCAGAGACCTGTGCGACCTCCGGCAAGGGGATGAAGTCTAGGCTCTGTTACAGTAGAATTCTCCCTCCTGCTCACCCTCTGGCTCATCTTCTGCACTCTTGACATTGTTGGCTCACTGCATTTTGCAGTCCTCCAAATGTTAACACATGTCATTAGACAATGTAAGAAATACCACATGTTAATACACCTTCCTACGTTGTCAAGTCTTTAAACAATGAGAAATGTCAGGTTCCTAGTGGCACAGGCGAGATTTCAGAAATTCTCATTTTTTACTTATGAGGTCAGTTTATATCAGGAGCCACAGATACTGTCAGACGACGTCTCCCCACACCCAACGAAATGGGCTTATTTTATTCATTTTCAAAAAAAAAAAAAAGGAGGAAAAAAAGGTGCCAAACACACAAATCTGAATTAACATGGTCTGTCTGTCAGTCACCACTTCAAGTGAGAATGTACTGCCAAGAAAAGAGCAGCGAGCTCGGCTGCCAGCTCAGACAACTCACAAGAACTCCTCCTTAAAGCAACCAGCATATATCTGCATGCAGCGGGAGGACTTTATACGTAATTCACAACTGAACAAAGGATATTAAAAAGACATCTATCAGAGTCAAAATTTAATGCAATTAATGATTTTTTACTACTCCATCAAGGGTATCCTTAAGAGAGCGAGGTTCTTTTTTTTTTTTTTAAATCATAGATGCTTGAAAAGGAAGAACGTATGCCAACTGGAATCTGGCTCTGCTGGCTGTCTAGAGCTACCTTCAGCTACCAGAAGTTTTATCATGATTCCTTCCGCTTCACCCATAAAACCTCAAAGCAGGGTAGAAAGCAAAAAGGTCCTTCTCTGTGTTCCCAGGGAAGACTTTTGACTTTGTAACTTTCCCCCGGCAAGGGTTCTCAGGGCCACCAGAGTCCTCCATTGGACTGTGGCAGGAGATAAGGAGATAAGGAATATGTGGAGAGGCATCAAGAGTAACATCTGAGAAGCCATTTGGCAAAGAAAGACGGGGAGGGGGGACCCTTCCCAATCCAGGCTACACATGTAAAAGGAGTATGCAAAACAGCAGCAGCAGCAACAATAACACCTGCAATATGCCATATGCAAGGCCCAGCGGAAGAGGTTCCTGAGTCTCCTGGCCCAGTGCTTCTGGGCTCTATTTCCCCAGGCCCAGCAGGCCACTGCCACCCTCTGGAAAGCTTTCCTCTTTCTAAGAAACTATCTCTACTTCTGTTACTGAGCATGTGGCCCCCGTGTACTTCTTTGCACCAGAGTCTCTGATCCATGCATGTAATAGGAACACACTCTGGGAACTGTAGCTTATCAGAGGATTAAGTCAGTCCATGTTCACAAAGCATTAAGACCACCACTGGAAGAAGGTCTACCTGCTAGTGTCTATTAGAGCAGGGCTCCGTGGAACGAACCGGCGTCTTCCTACGGAATGCTGAATCTTGAACTTCATCCAGAACACATTTGCTCTGGCTTTCTAAATAACACACATAAATCAGCCTATAGCCCTTAATGTCAATAACTATTAGGCCAGAGAAGTTGTTCCATTTAAAGGAAAACAGGTGTTCCTATTTTCAATTACTTCAGAATTCCAGGGAAGCCTAAATATTGATTTGATTATTTTATTCTTTCACTCAACAAATATTTATTAAAGACCTACTAGGACTCCTAGGAGATAGGAATACAGATGTGAATTTAAAAACAGAACAGAATAAAAATTCACACCTCCGTGAACTTGTCTTGTAGCGCTGGAGATAAACAGTACACAAATAAGGGAAATATATAGGACAGTCTGTTGGGTGAAAGCCTATAAGTCTTTTGTACAAATTACTTCATATGTGGTTGATGAATAGGAAGCTGATATGGGTATGAAGCAGGGAGCCACACTGATTTATGCACCATTTCCCCCCCCAGAATATTAATGCTACAACGTTTGCACGAACAAGTTTTATCATTTATTAAAGAGTGAGCCCTAGAATTAGGGACACAAGCAGCAACAACAGTAGCAGTAGCTGCTGCCTATCTTGAAAGGAATAATAATAAACTGTGTGCTGGTTTGCTAAGTGCAGTGGTAGCTGCTTTACCTGCAGCAGGAGCCATAGCATTTTCTACTGCATCATGCTACCAAGTGGTACCAGGTAAGCCAGAAGACTTCCTTCTTTGTATCAAAGCAGAAACTTGCTTGGACTAATATTCTTCATCAGAGTCTTGACTGGAAACTTGCATGGGTTTTCTGTTTTGTTATGTAGTCATGCGTGTTTATGTGCATGTGTGTGTGTGTGTGTGTGCGCAGCGTGCGTGTGTGTGTGTGTGTGTGTGTGTGTGTGTATAAACTAGTTGTCAACCTCTGATGTCCTTTTTCATGTACTGTCTATCTTGATTTTTGAGACAGACTCAATCTCTCAGTGGCCTGGAACTCACAAAGCAGGCTTGGCTGGCTGGCCAGCAAGCCCCGGAAACCATTCCTGTGTCTCCCCACTGCTGGGATTACAAGCTTGGGGACCTGGCTCTACAACATGAGTTCTTAAGATCAAACTGTCCTTTAAGTTTGCTCAGCTAGCAAATACAGGTAAGTGCCCCAGCCCACGCTTCATGGGTTTTGAATGGTTTGATCCAATAGAATTTACCCCGTAAGTTATGTTATGTTGTTGTGAACATATGTGAGAGAATAAGGGAACCACCTGTAGGTAATATACTATTACTGTAAAGAGAACATGCAAGAAGAGAGGAGAGGAAATTGGAGGAAAGGGATGACAATCTTCAGTGAGGAAGGTAAGACGGCTTCCAGGACAGCTGACACAGCCAGACTCTGGATCAGCAATGGCAGAGCACTCAGGGTCTCTGAGGCAGGTGTGAGTCTAGATAAAGGAGGAGAGGAATGTGGATGGGTTGAGCAAGTGGTTGGAGGAGGAAACAGGCTACAAAACCAAGAACAAGAGGCAGCTAGGCTCTAGAGTTTATAGCTGACACTGCTACCTGATGCTTGCTCAGACCCACCTGCTTGAGATGAGGCGGGAAGGGTGGAGGTTAGGAAGCCATTAAAGAGCATGCATGCCCTGTTAATCCAGAGATGAACGGTGGTACTCTGCAACAGTGGCAGGAAGCAGCTGAACAGAGCCAATATTAAGGAGCCCTTGAGTCTAGTCACCACACACGAGGTATGAGACATGGAAAAACCAGTGACAACAGTAAGCTTTCTGGCCATAGGAACTAGAAAGACAGAAAGACCAAGACCGTCATTTCTTAAATGCACATGGCTACTGAAGAGGTAGGATCCCATGGAGCCAACAAAGCTGGGAGCCAGAACGCCCACCCTATGCTACATACAGATGGGCAACATCCAGTTAGGTTCACATACAGAACAACCGACATGGGGATGACACAATCTCAAACCATTAGCTGTGTACAGAAAAAGTTTTGACTTAAAAAGCAACATTTAAATTAAATAACATTAAAAACAATTTGACCAGGCTGCCACGAGATGAGCCTGCAGTCCTAGCATGCTGAGATTAAAGCACAGGTGGATTGAAAAGTTGAGACCAGCCTGAGTTGAGAACATACCTCCATTAATTAATAATAAATAGTTAAGCAATTTAAAATGCCTTCTGGTTTTTTTTAAGCCAAAAAAAAAAAAAACCTTAAAGACTTAACAAAAGTTCTGATATAATTTTATTTTGAAATACAGTTATGTTTTAAATCACTTGATAAGTAAACTAAGCCCAATTTGTATAATCGTTCCAAGTGGAAATTATTCTGCAAGAGAAAATGAACTTAATCAGTGGCTGACACTCCTACTAAGACAGGCAGCAGAACCCGGCACTCCAACCGCAGTGTTAACAGTGACTCTGCGTCCAGCGTTCTTCCCAGGAAGGAGTGGGTGCGAGCAGCGTGACAGGCGAACATAGGAAGGTCTTGCGTGGGGGAGGTGGGGCTCAGAGCTGCTCTCCCAAGCCTGAGGATGGAGTTTTTCTCAAAAAATTTCCCTTTAACAAAACATTCTTACTTAAGGCACAAACAATTCCATGAAAGGTTTGTTCTGTTTCTCAAAGACGGAATGCCTAAAACCCCTTTGGCTTACTTAACAGGACAATAAAGACAGAGAAAATAAACTGCATAACAGTCATTATATCTACTATGTAGATATATTTTCTCCTTTTTCTCCAAATTTTCAAGTGTCTATATAGACAGTTTATCAAGACATACTTTATTCTCATCTGAAAAGAAAAAAAAAAAAACTGCAAAAATTGAAAAGATCTGAACTTGTAAATTTATGCTCTGACTATAATTAATTCAGACTAGTGAAGAATATGAAAAAGACTACAGGAAAATCACCAAATACCAAGAAACCAAACAATATACGCTTTTGAAAAAAATGTATAAAAATTATCTGAAAGGAAATAAAAATATATTGAATTCAATGAAAATGCAATATGTCAAAAGATAATGCGCGTCGCAGGTAAGGTGACACAGACAGGAGAACCAACAGCTCAAGAAATTTACATTACAAAAAACGGGGAGGATAAAACTAAATCAATGACCTAACTTTTTACCTCAAAGATTAAAATAAACTCAAAGCAAGATTCAACAGATCCAAAACACTGGCTCATCCGAGAGCTGGGGAGATGGGAGCTGACCCAACAGGAGGCATCAAAAGCCCAGACAAGGCAAGAGCATCAGCAAAGGGGGACCCAGTGTCACGAAGACCCCATGGCCATCAGGACCCAACAGAAAACCTCCAGCTCATAAAGCTGACGACTTAGATGACCGTAAACATAAAACCCATGTTAAGTGGACCATCCTGTAACAGGCAAAGATATTAAGTCCTTTCTCAAAGGCTTCTGAATACAATATCTATAGGCACTGTGGGTTCCCCAGAGGCTTCTACTACTGTTTGAAGAGTTAGCATCAAATTGAGAGCTCTTGTCCAGAAAGAGGAAAGGAAGATGGGTTTCCTAGGCCATTCTAGAGCATCATGATACCTGCACTAAAATCCTGACAAAGGCAATCTAAGAAATCATGTATAGATAAATAGCATTTATGAACTTAGATACAAAAACCAGCATAAAATGATTAGCAACTTGGAGCTGGCACAATGACTAGGCAGGTAAAGGTGCTTGCTACCAAGCCTGTGGAGCTGAGTAGGACCCCCCAGGAGCCATGTGGTAGAAGGTGGGAATTGACCCTCATGGTTGCCTTCTGAGCTACACACACACACACACACACACACACACACACACACACCGGTGGCTCACTTAAGCTTACCCCCATGTAAATGAATATGTATATATGAAAGTAAACACAACTCTTGAAATTGTCTTATTTTGTGCTTGCTTTGTCAGTGCATGTACTGATATCAGGATGATATAGGGAAGATTAGCACAAGGACGAGATACAAATAAATGAAGTGTTCCATAGTGTGTTAATTCTCAAAGAATTAATAAAATATGTTAAAACACAATAAGATTACTTTTAATTTAATGGGGGTTGACCCTAGCTGAGATTCTCACCAGAGGGGGATACAGAGACTGAAATAGTCACTTCCTGTAACCACGCAGGACTTCCTGAGGAGGGAGGTAGACATCAATCCACCCACCTTCAATCTAAAATTTGTCTTGCCTAAAAGATATGCAAAGATAAAGATGGAACAGAGACTGAGGGAACAGCCAACCAATGACTGCTCCAACTTGAGACCCACGCCATGTGAGAGAGACACCCCTGACACTATTAATGCTACTCTGTTGTGCTTGCAGACAGGAACCTAGCATAACTGTCCCCTGAGAGGCTTCATCCAGCAGATGGAGGCAGACGCAGAGACCCACAGCCAAACCTCAGAGAATCTTGTGGAAGAGTGGGGCATAGGAGTGAGCAAAATGCAGGGTTAAGGCCACCACAAGAAGACCTACAGTCAACTAACTTGGGACCACAGGGGCTCACAGAGCCTGGGCTACCAACCAGGGAGTATACAATGGCAAATACATATTGTAGCAAATATGCAGCTTTGTCTTCATGTGGGCTCCCTAGCAAGTACAGCAGGAGCTGTCTGGGTCTCTGTTCCCTGACACTGAATCCCCTTCCCCCTACCTGGACTTCTTGGTTGGCCCTCAGTGGGAGAGGATGTGTCTACTCATGCTGGGACTAGATGTCCCAGGGTAGGGTGGTACCCAAGGAGGGATCCTCTTCTATGAGAAGGGGAGGTGACAATAGGGGAGAAATTTATGAGGATGGGACTGAGAAGAGAGGAGAAAGGGGGACTGTGGTCAGAAAGTAAAATGAATAAAAAAATAGATAAATATATTAGCTAATAGAACCCAGTAATGTACCAAAAATAGGGATATTTCAGGTATTCAAGGCTGGTTCAATACAAAATAAATAGCATAATATATTATATGAATGGGGGAAAGCATCATTTATCTGTCAAGTGAAACAGAAAGAAACTGACAAGATTCAATGTTCATGATTATAAGAAGACAAACCTTCAGCGACCAGGAACAAAAGGGAATGTTCTTAATCTCATGGAGACCATTGTAAAACGCTACATCTAATCAATGTTCAATGTCTTTCCTGAATGTCTTTCCCCTGAACTTTGTAGTCATTCAATAATGTCAGCTCTGATCATTGTGTTACAGAAAGGCCTGCCCACTGGAAGAAGGAAGAAAAACATGAATAAAGGACATATTTCAGAAGGAAGAAATACAAGTGTCCCTGTATAAAGATGACTTGATCTTCTATATAGGAGATCGCAAAGAAGCTAGCACACACAGGAGTAGCACACAGGTCATGGGAGACTGCAGTACAGGGATTAGCACAGAGAATATAAACATGAATATACACTATGAATATGCTGAAGACAATAAGACGTGTGAGACCACAAAAATTCCACCAATTACAGGAGTACTTAATTATAAAATGATGGTCTGCTGCAAATTATAAAATTCTGATTTCAGAAATCAAATAAGGAGGGGAAGAGGCTGGAAAGATGGCTCAGCTGTTAAGAGCACTTGCTGTTCTTGCAGAGGAACAGGTTTGGTTCCTAGTACTCACGTGGGGCAGCTCATAGCTACCTGTAACCAGAGTGTCAGGAGGATCTGATGCCCTCTGCTGGCCTCCGCAAGCACCTCACACACACATGAGCACACATAAATAAAAAAAAAAGGAAATCAATTTTTTTAAAAAAGAAACTGAAAATACATCTAAATACATGGGAGGACATTCGTGTTCACAGACTGGAAGGGTAGCCACAGTGAAGTTGTCACATTTGTACAAATACATCATAAAAGTTAATGGGATTCTGTTAAAATACCAGCAAGAATTTCCATTGATATGCACAAGGTTATTCTAAAATTTATATGGGAAGGCAAAGGAACTAGACTATCTAAGGCGACTTTGAAAAGGAATAAAATGGGAGAAAATTGCTCTTCTTGATGTGAAGGCTTAGTCTGCAGCCACAGTAATAAAGCTGGCCTGGTACTGGCAGAGGGGTCAGAGAAATAGATTGGGGGGGCACAGGAAAGGCCAGACGCAAGACAGACAGCCAAGTGACTTCTGACAAGGGTGAAAAGCAGATCCAGTGGAGGAAGGACAGCCTCCAAAATGAAAGCCATTTGAATCAACTTAAAAAACCCAGAAGGCAAAAGAATAAAACTCCATCTAAATCTTCATATCACATGCAATATCAACTTAAAGTGGATCATGGACGTGAATACAAAACTAAAAACTTTTAGAAAAACATCAAGCATGGGAAGAAAGATCTGGAATGTAGAGCCAGGCATACAGTCTTAAGAGTGTCAGGAAAAGAATGCTGAGGGGGTGGGAGGTAGGGGAAGGGTGAGGGGTGGGGGGATGGCTCAGTGGCTAGGGGTATTGCTATTCTTGTAAGAGACCTGAGTTTGGTACCCAGTACTCACAACAAATGGCTCACAACCACCTGTAGTTTCAGGGGATCTGACCCTCTCTTATGGACTCTATAGGCACCTGTATGCTGCACATAAACAACAGAAAATATATACAGTCTAAAATAATAAATAAAAAGCATGACATAGTAAAAAAAATAGAAAATGGAATGTGTCAATTTTGAAAACATTGGATCTGCGAAAGACCTATGAAAAAGATGTAAAGACTGACGGGCATAGGGGTGTGTGTGTGTGTGTGTGAGTGTGTATGTATGTTGTGCATGTGTGTATGTGTGCATGTGTGTGTATGTAATGTATGAATTATGTAATGTATGTGTATGTACATATGTTTATGTGTGTGTATGTATATATAATGTATGAGTATATGTAATGTATGTGTGTATACATGTGTTTATGTTGTGTATGTATATATAATGTATGAGTATATGTAATGTATGTGTGTGTACATATGTTTGTGTGTTGTATATTGTGTATGTATATATATGTATGAATGTATGTAATGTATGTTGTACATGTGTTATGTGTATGTATGTGTATGTGTATATAATGTATGAGTAATGTAATGTATGTTGTACATGTGTTTATGTATGTGTATGTGTATATAATGTATGAATGTATGTAATGTATGTTGTACATGTGTTTATGTATGTGTATGTATATATAATGTATGAATGTATGTAATGTATGTGTGTGTACAATGTGTTTATGTGTATGTATATGTGTGTATGTGTATATAATGTATGAGTGTATGTAATGTATATGTGTGTACTATGTGTGTGTCTGTGTATGGGGGTATATACACAATGTAAACCTGAGGAAACACTAGTCTGGTGAAGAATCCACAAAACCCAACAGCATAATCCGAGCAAACAGAAAGTGAGAAGATACCTAAGCAAAGATTCCACTGCAGAGGATCTCCAAGTGGGACATGACCAGGAGTAAGGCTTTCAGAAGCATTATCCATTAGAGAAACATGAATTAAAACTACCACATGCTGAGAACTGGACAGACAGCTCAGCAGTTAGGACTGATTTTAAAGAGGACCCGATTTTGCTTCCTAGCACTGATGTTGAGCAGTTCACAACCGCCTGGAACTCTAGATCTACTCTTTTGGACTCTACCTGTACTTCTACACATGTATATAGACAGAGACACATCACACACACCACGCACACATACACACTCACATAAACAAAATAAAATAATTTTTTAAAAACTGCCATGCCTTTCACTGCAGGCTTTCTGGGATGGTTGGAGTATTGCTAGTGCAGCAGCCATGCTTGTCAGAATGGAAGGCATGAGGTCACTCACACACGGCTGGGGGGGGGGAGTAAGTAAAGTGACACATTCAGGAAACAGGTTGGTGCTTTCTCATGAAACTAGACAGGCAACTCCTGCACAGTGCTGTAACTGCTCTCCTGGGCATGTGTTTCCCAGAAACAAAGACATATGTTCAATGAAAACCTGTACTTGGTGTTTATAACAGTTTGATTCCCCCAGTTAAAACTGGCTTGGAGCCAGGTATCCTTCCAGAGGTGGAGAGCTGTACACACATCAAGGGACACTTACCACTGGTAATAAAATAGAACGCATAGATCCAGCGAGCTGGATGGAGTTGCGGGCCAGTTTGTGGAGTTAGAAAAGGGTGACACAAACTATGGGACATTCTACATAACATTCTAAAAATGCCTCAATTATAGAAATAGGTATTGGTGGTCACTGGAGAACTGGAACAAGGGAGGTGAGACACAAAATTAAGTGGGCAACACAGCAAATATTCTTCAGCTGATGATACAGATGTCAGTTGGTCCAGGTTGAGAGATCAGATTATCCTTTTATAGCACCACTGGGAAAATCTGAATTAAAAAGTATTAAAGTACAAGGGCCTCTGTTTCTAATAATTGCACACAAATCTATAGTTGCCTCAGAATAAAATTATAAACAAGCACAATTATAATGAGTTTAAAAAGTCAGATTCTCTTTTTTTAAAGATTATTTCATTTTTATGCATGTGTATCTGTGAGTGGGTTTGCACACATATGTGCAGTGTCCTTGGAGTCCAGAGGAATGTACTGGATCCCCTGAAGCCGAGTTACAAGCAATTATGAGCTGCCCAAAGTGGGTGATGGGAACCAAACTTGGATCTTCTGCAAGAGCAGCTAGCACTCTGCTGAGTCACCATCTTCCCACACCCAGGAGAAAAAATTCCAATCATATATCTTACAAGGATTTTTATCTGCTTATACAAAGAATACCTAATTTCCAGTAACAAGACAGACAAATGAAAATGATAAGAAAAAAAAATAAATTCACACTTATGCATCCTAAAGGGAGCTAGACAAGTGGCCAGCAAGTATATGGGAAGGTGCTCTACACTGTTTGACCACAGACTGTGATGGCAAAATGGAAAACAAGACAGCACTAAGTGCAGGCAAATATGCATAGAAGTGCAACATTCATACTTGATTGGCAAGAATGAATAGACCGTCATGGTCACTGGATCTACCATTTTCCTGGTTACACTAAGAAAGATAATATAATCACTTCTTTTTGGTATTTAAAAATACCTTGATAGAAGATGAGTATGCAAGGTTTTGTTGAGGCCCATTAAGGGAAAACTTGTCTCCTTCTGGTCAAAAGAATGGAGTCTGATTCTGCCTCTGGCCCTGCCCAGAGACATGGCATTCTGATCTCAACCAAGGTTAGAACATTATAGACTATTAACCCCTTACCTATGAATTATTTCAACTGGGCCTGTCAATCACCTGGCCTATTGCTCAGGAAAGCTGGTCTACCTACGATGACTAAGGAGATGGGAGGAGTATGCCCCATAAGGAGAACCAGGGGAGCCCACCCTTGAGATGCTTGCTTACAGATACTCACTGCTCAAGCCTGCTTGTTTTCCCAAGGCCTCAGTCCAAAAGATAACTTTCCCTTTTCCTTCCCTTTGTATTTTAGGCGCTGGTGAAAGGCCTAAGTATGCTTTCCCTGATATCCTGGGCCGGCTCACTCTTTCTTTTTCTGCACCTCATTCTTCTGCCCAGTGGCTGCTTGCCAACCGACACCCCTAACCCCTCTCTTTCTCTTCTCTACAACCCTCTCCCAGGCAGCTGCTGAGATGTTCAGCTTTCCTGCTCCGTTGTTTTCTGTTCAAATTCTAATAAAAATTGTCCCCGCACTTCCTTCCCAGTTCATCCCTAAGCTCCTTTGCAGTGTGAGTTCTGCAATTCCACAGTCACTGAGGATTTACTACAGGCCTGATAGGAAATAATTTTAACAAATATCTCATGGTCCTACAGCATATAGGTGGTATTTCTTCCTAAAAAGACAGATCTATAAAATTGTGTGTGTATGTATAGACATAAATATTTATGTGTATGTATATATGTATACAAATATGTGTGTGTGTGTGTGTATGTATATATATATATATGTACACACACTCTGAGTCAGAAAACAGGTAACTTGTTGAAGGTCATACAGAAAGAAGACACGAAGTTAAGGTCAACCTCCTGTGATCTAATGAATTCCAACACCATGAAAAGTGGAAGTGACTACAATTATCCTCGCATAAGTCGGTACTGACTTTTATGACAGTCTCCACACTTCAGTTCTAAACCCAGAAAGGAACATACAAGCCAATCACCAGTGCCCATTCTCAGAGAAGTGGCCAAGACAATCATCGCATTAGCTCTACAATCCATTCAAGGAACCCTCAACATGGTAGAAAGATGATTAAATGTCCTACAATCAAAACAACATGAAGTCACCAAGACAGAAAGAGTGGTGTTAAGTAGATAGCAGGCACAACACAGCACTCAGGCAAAACAACAACAACAAAGTGAAATTAAAAAACAGAACAGAAATAGGAGAAAACTGTTCGCATCTAACTCGGACCCAAGCATTCTGAGAACAAATGGAGACTCATGATGGTGGCTGTGAAATGGGTCTCCTGCCACCGGACACAACAACGTTTGTGTAAAAAAATGAAACACAAAAAAAAAATCAAGGAGTTCAACTCAAGCAAAGCGGCCTTTTCTGCGTACAACCCTCTAGGAAGCTGACTGGATAATAGACATCAGATCATCTGGGCTTACCTAGAACTGACATTTTATTACTTTGAATGAGATGTGGGTGAGCATCCGTAAGTAACCCTGGCAAGCCACCCCTAGTTCCATGGCTGAAAACCTTACAAACCCAACGACTGGCATTTCCTAAAACTATGTAATGTCAGAAAAATATGCATTTCTTGTAAACAGTACAATTGGGCTAATAAGCACACAGAATGTTTCATGTCACCAACTAACGCAAATGAAAATCCAATTTAGTGGGATACCTCAGCGCAAACAACACACTGAAATGTCTCCATGGCTAAAAGACAAGTGTGACGGAGCCAGAGAAGGAGCTAGAATTCTCCAACATCAGGAGAGGTCAGAATTTAGACCGGGTCCAGTTGTTCAGAATGTTAAGTATCAAGTTACCCCATGACCCAGGAATTTCACCCCACATTGTAGAGAGAGGTCTGTCCGCATGAAGGCTTATGCACAAAGATTAATTAATACGTTACTCACAGCAAAAGTGGAAAGCACCCAAACGCACGTCAGCTAATGAATGGAGAGACAAAGTCAGCTGTTTGTACTGAATGCCATGTCTGCTGATGCGGAGCAGTGAGCACTGGCCAAGCCTGTGTGAGGCTTTGGGTCCAGTCCCCACCAACATGACAGGGACGTTCTGAGACAACATTATGGTAAGTCAAAGAAAGGGATGAATGGCAAAAGGCCACATGTTCTATAACTGCGTTAATATGGAGGTCGCTAATTAAGTAAATCCATATGGACAAAGTAAATTAGTGGCTCCCGGAGAGTGGGCTGCAAAGCAGGGGAGCAGAACGGAAAGAGGGTACAAGTGACTGCTGTAGGTACAATGTTCCTTTGGGGAACATTATAAAATTAGGTCAGGGTGATGAAGGCATATATAACTCTGAAAATATATTAAAACCTTGAATTATGAACTTTACATGGGTGGAATTTACAGCTGTAAATTTTATCTCCATATATCTGTTAAAATGGCACACTTACAAAACGGTATTTGTGGCAGACATAAGGCGTTATCATTTCAATTCCTGTACAGATGTGGAAATCAAAGCATACCAGGGTTGCAGAAGCTGCCCGACAGGGCCAGGAGAGGCAAAGCCAGCACTTCTGTCAGGGATGCTGTTACCTAGGTGCCACCTGCACTGCAGACATGGAAAGGCGCTGTCTGGGCATGAGCAGTAGCCAGTTAGCAGAGGAAGGGAAACCACGAGCAAAGCATCTGGCTGCAGGATAGGTGGCATCCCCCAAAGCTCAGAGGTCCCCCAGCATCCAGGGCATGCTTCTTCAGCATCAGGACCTTAGCAGAGGCTGGATCAACGCAATCCGAGAACAGGAAAAGAAAACGAAAGTTTGGGAGTCTTCAAACTTCCCTTCAAAATAATCATCGTCGAAAAGAAATGGAATTATACCAAAACGAGCTGAGAATATTTCCAGCTCTGAGGGACTATGAGTAAATCAAAATTAGGTCATGTTTAACAGGATTGCATGCCATTCCTGAATCAGAGACAAGAGGAGGCAGGAGAGAACCAGAACTTGTCTCCAATGCGCCCCATCCCTGCCCTGCACCCACAGGGAAAGGCTCATACAGGAAAGAGAAGAAAAAGCCCTTTCCCAAGTCCTGACAAAGATTACCACAGAAGCCCAGGCTGGCCTCTTATGCCACTTTGAAGCTAAGGATGACCTTGCATGAGGATGAATGTTGATCCTCCTGCTTCTGCTCATCAACACTGGGCTTACAGTTGTATCACCAGTTTATGCAGTGCTGGGGATGGAACACAGGGCTTCAGTGCATGCTAGACAAGCACTCTGCCAAGTAGCTATGTATGTGCGTTCTCTCTCTCTCTCTCTCTCTCTGTATCTCTCTGTATCTCTCTGTGTCTCTCTCTTTCCTTTTCTCCCTTCTTTCTTTAAAAAACACCCTGTACTTTAAGATTACATTTTATTTAGCTTTTATTTATGTGCATGTATATTTTGCCTGCTTGTTGGTATGCATACCCATGTATATGCAGATAGCCACAGAGGCCATAAGAGGGCTGTGGGACCCCTGGATCTGGAAGTACAGGTAGTGACAGTCAGTTTCGGGTGCTGGAAACCAAATTCAGGTCTCCTGGAAGAGCAGCAAGCATTCTCAAGCACTGAGCCATTTCTCTAGCCCTTGGTGATTTCTCTCAGTAAGTTAACCGTGAACTGAATGAGACGGTGAGAAGGGCACTGCTCAGGAGTCTCTATCACAACACAGGTCGGTCTCTCGTTTGCCAACAGAGGCAAGACTCTCATTCCACATTTCCACTCAGTTCTAGTTCCAACTTGCTTCCCACCCACACGTCAGCAGTGTTCATAATGGTCTCAGTTGCTAGCGCCCTGCAATCTGGGGCAGGGCCAGAGGACTTGGACTCTGAGAAACCTGCTGGCTAGATTTCACCTTGACCTCAGGGTCATTAATAGATAATACATTCAAACCCACTCTCACAGCTTCAAAAGCAAATCGTAAACACATTCCATCTGGGCACGAGATAAAATGTTAAGTTGTGGCCTTGCTGGCCAGGTTCTTCGTATGAAGCTGTGACATTTTACCCAGGGCAGGATTCTCACAGCGAGAGTCTCCAAGCTCAAGCTTCACCAGTCTGCTGTACATTATACAATGGTGAGGAAACAGGGAGTCTGGGAGCATCGAGAAAGGCAACAGAATCCAAGATAAGTAAACATGCTGAAATGCAGCTGAGGGAATAAATAACCTTCCCTGGCAGGATTCATCAGCAGAGACACACAATCAGCAGCATTAAAATGTCGTGAGAATAGTCGGGAGGTGGAAACAGAAAAGGGCAAAGAGCGAAGTTATAATTATCTGGACTATTATTCCAACCTAACGTGGAAGGCGGCATCCCAAATCTGTGAGGCCGGAACCTCGAATGCTGCTTCTCACTAGGCAAGGATTTTGTCAGTCTGAGACATCGGACTGGAAGGTGTGGGGGGCTTGGCAATTATATTTGAAAATGGTGCCTAATCTTTTACAACAGAAAGCTGGCATTCTATAGTGAGACAGCACTGTGATTTCAAACTGTTGGGTGATTCCTGTAATGACTTGAGGAGTAGTGAGGGAATAAAGTAGCCGCAGGTGGCCAGACAAAGAAGAAGAAATCCCTCACTCTGCAGGCAGTAATCAGGTTGAAATACTTTCTCCATTACATCCCAAAATAGAGCAGGCAGTGATACACAGGCCTTCCCTCATCACACGACTCTTGATTTCCACAAATAGTAAAATCATATTCAGTACTTTCTGCAGGAAACCATCAATACCCTGTTTGCTAACTCTCACATAGCATCAGGCACAGCAGCCTTTGGTGGAAAGTTACTTACGCTGGTCCTTGAATGATTCTGCAAATCACCCTGAGTTTGCTGAATCTGACCTTAACATCCTACAGTTACTGAAGGCTTGACTTTGTTTGGACAAATTTCATAAACATATTGTGTGTGTATGTGTGCGTGTGTGTGTGTGTGCACGAGTGCGTATGCACCCTTGTATGTGTACAGATGCATGTGTGTGATATGCATATACAGATGCCAGGCGCCTATATCCAGTATCTTCCTGAACTTCTCTTTGACTTTTTTTCCCTTTTTCTTTCATGTTATTTTTAAAGACCGTGTCTATCAATGACCCTGGAGGACAAGCCAAGCCAGAAATCCTCTGGTCTCTGCTTCCCCAGAGCTAGGATTACAGGAACACACTGCTACTCTTTGACTTTCGTATGGGGGGCAGGGATCTGAACTCAAGTCCTCATCCTTGCTGAACAAGCGCCAACTGAGCTATCTCCCCCAGCTCCAAAGATTACATTTTTTTTTTAAAATCATGTTTGATATGTAGAGAAAAACAACTTATGCACTGTTTTCACATGACAATGATGATGGACAGGATCCAGCTCGTGGGGTGCTATCGATCAGTAACATTTTCCTAGTTATCGGGGTTCCAGGACCCACTGCAAAGTCCACCAAGAAAGAACCCCATCAAATAGCTCAACTGTATTATTGTCTCTAGAGAAGCATCAATAGAACTGAGGCTTTTCTGAGTGTCAGCATGCTTAACCAGGGTGAAATATTTCTTCTATCTCATGACTTTCACAAGGTGCCCAATGCCAGACCTCTGGGCAGGCACATGAAGGGCATACAGAAGATGTTCCCTAGGCAGCCAGTGATCCTGCTTCTGTCAGTCAGATGAAAGTTCTGAAGTAAGCAGGTCCAGCCATGCCCTACAGGCTCAGAGCAGTTTAAAAGGCTCCACCTGGAGCTTTCAAACACTTCGGTGCTGGCCCTTGGTATTCTGATGCTGTGAGTGGAAAGAGGTGATCCACACAGCAACTGTCATCTAAAACACAAGAGCAGCGGGGACAAAGGTCAGCCCTGGAGGTCGCCTGCAAGTTGATCAACACCGCTTTCCTGGGGACACTGTGACAACTCTGAAGCCAAATGTTAAACTGCAGAAAATCTATCTCTAAAAACGCAGAAGATGCCAAAAACTAGCAATCTTCCCCCAAAGTCTTCTGATTGTGATTAACAGGTCTCTGTTGCATAAAGCAAGGAACTACTACGTGAACTTAGTGATTCAAGAATATTAACATTAATTTTCTCGATGCTAAATAGAATATCTTAAGGTGTCAATTCCGTTTCGATATCATCTATTCCATGAACTTTATTAGAGCATTTAATATTAGCACTTTGTTCTGCAGACTGGGGTTTTCCAGCCCCTTCATCATCTGCCTTCTCTAATGCAGATAGCATTAGCCATTCGCACGTCCGTAAGAGATAAACAGAAAAGGAAACAGGCAGAAAGGTAAATGGTCAAATTTATCTTCTTTACTTTCAATCACTAGTCAGCATTGCGATGGAGAGCCAATGGCAGACGAGGAGACTGAGCAGTGCCCCCAGGTCTGGGAGCCAGGCCTGCAGCTACCTGCTTCAGAACTGACATTTATCCTCTATCTCCTAACGCTGGAACCGAGTAACTATGAAGACAAATTTTCCCGTCGCCGCCACAGCCACGGGCAAGTGGCACAGAAATACACGGGGATGCAAACAGTTCTAGTTAAGTGGAGACGGCGCCACATAAAAAGACAGAGAACACGGGCAACTTAGATTCGGATTATTCTTGCTGTCCCCATTGGTCCAACAGTGTGTTTATCTAAGAGGTTACTATGTCAATTAAGACTTCGAAACAACAGCTAACGGAACGGAATGTGTGCAACAGGAAATGAGGGTGCATGGGACATGAAGGGTGCTGGCTGATGGGGAATTGGGGAGGGTGGGGCACTGAGCAATGCTGACTGGCAGGGAGTTATGGGGGTGGAGAGGGGCTGTGGACAGGGCATCAGTGAGGCACACGGAAGGTGAAAAGGCGCTGGGAGACTGAGAGGAGTGGGGGAATGCTAAACCGTAGGAACACGTGGGAGCTGTAGACAGTTGCTAGTGATGAAGAGTTCATACCCTGACAACCAACCAACCATTATAACTGTGTTTACGGTTTTTTTTTTAAATGTTTTTGAGTCTCAGTTTTCCTATCTGTAAAGTGGGAATAAAATTTTCAGTGCCACAGGTTGAGAGAATGAAGTGATTTAATATCACTAACTAGCTTAGATCGGATCGACTACACATCATCAAGTTTCTTTTGCAGCATTTCATCCCATTTGTGACAAGCTGAAGCAGGAGAGTGATCATGGAGAGAAAGAAGAACAGATTAAATGCAGACTCCAATTTTTTTATTTCTCTATTTGAATTATCCAAAATCACGATCTGAAGTAGCCTTTTTCTTCTTCTTTTTTTAAAGTCCAAGTCCTCTACATCTAATAAATTACTTCATTCTAGAACACAGCAAGCAGAAACTAAATCAAGCCAATACAGATGTTGATAAAAACCCGATCAATTTAAAATGAATAATTCAATCAGGAAGGTGTCCAAAGGTTTCCGTAAATCTTTCCCCACATCTCACACACTTAACACTCTGCTACTGACTGAAAAGGTTTTCATCACCTCAATCGTGAATCCAAGAACACACCCTGCAGGACCCTGCGACCTGGCACTCTTCCAGAACATTCATCATGGGTGCACAAATCACAGGAGGAGAGAAATGCCTGGAGCTGGGCTCTGGAGGAAGTGAATTTTCTTGGCCAGATGTGTTTTCTGTTCTTTCACTTTTGATTCTCACCCTGTCATAGGTTACAGAGCAGTTCGGTACAAGCTGCAGCCATTACTGTACTGTTCAAATAATGTTTTGACTTAAACAAGGTACAAGTAAGTGCTCCAGACAGCCCAGTGTGACTGTCTACCCTAACAAATACATACAGAGACAGAGAGCAAGAGATAGATAGATAATAGATAGATAGATAGATGATAGATAGATAGATAGATAGATAGATAGATAGATAGATAGATAGATGGATGAATGGATAACAGAGCTGACTTATCACTTGGTCCTGAACAGCAAGTGTGTACTTTGCTTGAAGAAACTTTGCATCTGACTGGCAGATGAGATTGTGCCGAGTCGGCCCATCTCTACTTGATGGAGTTCCCTTATGAATGGAAGGAAAGCAGTAGGGTAAAGGACTTGGATTTACAGAAGATTCAGCTGGTTTTCTTGAAATACTGAACATCCCCACTGCATCTGAAGTAAGATTCAATTTACTAAGAATTGATTTATCCACAGCTTTCCAAGAGCAATTCTGTATTGGCATAGACATAAGTTTATTGGATCAATGAAGCGGCCAACACATTTTTATTGAACACTTAGTACATGGAAGGCATTGTGTCAGCTACAGAGAACAGACAGGAGAAGGTCTGGCCCTAAAGACAATGCTTCTTCAGATATGGAGACAGGCTTTATTCAAGAGAACTGGATACTGAGAAGAGAAAATCCGATATGTGGTTTGAATGTCACATGTCCCCCATGGTACACATGCTTTGACATTTGTTCCCCAGAGGGTGGTGCTGTCTGAGAAGTTGGAGAAAGATTAGAAGGTAAGGCTCTGCTGGCAGAAGTGTCCTCCCTGGAACCGGGCCTTCAATGTTGTTTAGCATGAACCCACTTTGCTTCCTGACTACAGATGCAATGTGACCAGCCAAAGGTCTCCTGTTCCTGTCACTGTGACTTTCTTGTCCCGGTGGACTGTAACTCCTCAAAATGTTTAGCCGAAATACACACTTCTTCCTTTGATAAGCTTCTCGTCAGCTGTCTGGTCACACCAATAAGCAACCAAGACATTCACTAGGGAGTGTGGTGGTGAATCTGAAGTATAAACTTGACTTTGCATAAGCAACTGAGTGGTGGAACAGCCAGAGCACAAGGTCCCCCCCAAGGTAGGCGGGCATCAGCCCATTTCTTTAGGGCCGTGGTTCTCAACCAGTAGGTGGCGACCCCTTTGGGATCACATAGCAGATATTTACATTACGATTTGTAACTGTAGCAAAATGACAGTTATGAAGTAGTAACAAAAAATAATTTATGGTCAGGGTCAGCACAATGGTTCAGGAACTGTATTAAAGGGTCGCAGCATTAGGAAGGTTGAGAAACACTGCTTTAGGGCCTGCAGAGCTGAAAGCCTGGGAAGGTTGGCGTCTCACTCAGGCCTTACTGTGGGAGCTGTTCTCACTTGTGACATTTCTGGCTCTCAGGTCTTGCAGGACTAGCAGCTTGTCTGGGTCAGTAGTTCATATGTATCATATCTCTTGGCCTCTACAATGTCTTCTAATTAAACTCTTCCCTCTCCTCTGTCTCTGTCTGTCTCTGTGTCTCTGTCTCTCTCTCACACACACATACTGAGTCACATAAGCAGGAGCCTTCTAAACCCTCCCAATCACACCTGGGTATCCTCGCCATCTTCATCCAACCCTCCCTCACTCCTCCCCAGACCCATCCTGGCTGCCATCTTCACAGTCCTTATTTCTCAAAGGTGAATGCAGCAGGTTTTTGCAGGGACTTCCCTATTGCCTCTGGACTCAAGGCTTTCAGATCCAACCAAGAATCTGAGACAGAGCCCTCGCCTGTTCCCACTATGCTAAACCCTGACTCTCTCTCTACACGGCTCTCAATGACCTTCCCACCACTCTTCTGTCTGAGAGCCTGTCACCAAGCCAACGACTACACTGTGATGCCAGCTAGCCCTGCTTTGTACCTCATTGCCTTAATCAATATTGCTATTGAGCTCCTATTTATATATTTGCTTGCTTGCTTATTATTTGAGTCAGTCTCCTGGATCCCTGATTGACCTTGAACTTGAGACGTGATGACCTTGAATCCACCTGCCTATACCTCTCCTCTGTAGGGATTACAGGCATGGTTCACCACACTCATTGTCTGTGTATTGAACCCAGAGCTCGTACATGCTAGCCAGCACTCTACCAGCTGAGCCACATCCCCAACCTGGATCCCTTGTTCCATGTGCTCTCAGGACTTGTCCAGCCCACGCTACCTCTCTGCCGAGGTAGAAGCAACTAACTCAAGTGTGTGCATCTTGGGTCCAGCATTCGCACTATCAAAATGGAGGTACTCTGCCCTTGGACACTGATGAAATGACTTCTATGGTTATTCCCAACATGTCACATGTCGTAGGCAGTCTCAAGCAACCAGCTTGGTTAATTTCCCCACATGGTACAGCCTGCTGCTAACTAATTCCCCGCATAGTACAGCCTACTGCTCACATCAGTTGGTCATACTTGTGCATTCCTCAATTCTCAGCTTATGGCAGGCTCTTCTGATATCCACACAGATCCAGCAAAACATGGCCCACTTTGAGTGACTTCAGTTCTTACACACTCTTGCACTCTCACTCAGTGGTCTCTGAGAGGCCCACTGAAGTCCCTCAGCCCGTAGGACCCTGGCTAATCCAAACACCTTTAGCTTCTCTCTACGGCCAACCCCACCCCACAGTCGATTCCCCTCACTTTTTTTAAGTATAATTTAACTCCCTTCCACCCAATCTTCTCCAGAGTCCACATTTGCATATCCAAAAGCTCATTAGTGTTCCTACTAAATCAAAGAGCCACATACCCTTTGTCTCCTTTAGCTACAAAGACATCGCAGAGGCCCTAACATGTGAACCTGCCTTCTAATCCCAAATCTAAGAGAGAAACAGACTAATTTCCCTAATGACAAGAATTACATTACACCTTTAGAAGCATAAATCTGTTCTGCTTTAAGATTTTTTTTCCTGTTCCATTTAATGTACCCTTCTCAACCTGGGCCAATCTAACTTTAGATTCTCAGCCCCCCTGCACACCACCACACGTACATAGAGCAGTGTGCCCACTCTTGGTTGGAGCCCTGGCCTCAGTCCTGGCCACTCCCCTGCAGCTCCTCTACCTCTTGCCTGCTGGAAGGAGCTGATAGGAAACATCTACTAAGAGGCTCCCTCTCTGCCCCTCCTTCCCCTTCCTCCCCCTCCCTCCCCCTCCCTCTTTCTCCCTTCCCAAAGACCCTTCCTCTCCCTGTTGCTGCCCCAGGGACAGATGATATGATCATAGGCCAGCCGTAAGGTTACTCAGGCCTGGGGACCCCCTCTCCTTAAAACCTTTCAGAAGGCAAATACTACTTACTCAGGGGTACTGGTCTCCCTAGCTTTAAAGCTCGGCTTTAGTCTCTGTAGTCTTAAATAACTCTCTTAACCCGAAGGACAGTTGGCCTCAGTGACTTTCTCTGGACCTACACTCTCCCCCTTAGGCCCCAAACTTACCATTCCCCTGCTTCTCTCATTAGCTGCCATGTTTTTAATAGATCTAATGCCTCCTTGGCCTCCTCTGTAGCTCTGAGCCTTGGACTCTGTCGCTTTTTGCTTTTTTTCAGCTCTTCTACTAGCTAAAGGCATTGTCTCTCTGTACACTGATGTCTCTTTGTCTACCAACTTCATCCTGCATCAATCCTCCTGTCATCTGGGACACACAACCCCATCCCAAAACCTTCATCCCTAACTCCTCTCTCTATTCCAAGTTCTTCACTGATCAACTCCACTGCCCAGTCCCCGCCCTTCTTGTTCACCCTGTTTCTTGCCTGGATTATTACAAAGTGGTCTCTCGTAATGCTTGATACACCTGTCCCGACTCCTGAGGAACACGGGTCTCAGAGTACAATGATCTCACAAGTCTAGCTCTGTTCAAGATGTCTAGAAAGCAGAGCCTGGGGCAAGGGTTAAATGCTGGTGTTTGACTTGTGTAGTGCAAGCTAGAAGAGTTGGAAGCAAAGAAACAGGTGTGTCAAGCCAGGAAAGATGTCAAATAATGAATGGGTCTCTCTGACTGCAAGGCAGAGACTCCCAAACAAACAAGTGCTCACGCTTGTTGAAACTCCTCGGACGAATGAGAGCACGCTCAGAGCAGTCTATAGGGAAGGAGGAGGAGAAACTGAACGGCCCAGGAACCTCCACTACTCACTGAGCAAGGCCAGCCTCTGAGGGGCTAAGCCCACTCCTGAGGTCTTCTAGTCTGTAGCATCCAGACCTTGGGGACAGTTCAAGAACCATGCAGGTACAACATGTTGTCCAAGCCAAGACATGGAGGGACAGCTTGATCCATGATCCACACAGTGAGGGGCCATGAAAGGGTAAGCTCAATGCTTTACACTCAGAAGAGTCTTGCAAGTGCTGCTAGAGGCTCTAACGAGGTCACGGACCCAAGTCCATGTCCAAATCAAGACTTATGTTTGAGCATGACACACCCTATATCACCCCTCCAGAAACTCACGTAGCATACTGAAGGCTTTAAGAAGCTTTCCAAAGACCTTTCCATGCCCTGGACTCAATATGCCAAGAGATCGAGTTTCATTTTGCTTATGCTATCATAAACTGAGTTTGCAAAAACATTCTTTGGAAGAAAAATTATCTAGATTGATTTATTCCCTTCTACCAGCTACTTTCTATTGGCACTGTGTTATTCTCAGGGAGAGAGAGAGCGAGCAGAGGGGGCTTGAGAGAGAGTGGCTAAGTTGGATCTTCCTTCAGGCAAGAGGTTTATTAACATCGCAGCAGGCAGTGAGGCAGGGCTTCAGAGGGAGAATTTCACACCTCCCCCCTAGAAAAAAGTCTACTTCTAAAGTTTCCTAGGAAATAGGAGTGTGTGGGTGTATGTGTGTGGGGGGGTGGGGGGTCTTGTAGCATTTAGAAGTGGGCTTCATTAATTGTGTGACCTATCCTGATGGCAGTAGGGGCAAAACATACCTTGCTTAAATGTCTAGAACAGAGGCCACTGGGTGTCCGGGAAGGGCTTACACTAAATGTGTAACCCATGTAACCTGACCCTAGTCAGGATGTATTTGACATTTAGGGGTCACAGGCTGGGTGTGTTTCTGGCCTAGATCCTTACCTGTAGGGCCTGGGTTCTCTAACAGTTCCTGCCCTGAGTAGTGGAGGGGTAGGGAGTAAGCTCTGACTCCACAGCAGGTCTCCAGCCTCACTGCGGAGGCTGGATTGTGATCTTCAAACTAAACTCACTGTCCCCCGGGGTACTTGCTTGCTCTGTCAAGAATGCCCCCTGCATTGGAAAGGCCCTTCAACTCCTCTAGGGCTAAATAAGGTCTGCTGCGGCCATCGATGCCACCTGACCTGCAGGCAACAAACAGTCTTCTCAGAGGTTACTCAGGACTCCTAACTCTTCCCTGACTCCCAACTCCCCACTTCCAAAATGTCAAGGCTCAGATGCCCAAAGATGACGGTGTTACCCCTAGCTGCATCTCCAGGAGATCCTGAGAGATTTGCAGGTAGCGGACACTCTGAGAAGCACGCAAAATGAGCACTTGGAACTGGACAGAAGTAACCTCCAAAAGCCATGACCATGCAGCACCCTGCTCTGCCTCTTCCAGTGGATCCAGAGGCCAGCACAGACTCTCCTCGTGCTCCAACACTGTCCTTCTCAGAATATGACTCCAAGGTAGGTGAGACGCTCTATGAATCTATCACCTTTTAGAGCAATTTGGCACCGGAGAGGGAACCTTCTAAATGGTAACATAATAAACTGAAAATTTGTTTACTAAGGAGGCAGACTGCTCCCAGAAAGATGGAGAATGTTATTTTAGAGCAAGAACTGCCAAATTTACATACTCTCAGGCATAATTGATGGTCCTCATTAGTCCAGAAGCTGTAAACAAGGTCGTGCTGATATATAGTTTTCATGGCTACAGCCAGGGCCTGAATAAAAGGCAGAAGCAGGGGCTTCCAGAATGTTTGTACCCGTTTTTTCCAGAGTCTTCAGTTTCGAATTCCTTCAGCGTAAGGCTGTACTCCTTCGCTTGTCCTCCTGTAGCAGAAGTATCAGAGGGGCGAGCTTCACAATGCAGTCTGCTGCCAACCTCCCAGCTCCAAAGTGTGTGAGCACCATCATCTGTGCCACCTATTTATCACCCGCCATGCTCCTCCCAGCATGTGTGGCTTTCTACTAGGCATTGCTGAAGCCCTTGCCTTGGTTAGTGCTGGGAAAGCATAGGATTGAGCTGTGCGCTGCGGTGCTGTGCTGTGCTGTGCTGTGGTTGTCTGTCTGCGGTGCGGTGAGGTGCAGTGCTGTGTGGTGGGAAGGCAGTGTAACTACAGAGGCCTGGCCTTCTTTATTTCAACAGTAGAATGAAGCTGGAACTTTCTAGAAGAGTGGAACTTTTGAAAGGCCCTGTTTATGGGAGAAATGAATGCAAAGAGGTGGGAAGGGGAGCTGGGGAGACAGATCAGTGGCTAAAGCATTTGCTATGCAAGCATGAAGCCCTGGGTTTGGAGAGCCAGCACTCACATAAAAGCCCAGAATGGCAGAACACACCCGTAACTCCAGCCAGCAGAGACAGGTGGATACCAGGGAGCTCACTGGGCAACCAGACTAACCAAAAATGGCAAGCTCTGGGTTCACTCAGTAGCCCTGTCTCATAAAGCTAGGGTGGAGAGCAATAGAGGAAGACATTGATGTTGATCTCAGCCTTACACACACACACACACCACTATACACATACCACACCACAAACACACATACACTACACACACACACATATCACATACATACCACACACACTATCACACACCCCACAGACATGCACATCACACATCCCATACAGACATGCACATCACACACACACACTACACACACATACACACACCACACACACACACACTACACACACACCACATACATACCATACATATACCATACCACACACACCACACATCACACATATCACACACACACACAACCACACACCACACACACACACAGAGTGATGGGTCACTATGTCTCTCTACGATCTAATTTGAGTCAAAAGGACATGTCACACCTGTAGCTCTTGCCTCTTTGATCATTTGTCTCACAGCTTCAGACTGCCTTTCAATTGAATCAAGCAGCCGAGTCACCTAGGGCTGCTTTGGTGGGTGGACACCGGGGGTTTTGTCTGGAAGTACAGAAAATGAGAAAGGCATAGTTTCTGCCTTCAGGAAGCTTTCACCATGGCTCAGTGACAAAATGAGATGTAAGATGAAATGTGAGCCAGTTCCCTTGCTTGTCAAACAGAAAACTTCTTCCACAGGCTCTAGGAGGTCAGTTCTCCATTTACCCCCCTTTTATCTAAGGTTATAGACAGCTGTCAGCACCAAGTCTGATGTATACACTAGGAAAAATGAAACTCATCCAAAGACCGAATGCACAGGTTACACACTTGTTGGAGCAGGTGTGGGAGAGTCAAGGAACAGGTGTGGAAAGAGCCTGTACTACCGAGAACCCAGGAAGCTGGCCAGGCAGTCTGGACCCTGTAGTGATCCCACAAGCCACAACAGCAGACCTGGGCCTGGGCTGCTGGTCTTCATTGCTTGGTCTGAATATGAAGGCAGTTGTAGGAATGACCTGGCACACTGTGATGGTGCACAGTGTTAGTCAGGGCCCTGTGATGATTTGTAGGAAAGGGTGGGGTAGCAGTAGTTGGGAGACCTGACAGGAGGGGTGGGCTAGCAGGAGTTGGAAGACTACAGGAGGGGTGTCATTTTTCTCTGGAATGGCGTGGAAGCAGAAGAAAGGCTTCAGGATACCATATGGTACCCTGTCTGGTGAGTGGGCTAAACACAGGGGTCACATCAGGAGGTGGATGCAGAGGCACAAAGGAACAATGGTGGAAACCTGTAAGCAACAATGGAAGGCAAAGGGGTCCCTGCCAGAGCCTACTGTTCCTTCAGATGCCCAGCAGGCTCCCAGGAAATTAAACATATTCCCCAAGGGCAGGTTTAGGCCTTCCTAGTAAATAGCAACGACTTTAGCTTTACAGAGCCTCTCTGTGATTTATAAGCAGTCACCCTCCCTCTGAATCAAAGCAGCATTAGCCAATGTAACACAGAAGTTCTAGCTAGGAGAGAAGACATAGCTGTGTGTGTGTGGCATGTCTGACTCAGGCATGTGTGAGTGTGTATACATGTACAAGCATGTATGCACACATGTGTGTGCATGTGTGTGTATGAAGCATACAAGTATATGTATACATGTATGGAACCCAAGACAACCTGAGGTATTGTTCCTTAGGCATCTTCTTCTCCCCCTTCCTTCTTGGGGTGTCTCACTGGAACTAGGTCCTCCGTCCGTACCAACTATGTTACCTTCCCAGTTCACATCCCATTTTGATTGTGTACACTGTTTAACACATGCCAAGCACATGTGCTTAACCCACATCAGTACAAGCAATGTTTCACGTGACGGAGAAACGTGTTTTTATTGCCTAAGCTTTGCTCGTCTATACAGATCCTGGTATTTTGCTGCAGTGCAAACAAAATAGTTATTTTTGCTATGAGGAAGTTGCTGTCTGGAACAGCAAAGGGTGTTGTATCTATGAATGGGAGTAGCTCCTTGGAAAACTGACACAGTAAGGAGCATGATGGCATCATGGGCTGGAGAGATGGCTTCACTGGTGAAGTGCCTGCAAAGCAAGCACAAAGGCATGAGTTCAAACCCCAGGACCCATGTAAAAACCCAAGTGTAGTGATGATTCCTTATCACCTCAGTTCTGGGTGGCAGAGACAGGAGTTTGCTGACTAGTCAGTCAATGAGCTCCAGGTCCAGTGAGAGACCTGTCTCAAACCATGAAGACACCCAATGACAAATCTCTGACCTCCACATCTGCACACCCACAGCATATACACATATCTCACACCCACAGCATATACACACATCTGCACACCCACAGCATATACACACATCTGCACACCCACAGCATATACACACATCTGCACACCCACAGCATATACACACATCTGCACACCCACAGCATATACACACATCTGCACACCCACAGCATATACACACATCCACTCCGCAAACACTGCCACCAGCATATACACACATCTGCAACCACATATCAATCGCACACCACACATATCACCACATCTGCCACCACAGCTGTACCACAATCTGAACCCCGATTCACACATTACACGCTTATAAATCGCCTCAGGAAACACATTGCAACCACTACCAATTGCACACCCCATGCTTCACACATCACAAAGGCAAAAACATCTCAATCCAAGATTCCACCTTGCCCCACGAATATACACAAATCTGCCCCCACGGGATAACACAATGACACACGGCAATACAGGCACACCCACAGCATTCATCATTAAAGGCTTCACACTGACCCAAGCTATGGCACCTTGCATACACATGTTCGCATTGCACACCAGCTTTCCAATTGCAATTTCACAATCTGTATTCCCAATAACACTCCCGCTCACATTGCCTCACATTTTCCGAACAGAGACACAGATTAGAGTGAGAGTCCTAGGGAACAGCAATATTGTTCTAACCACTCCTTGATTGCAGCTGCCCTTTGCTTGCTCAGCATCACATAGAGGCATACAGTGTCATTCCAGAAGATTCCACCTGGGTGAGGCCTCCATTAGAATTCCATAAACAATAGTGACCCGCCCCCACATAGGGTGGAGACAACAAAAGAGATGTCTGAATAGCAGGCATCACCATCCTGCATTATTTATAGGGACTTGCAGGAGATCCCAAGCCTGTGGGCTTGGATGGGAAATGTGGTCGGGGGGGGAGGATGGTGCAGCTTTCTCTAATTGCAATTTCAAATCTGTTCCCAAATGTAAACTCCGATTTACAATTTGCCTCATTTTCTGAACAGAGCACAGATAAACAAACATGTTCAAAGTGATCAGGCACCCTGAATCACGGCTGGCCCCGGTTACATGTGAAGAACTGAGCCGAGATGAAAGGACCCATCTCTTGTTTCTCTTGGCTAGTACAAGCCTTGCTCTAGACCTGTACTGCTAATAAAAAAAAATAAACAATAGATTCACAGCCTCGTGGTTTGGGGCAAGACAAACACTATTGTGTTTTGGGTTTCAGTGACACATGATAGACTGGGAAGCCCGTTTTTAATTCCTTCCCATAACTTTTAAGAAAAGAAAGAAAACTGGAAAAGTTTAAATGTTGTTAATAAGGTGATATTCCCCCAAAACTTTCACTTCCTAGGTTTATTCTCTTTACAGAGAGGGTCCCTTTGAAGTTCTTAATAAAATTTTATTTTTTTCTTTCTCTAGATTTATTTTCCTTGGTCTTGAAAAACAATCAAAATCCAGCTGAAATCACTTTAGTGATGGCATGCACTCACAAGTGTCTATGCATCCACATGTGTGTGTATGGGTGTGCGCGTGTGCACATACAAGACACCAGAGTACCCACATTCCCCCAGAATGTACCATGTACCTTTAAATTAAGAAAGTGAGGTGAGGCCGCACTGTGTGCCTTAATCCCAACCTACCTCGTGGTAGCATAGACAGGGATTTCAACAATAATTCGGGCAGTCCTTGTTGAGGAGTTCAGATTAGGTACTAGCACTAGGATACCCTTCTCATAACTCAAAAAAAAAAAGAAAAGACAAAAAAAATGAAGGTGGAGAGAGCCTGGCACTTCATATGACTAAATTACTCGTTATGCAGCATTCGATCATGGGCCCCAGACAATAATTAGGCTATGTACCCTTTGGGGGTTACTATAGGGACTTTAAGAGGTCATGGTGCTCTTCCTCTCATGCTTAGAAGCAAAGATCGGGTGGCAGGAAGCCGGACTCAGACAGTACTATTTGCCACTCGGTAGGACTATCCGACATGAATCAGTGCTGCGTTGAGCCCTAGTCTATAGGCTTATGGCAGCTGAGCAAGACACGTCAATTCAGAGTTAAGAATCTGCCCTATGCAAAGCAAAGGGCAGATTCTGAGGGTTTGTCATGAATGTAGGGCAGTGATTGAAGCAAGCTGACAAGTCTGGCAAGAGCCACTCAGAGAGTAACCATCTTGCACTTTATAGAAAAGTGGCTCACTCAGGGTATGGCAGGCTCAGAGACCAATCCTGCAGCCAGTGATCCTTAGGACCTTTATGCACTGTCCTTTATATATGTGTATGTATATGCACACATGTTCATCTCATATACAGGTACATGTGTATGCACGCAGTGGGGGTGACAGAGGTCCACCTCAGTGTCTTAGTCAGGTTCTAGCCACCACGTCCCTTAAGGGTGGGTTTCTCACTGGCCCGGAACCCACCTGGGCTGGGTTGGCTGGCCAGCAAGCCACAGCGATCCACCGGTCTCTGCTTCCTCAAGCACTGCAAGCCCTCCCCACCGTACCTGATTTCTACATGGGTTCAGGGGATCAAACACAGGTTCTTACGTTTGTTGAGGGAAGAGAGTTGCCAGATTAAGCCACATCCCCAGCCCTGTTTTGAGACTGTAAGTGGAATACTTCTTGCCGGTTTTCATGGGCCAAATAGTACTACGTGGCATCTATTCTTCACACCCCCAGGTCAGTTTTGAGAAAGAAGGGAGAAAGCACTGGTTGAGAAAAGCACCGTTCAGAGCAGCAACAGGGACCTAGCATCATTCACATAGCACTGAGGGGACCTAGCATCATCCACAGCAGCACCAGGGACCTAGCATCATCCACAGCAACACCGAGGGGACCTAGCACACCCACAGCAGCACCAGGAACCTAGCATCGTCCACAGTACCACCAGGACCTAGCACCATCACACATCCGGGAACTAGTATCATTCACAGCAGCACCAGGGACTAGCACCATCACAGCATCACCAGATCTAGCATCATCCACAGCAGCACAGGGACCTAGCATCATCACAGCAGCACTGAGGGGACTACATCATCCACAGCAGCACGGGACCTAGCATTATCACAGCAGCACCAAGGACCTAGCTCTCCACCAGCACTGAGGGGACCAGTCTGGAATGCTTCCCACCTTGGCACAAACTCTAGGCAGCAAGCTGGCTGGCGAGGCATGCTTATGCAAACCGTGGTTCTGGTCTCCTTTAGCTGTAGTGGAATAGCAATTCACAAACCATGCTCAAACCTGAGGTGTCTAAAATCCACTAAGGATAGAGAGCTGACCCCGAGCTTCCGCAGCCAAGTCTATCTACATTATCAAAGCTCCCAGGAATTCTCCATCTTCCAACCAAAATGAAAATGGCAGCTGCAGGAAGAACGCTGAAAACCCAACCTGCCTTTTGTAAACATTCAATAAATAGAGGTAGAAATGATGAATCCACAGGAGGAGATGACAAACATGGTATTTAGGTTTTGCTTAATTATATTCAATTTCTTTCCTTTTTTTTTCTCCTTTGTTAATGAGCACTGGAAGGATAGGATGGGAAAAAATAAAAAAGGAAGAACAGTGGGGTTGCTGGTTGCTTCTCAGCATGCCACAGAAAAGAAAATATGGAAATCATTCCCACACTCCTTGGCCACAGCAGCCCCGACTGGGCTCCGGCCCCTGAGCTAATCAAGATAGTTCATTCCACTCCCCAGGAAAAGATCATCTGATTATTGTGCTCGGTATTCAAAGGCCAGCCTGGAGGAAGTGGCCACTGAGCAGGTGCCAGGTGTGGCTGAAAAGGTCCCATGACTCAGGGTTTCATGCAGTGCCTTCAGAGGCGGTTGTTCTCATGTGGACAGTTGCTTCTGTTGTCCTGACTCAGTGTCACTGGATCCCTAACACCTGCCTCCTGGTCCTTCCGCCAGCCCCATTCCTGCCTCACCATGCATGCTTGTGTGGGGACATTTGCATCCCTCTGCCTGCCCAGCTCACAGCTACTCAAGGTCAGTTCCTTGCTGACTTCCAGTCTTGCCTGCACCATTGTCTCAGGCTCTGCAGGTCTCAAGCATCTCAGCCCACTGTCCATTCTGAGATCAGAGAAATTGATCCAAGTGTTTCCTCAGATTGTAAGATGCCATATTCCCTCAAAGCCAGACCAGAGACAATGACTGCCATGCCAGGCCCATGGAACCTGCCTGAGCTGTGTATTCAAACTCTCAGGAGGTCCCTTCTGGGTGGTAAAAGATGACGATCCCACTGTCCAAGGCCTCTCCTCTCCTGACCTTTCTAACCCAGCTCCTACCTACCCTTCAGTTCATATACCTTCCAAATACAAATTCTTCCCAACACCCTTCTTAAGAGAACATATTTCATGGTAACCATAGTTTTCACCACGCTCTTGTTTAGTGGACAAACTTGTCTAAAGCTCCTCACTAAGTAAAAGATCTATGAGAGTAATGACCAGACTGCGCGGTTCACGTTAACCCATCTCTAGTTGCATGTCTGTCACATTACAGGCATCCATACACAGGCCACCTGTCTTCCTTGAGTGAAGTCACCAAAGCAAAGCAATGCAACAACAAACAGGACATGGTTTAAAAAGTTCCTACAACATGTGCAAGTCTGTGGGAACAGTTACAGGTTTCTCTCATTTAACCTGTGTTAGTTCTGAGACTCTGACATCTCCTACTGTCTGTCCCCACAGCTGGACATAGAGAAATCTCTCCAGTCCAACAAGCGCCCAAGCCAACCCAAGACCCCACACCTACCATAAAGACAATGCCTATTCTTTTGCCAAGAGGTGTGGCTAAAATAGGCTAATCCCAAACAGATGCCCCCTCCATCTCCCCTCTACTGAGATCTTTTGGCCTGGGGAGGGCTGTGATTATCATTCATTGAAAATACCTTACTTTATCCAAATTCTTGAAATACCACTAAGCTAACTCAAGTCTGGGAAGGCATATCAAAAAGGTAAAGAATCTGAATGACTTTAAATCGGTACCTGACTTGTCCATCCAATCACTCACAGTGCTTTGGACACAGTAAGTACCTCACACTGTTAGTGGCACAAGCCACCCCTTCCTTGTGGATCAGAGGATTTTATTTAAAAGGCACACCTCTCTGATGGCCAGACATCAGCATTAGAGCGCCATTCACAAACAAACCTCACAGAGTTGCATGTAAATAAGAGAAAAGAATGTGGGGAGGTGGGCTGTGAAATAACATTGTAGTTTCTGGTTGACACTGGCTAGAGATGGCCAGAGACCCAACAGGTTGGAGACCTCACAGGTTTCCCTGCAAGGGAGCATGCATTTGGCACACTCCCAGACTCCAGGCTCCAGACATGAGGCACAAAACCTCCATCAGTCCACGCCTTTCAGTCATGTAGGGCAAGGCCCACTAGCCCCTCCACAGGTAGAGGGCATGACTACAGGCTGCAGAGCCTCAAGACATCTCTATATTCATGATTACCTAAAGGCCAGAGGGCGTAGCCAATTAAGCATTCTTTTCTAATACCCTCCTCCCACTTGCAAAAGATATTTAACCTCAGGCTTACTCTGAGAACACAGGGTATAGCTTCATCCACTTTCCACCATGACAATAAATGTTTTAAAGATCATGAACTTCTTCTCTCTTTGGGGCCAGCCATGGGTGACCATGGAGAAGGTCTTCAACTACCGAGCCACTGTCTAATCTCCTGCTGAGGACCTCTCTGCTTCCAGCCACGAAGCTAGCGGAGCCAGCTGTGACCCAACCAAGCGAGTCGCCTCGACCAAGAGTCTCTACCCCACGGGGCGCCTCCAGAGCTTCTCCCCCTCGCCCCTTTCGGCTACAAGCCTCCATCTGTATCTCCCCCACTTCCTCCCCATTTCAACCCTTCCATGGCCTCTCAGCTGCATCTGGGAGCCCAAGGGCTGAGACCAGATAGTCTCTGGCCAAAGGACCTCCAACTCAAGTGCTTGGGCCCACTTGGGGGCTCAGACTGTGATCTCCCCACAGTCCGTGTCTGCCCAGCGCTGCGTGGAGTGAGCACAGTCGAATTCCTGCGCTTCTGTCCTCTGAGTCGAGGCTCCAGCCGCCTAGAGTGGCAGACACTAGGGACCCACAACTCAGCCCAACCGGACCCACTCCCATGTGCACACTACAGCCCCACAGGTTGAGGGCAGGAGGACCTCTGCTTGGATCTCCAGAGGCACCCATGAAAAGGAAAAGCCCAAGTAGGGAGGCAGTATGGCTATAATCCCAATGCTAGCAAACTGGAGACAAGAGGATCCTTATGACTCAGTGGCTGGCCAGCCTAGCCTATCAGTGAGCTCCAGGATCAACAAGAAACCCTGAAACCCTGTCTCAAAAACGAGAATGAGGAATATACTTGATATTTTCTGCTGGTTCTTACACAACAACACACACACACACACACACACACACACACACACACACACACACACGGGGCTATAGATATGGCCAAGCAGTCAAAAGCACTTGCTTCTCTTCTAGAAGCCCTGGGTTTGGGCTCCTAGCACCTACATGGCTCACTTCCATCTAGAATACCAAGTTCTAGGAGGCCTAGATACTCTTCTGACTCTGGAGCACCAGGCAAGCATGTGGGGACCATACATGCATACATATGTGCAGGAAAACTCATACACACAAAATAAAATATGCAAGCATTTAAAGAAGAATGCTGCCTTCAGTGGGTGCCTCACAGTTTCCAGTTTATTATCTAAGACAATATTTAGACCACTAATAATCATAGAAGTTATGTTATGAACTCTTTAATAAAACAAAGGGCAAAGAATAGCAAGGTGGCTCCGCAGATAAAGCCACTTGATGATCTGAGTTCAACCCCTGGAACCCATAGTGGAAGGAGAGAACTGATTCCAGCAAGTTATATCTGACAACCACATAGCATCCCCCTCTTTAACACACACACACACAACACACACACACACACACACACACAAGCACACACACAAATTTGTAAAAACCTAAAACCAAAAATGTTCTCTCTCAACCACAAAGCTAATGTACAATACACAGCATCTTCAAAGCTAAAATTCCATGTTGTTAATATAAAATATTCAAGATACCTTACACATTCATATTTTCATACTACAGTATCACATTTAAGTAGATCATCAACTTTGATATGCCAACTGCAAATTAAGTAACAAGAAAAAAATCTAGACTTTTAAAAACAAAAACTTCAATCGGAAGATCTTAATCTTGTCAAGTCGTACAGTTGAGGAAAACACAAAATATTAATACCCAGTGAAAACATGAAGCAAATGTATTGTACCTACAAATAACTTAGCACATATCCTGACAGAAAAAATCCCTGCTCCAGACAGTAAACACATAAATCATCCCAGATTAAAGACGCACACATGGAAAGTAAGCAAGCAACTGTGACTGTAATGAATTCTGAGCACTTATATATTGACAAAAATCACTGAGCAAAATAAAGAACATTAATTTGTGTTAAAAGGAAGTACTGTGTGGAGCAAAGCTTGAAGTGCCTTCAGGGAGCCATCAGCACAGCAAATTGCGCAGGCTCTCCGTGCCCTGCTCTGTGATGCTGTGGGACACAGCCGGGCCACTGCCATCTGTGACTGTGACACAAGTTAATGATCGAATTGTTAGAGATTAACCTATAGTTAGAAAACAAGAAGTCTCCACAGACAAGACAAATTAGACATGTTCTGGGGAGAGCGATAGATTCTGTGGGAGACCTTTTTATCTGTCGAGAGGTGGAGACTGGCTGGGAAAAACTGAACCATCCATTATTGCAATGCCAGGAGTCCAGGGAGGCTGCCTCCTGAGGAGCAAGCAGCCAGGGATGCTGGCAGGAGCAGAGGTCTCTCATGCCATTCTCTCAAATGAGGGAGCTGCTTGCTCCTGACAGGACACCAAGGAGGGAAAGGGAGTGAGCAGAGACTCCTGGAGGCAGGGTGGTCTTGTGTTACCCACTGGTGGCATCAGGTAGACACAATGCCCACTGAAACAGAACCCCAACCGCCAGTCACCAGAAATAGCCTCTAGCAAGTCTAAAGCCAAAGTCTTCTTCAAAGCTAACTGATTTTACTGGATGGTGATGGAGAGAAACTTTTCCTTCAGTGAATGCAAAGCAAAAACCAATTCAGAACTGAGGATACCACTCAGTTCATGATGGCAGAGGATGAACTGCTGGTGCCACCTCCCTGGTCTTATCAGAAAGGATACCAGATAAGGAACCGTGGACACACAGTGGTGGCCTAACCACCAGGCACAGCAAACCAGTGATGTAACTACGCAAACTTCTACCCATCAGATAAACTCAGCTACATGGGCAAAAGGTAACTTCAACACCCTTATCAGGGCTACGTTGAGGGGTCCAATGGCAATTCATGACTCATGAAGTTGCTGAACCCTCTTTAATGCTCTTCTCTGGAAAAAATACTGTCTAGGCCCAAACATAGTTATGTTTCCCAGAGGTGGCTCCACTTGATGACCCAATACTGGCCATGTGTGATTTGGGTTCCCTTTCCTGTCAGCTGCCATTAAAAACATGCATCATGGAGAATGGATTCAGCACTTCTCCACCAGCTACCTGGCTGCTTCTAATTTTAACACCTTGTCTTTTTCCTGTTCTCGTACTTCTCACCTGCTTGTTCCAAACTTTCCCACTAAATCTAAATGCATTTTAAAGCCAAGCAAGTTATAAATTTTAAGCAAGTATATGTCTAAAATATAGACTCATTAATTTTTCAGATAAGAATATTAAGGTCCAGAGAACCACCAATGGTAATATGGTGCTAGAAAAAAAACATATGCCACAGTAAATATCCAGTAATATCATAAACTCAAAATAAATGTTTATTTGTACAGTGGAAAAAGACACTAAATCAACTGGATTATAATTCCTTTGGGGCAATATTTTCTATTTATTAACAACATAAAATAGAAATATGCACAAGTGCAGAAGCAAGCCTTGCTGGAATTTGTAGTGTTAGTCGGGATCTGGTGACCAGCATTATCTATTACAGACAGTACCAACAATGACAACAGTGTGGGAAAATTCCAGCTAGTTAGCTAGCCAAGGGCCATCCTTTGTGTCTCTAAATGTAGATCCTAAATTACAATAGTGACATTGACCAGGGCTCTGCTGTCCACCACGGCAGTGGAAATGCTTATGAAATAAGACTATGAAAGGTGCCAGAGAGGAGAGGGGCTTAGATGGTAAACATTTTAGGAATAAAAGACCTATGGGGACTGGTCAGAAGACTCTATAGTCCCAGAAAAAGTGTATGTGTGCTGTAATACAAAGAAGACTCATGATCATCACTGTGCAGTGGCTGATGGGAGTGCTGAGAAGGACAATGTTATTTCCCTCTAGACGCTGCTAGGAAGTGAGCCAGGATGAGCTAGCTGTCTAAGGTAGCTGACTACCAAAGATTAACACAGGGTGAACTGACCCACGTACTGCTGTGGCATTAGTTCAAATGGCAGATCTCTTAAGGAACTCCATGTTGAGGGACCCACCAAGGAGCTGACACAGCTAGCGAATGGGCAGTCATGCAAACTCATCCCCTGGGATAGGACCCAAACATGAAGAAAAGGAGATCCACAGAAGTCGGCCATCACCACATGCGGAAAGATACAAAGGAAGAGTCAAGCCTGCCCCACAGCAAGGCTGAGCACACAGAGTTGCCCTCATCTGAGACATTCACCACCGTGGCAATCACATTTTAATTACCACCAGTTTTGTTTATTTAGTATCACCAGAAAAAGAATTTTGTCTACTCAGGCTAAATGCCAAGACCTGTTGAGATGGCATTCAGATTAAGATGTCTCAGGCATGCATGCACCTTTAACTGAATAAATAACATTGCGTGTTGTTCTCACCCTGCTACTCTGCCTGGCAGCTTTGTCTTGTGGACTCCCATCAAGCTTCACACAACTACACGAGGATGTTACATTTTCCCTAATGCCCTCCTAGAATGGCACATGAGGCCCAGGTCCCTACATATTATTTTGCTAGCGTCACTTACTACTTCACATGTGTCACTAAGTTGATTATGGAAATGTCCTTGGAACACCTGACTAAAGGGATGAGAGCTGGACCAGTGCTTGTGCCATCTGACAATCTAGACTGGTTTCCAGTATACCCAGAGTCCACTTCCCATTACTACTGAGGAGAGTTCCTGCATTTACAGACCAGTTTTCAGCTTTCGGTTACTAGTTTAAGAACGGCTGTATCCATCTGCTGCAGCTCCTTCTCTGACTAGTGAGTTTGATGGTTTGTCCCCTGCTATGTGGTCTGTATGTTTACTCGTGTGAATACATGCTCAGACCTTTCTCATTTTTTCCTCATGTACTATAATCTCTTTCATGTTTTTCAGTTGCCTTATGGTATTTATATTTTTTCAAGATTCATTTTATGTGTGTGTGTTTTGTTTGCGTGTACTGTGTGCACCACATGCATGCTTTTGCCTTTGGAGGTCAGAAGAGGGTGCTGGATCCCCTGAAACTTATAGATAGTTGTGAACCACCATGGTGCTAGGAACTGAACCTGTCTCCTCTGAAAGAACAGAAAATGCTCTTCAGCTCTGAGCTCTCTCTTAAGCCTACCTCATGAATCTCTGAGCACACATCTACCACTTGGTCAGCTGCCCATCTGTTACAGAAGCATCCTATGTGTAGATCATCTGTATCTTTGAATCTGATATCAAATCAATTAGTTTCCCCATGCATTTTCACAAGTTTATTGAGTGCTTTAAAAATAGAGTTAAGAGTCTGAGACTGCTCTGGAAGCTCCCAGAGACTAAGCTACCAACCAAAGAGCTTACATAGGCTGTTCTGAGGTCCTGGCACAGATGTAGCAGAGGATTGCCTCAGAGAGGATGTGCCTAATCATGTAGAGACTTGATGCCCTTGAAAAGGGGGATCCCATGAGGGGAAAATACCCTCTCAGAGGCAAAGAGAGGGGGAATGGGGTGAAGAAGTCTGGGAGGAGGGTTGGGAGGGTGCAACATTTGGAATGTAAATAAATAAAATAATTAATTAAAAAGTAAAGATATCAATAAAGAGTCTGAGAGTAAATTTTAAAGATTGATTTAGAAGGAAACCATGCCTTTATAATATTATTCCTAGGAGAATAACTCATTAAATCTTTGTCTTTGATCAGGATTTTAGCTTAAGATTTGTGTATTGTGGTTGCCACTGAGTGATATTTTATGTTTTACTAAATTTTTAAAATTTAGAAATAACTTTTTCTTATAATTTTACTTTATGTGTCATTTGTGTGTGTCCTTTGTGTGGGTACCCATGGTGGCCAGAAGAGGGCAGCAGATCCTCTGGAGCTATAACAAGCTGTAGGCAACCAAACATAGATGCTGGGAGCCAAACTATAGTCTTCTGGAAGAAACGGAAGCCTTCTTACCTGCTGAGCCTTCTCTCTAGACCTCAAGTTTCAACTTATGTTTTGCTTGTTTGTGGAACTGAGGCCTGAACCTGATATGCAATTACTGCACCAGTAAGCAGCACCCTCAGTCCTGACACTGAGCCTCACGGACTGAGAATGGAGCAAATGCCATCACCCTCATTAGCTCTAGGAATCAATCAGTCATCCAATTGCACTGGTTGTGATGACCATATTATCCATAAACAATTATAACTATCATTGCCTTTTAATCCTTAGACCTGTTACTTCTGATTATTTTCTGTAGAACGTTGGCCACATAAGCAGATGTTACAGAAAATATGTAGTAGACACTTTAGATGAATCCCTCAGACTTCATTCATCCCTACTTCCATTTGAGTATTTCTAAATAGGGAGAACTGCATTTCCCAGGTTCCTTTACAGCTAAGGTTCCAGGAACATGTTAGGACCTATCAATTGAATGTACCCTCCTCCAAGAAGCTGGAAAATGGAGATAGAGTGAAGGCCATTTCCCTACTATGATGAGTGTAGAAAGTAAGTATAGAGATACACTTGTGTTCTTGTGGCTGAAACTCAGACTCTAGCATCTAGTTATCCTATTTGTGTGTGGAGGGGAGGGCATCTGATAATGAATGTACCAGCAGTAGCAATCCCCTGTGCTCTAGACTGTAGCAACTATAGGGTGTGATAGTAACACCCATCTTCCACCCTAAACCCGCTTCTCTAATCCTCCCATCTTTAGATATCTGAGTCACAATGTTATATCCTTACACTGTAAAATCTAAATTCACTGTCTGCCAGAGTAACTGGTAGCAGTATACTTACTGGCTGCCAATATTAGAAGTAATAGGTACCTAAAATTTCTCCATTAAGCCTGATTTTGATAACTTCTTGGCATGTGATCTCTAAGGAAGTCCTCTGTTCTAATTTGTCAGGTATGCCATTCCTCTGAATCTCAAACAGGGCCCAAAGTTTGCTTTTTCAGGACTGCTTGAGATAGCCAGGTTTCTGTCAGTTTTAATGTACAATATTCCAGTAGCAGACTTTTTGATCAAGGCTTTGGTAGCCTTATTGAACAAGCAGGACACTTTCCTATTTTCTATATGGAATAGCTGGCAACCGATAAGAATTGATTCTTTCTTAAGACTTTAGTAGACTTGCCTATAGAGAATGGCCCTGGGTTCTCTGATTAGGGAATCTTTTGCTCCTCTCTCCATTTCTGTTCAATGTGTAGATCTATTCATGTTATTTCTTCTTATGAGAGTTCCAGCATTGTCTGCTTTTAGTGAACATTCATTTCTTGTCACTTCCACCCACATTGATCAGCATATGTTTGTCCAGCAGTCCTTACATCATTTGGACTAAAACTTAAATCACTGATCTAAAACAGCGGTTCTCAACCTGTGAGTCATGGCCCCTTTGGACACTCAACAAGTGTCGACTAAGACGACTAGAAACACAGATACTTACATTACTATTCACAGCAGTATAAAAATTACGGTTATTAAGTAGCAACAAAAATAATGTTACGGTTGGGGTCACCACAACAAGAGGAACTGTATTGACAGGCTGCAGTGTTAGGAAGACTGAGAACACTTGGTCTAGAACAATTTCCTTTGTGCTGCACCATATTTATTTTAGCCCATCTTCTCTTTCTAGTCAACCGTATTCAGCTTTAAAGAGCAAGGCTTGTTCAATGTTAATATTTTCCTGCCACCATTGCTTCTGTACTAACCTTTATTATTTATTTCTTAGTTTTTTTCTTTTGTGTGAGGGGCCTCCCTTGTTATTCTTCTGAACATTTTGTTTCACATTTTAAACGTGTGCTTACTGCACGTATACACAGAACATAAGCCCCCTTTAAGCACTGATTGAATCAGAACCCTAGTTCTGACATATATTTTCATTTGATTTCATTCTGAAAATACTGTAATTTCATTTTTGTCTTTTTTTTTTTTTTTTAAACCCAAGGGGTTATTGAGCGTTACTTGATGTGCAGCAATGAGTGTTGTGAGACTGTCACTTGGTTAGTCATTTTCGTGTTGTACTTTATCAAAAGAATCCTCCGGTAGATATCATTTTCATCTCTGGGAAATTACTGAGCCTCCCTCTCTGACATGAATAGATTTTGATTCTCATCCGTATGAGCCCCACACATAAATATGTTGTTTGCTAAATGTGCGGTTTTTGAAGACTTGGTGAAGCTCAAGTTCATCAGCCATGCCTCCCCCACCTCTCAGACCTGAACTGCAGGGTCTATGGCTTTAGAGCAGAGGGTAGGAAATCCTCAGAGGAAGCTGATCATATGCATGAAGTTCAATAATTGCTGTTGCTGTATTTTCAGGCTATATTATAGATACTTCCTATCATCTTTCTATTTTCTTTTGTTTTCAGATGAGGTTTTTCAATGTAACCTGGACCATGGCAGAGTCTATTACTCTCCTGCCTTAGCCTTCAGAGTCCTGGGATTACAGGTGTGCACTGACTGATACCCATGTATCATGGGTACATCATGTGGCCCTATGGTCACATGCTCTTGCCTTGGCATCCTTTATGAATATCTAATACTTCATTTTGTCCATTATTATGTATTGGAGTCTCTACTGCTTGTTGGTTCATATATGGTAATATTTATTTATCTATTTATTTAATGTATTTATTTATTTATTTCTATTTGGACAAAGTCCTGCTATGTTGCCACAGCTGTCCTGGAACACACTGTGTAGATCAGGCTAGCCTAAAACTCACAGAGTTTCACCTGCTTCTGCCTTCTGGGTGCTGGGGCTTAAGCATATGCAGTACCCAAGGGACATCCTTTCCTTTATCTTCAACCTTTCATTTTCAACATTTTTTTAGTGAGTTATTTTACTTACTCTTTTTCATCCTGTCTGAGATTAACTCCTATTACTGCAACATTAGGAGTTGACATCTTCTTTTTCTGTGTGTTCCACTCATTTTCTTTCTGTTTTCTCCCTTGTTTCCACTTTTAATGCATGTGTTAGGTTTCTTCTGTGGGTTTAGAAGATATACTTCCAGTTTACTTGAAATTCCCAGGCCTATGCAGCAGGGCCATCATTATGTGTGTTCATTTCCCCTCCTCTCAAGTCCCAGCGACTTCCCTTCCAAGGAATAACGCTGAAACAGTCTAGTGTTTTGGTTCTGGGGTCTCTTGCATGTGTTTTCTTGTTCCTTTGGTCATAGATATCATTTGTAGCAATGCCTCCTCTCCTGTAGCTCACTGCTTATTCCTGTCACACTGGAATTTTCTCCCATGTTTCTACACAATCATCTTTATTGTCGTTGTCATCATCATCATCATCGTTGGTGTTTATGTCTCTGAGGATAACCTTAAACTCCTCACACTCTGCCTCTACCACCCAGTCGCTGGGTTACAGGAGTGTGTCAGCACAGCTTGTTAACCTGGTCTTAGGGATGGAACCCAAGTTGTCATGCACACTAGGCAAGCGCTCTATCAACTGAGCCACACCCCATCCCTCTACACAGTCTTCCCAAGGAGAGCTTTATAAGGTCAGTACAGCTGGGATCCTGGACGCCAGTGCACCCCAGCTTGAGTAACAGTTCACCTGGAAACAGATCCAAGCCTGTAGAGTAAGGTGGGGCTAGCTTCAAAATGCTTATTACTGCCGAGCCACAGACTGATTTAAAAACTTGCTCTCAGAAAGCCTTCCCCTAGACTCTCAGGTTTCCCCTGGCTGCCCTCCTCAGGCTGCAGGTGTCCTCTTCTCTGCCCACAGAAGTTCTGGCTACCCGTTCTGACCCAGGGTCCTCAGAGGCTTTCCCTTAGTTCCTGGCTTCCACTTGCCCCAGTGCTAATGTGGGTTGGCTAGTCACCTTCTTGGCTGGGACTGAACGTAGACACCTGTTTTTTACATTTAGAGATGATATTCCTGAGCATTTCCTGTGATGAGCAGAAATGGGGGGGGTCGCCTTTTTAAAGGTAGAGGGTCAAAGTGGGCTAGCAGGTTATTTTGGCAAGTACAAAGTACATTCTGAATGGCTGGCGATAGAGTCTGACGCCACTTGGAGTAACTTTTAACAAAGGTGCTGCACACATTCCCAAACAGCTGACTGCATCATACAGGTTAGTGCTGGCTTTCAGAGGCAGGCACCCGATGGACACAGGAGCTCTGTCCTAGCCAGAGCACAAGCACAAACCTCCAGGTTGGCTCAGCACAGACCTAAGATGTTCACTGTGGATAAACTCACTACTGAGTGTGTTAATCTAGTCCATTTTATTTTAATGAGAAAACGAAGGAAGTGTGAATTTAAAAAGAAAACATTGAAAGGAATATAAAATATTCATAACTTACAACCCTATAAATAATCCATAACCAGAGAGACTTAGCTTGCTCGTCGGAGGCACTGTGTAGTGGAGGGAAACACAGACCTTTGTAGTGTGGCATCTGATAGTTTCTCCCAAAGAAACTTCAGGAAGAAATGTGAGAGCCAAGTAAAACCCACACAGGGAGGAAGTAAGCCAAGTCACTGAATCCAAGTGTGGGGACCCAGGCTTGGTTCAGAAGTGAGTATCTCAGCACTTTTTAATGCCTCACAGTAACTACCACATGGAAACCTAAGTACCAAACACCATGGTTAGCGCTAATCACCACAAAATTAGTTCTGCAACATTCCTACCCTTGGCCATGATCACTATGGTAACAGGCTAACACATCTGCACCATGGAGGAGTGAGAGACTCCGGGATAGAAAGAATCCTGTTTCTACAAGGTTCCTTCCTGAGATACACGGCAGACAGACATTCAGGGAGTGGCATATCTAACAGAGTGGGAAAGCCTAGAAGTAGACATGAAGAGGAAGGTGCGGGCACGGGGAGCCAAGAAGAGTGTGGTGCATAGAAAAGAGATGATACTAGCAGAAAACAATGGAGATGGGTAAATAAAGATCCTTGGATGTGTATTTTGCATGCTAGGAACCCTCTCGCCATACTTATAGATACAGCAATGTCTAAGGGTGGGGATCCATGTTCAATATGTAAAACATGTTAGGTGTGCGCTAAGAAAAGAAGCAAACTAGGAAGGGAGGTTGCACTAGGGCAGGGGCTGGTGGATGCAAGCTTAGCTAGGGTGAATGGGGAAACCTCACTGACAATGGGACTTCGGATGAACATGCATGGGGGAGCTGGCCACTATCTGAGGGAAGAAAACTCTATTCTGAAAGAGGGAAGAAAGAAATGCCACAGCAGCTTAGGAGAGTAGGAGCAGCTGCAGGAGGTCACATGGGGTGGAGAAGACGAGCAGTGTGTGGAGCATGAGCAGAAGACTCAGGCAGAGACGGAGGATGCATGCTTCCAGGAACCAGGCCTGATGCAAGAACACCATTTAAAGGCTGATCGATGCATACAACAGCCAAATGGTGGGAGCAGTAGGTAAAAGGGAGAGAATTCAGACACCCCTCCAGACTCAACAGAGAGGTTCTCCAAATCCACGGGATGTGAGTATAACAAGAAAAAGTAGGCCAAGGAAGACTCGGAAACTAAGCTCCCCACTCACAGCCCAGGTAAACAGCAAGGGCAGAGTTGTTTTAAAAGAAATACAATTTTAAGGTGAATTCAAGCATGTTGCTAGGTGGTAAAGCACATGCTCATAGGGTGCTGGCCCTGATCCAGTCTCCAACAAAAGGGAGGAAAAGGAAAGGGAAGAAGAAGAAGAAAGAAGGGAGGTGAGAAGAGGGAGGGAGGGGAGGGACAGAGAAGAGAGGTGTCGGGGGAGTGTGCACTTGGATGTCAGCCACATATAGATGGTGCTTCCACAGAAAGTAATTAGTTGGACACTTGTGTTTCCCAGAAGCAAAACAAGGCCCCCCAGGGATCTGCTAGCTGGAGGCCCTCCACACATTCTGAAGAAGCATATTATGTTATGATGAATACCATTTAAAACAATATATGTGATAAAACAAACATTCCTAATATGAAGGCAAAGTCAGCCCCTGAATGAGTTTTTGAAGATAAAACAGCAGACTTCAAAGCCAGGCAGTGGCACGCTACTGTGCAAGTCTTCCCTAGTCTCCTGGGGCTGTCCATTTCTCTCTTCTGCCGATACCAGTCGTCCCCAGGTCTTCCAAGTTCTAAGAGCTCAGGACTTTTTAAGTTCTTTCTACATCAATCACCTGGCGACATTTATTGAGTATAGAACTGTGTGCCCAGAGCTGGGGAGAGAGGGGTTAACAAAACATAACCCTGGCCCCTGTGAGATCTCCCACTGCTTGCTGATACTAAGTTCACTTGCTCTTGGTTTTGTTTGGGTGTTTATTTCAAAAGAAGAAGAAGAAAGCAGCATCCGCTTCATTTGTACTGTGAAGTTCAAATGTTTATGATTGGAAACTCTTTAGGAATTCTAAGCAGATGTGCAGTGAGCTAGCAGACACTGCAGAGCTCCAGCCAGGTAAAGCAAGCGCAGGCCTCTGATGGATGGGGCAGGAAGGAGTCCGGATGAATGAGCATGTCTGGGCACAGAGCTCAACTTCTAAGTGTCCTGGCTCTAAATCAAAACTTAAAAGGAAGAGGAAAAGGCATGAAAATTCTTGGACAATGAAAGTCTTTTTCCTGGAGATGGACATAAGCCCGCTCCCTGTGGATCTTCGCAGACAACCATGATGGCTAACAGAGTGGACAGCACGCACAGCTACTATTTTACAGAGTCTGTGGCTTTGTTCACATGGAAGCTTCCTGTGGTGGTGAGCTATAAAGCCAGACAGCATTTCTGCAACCTACTCAATTCTAAAATCCTTGTGAGGGTCGCTTGTCTACACTGGGCTTGTGTTTCCAGGTGTACGTATTGCTTTTACAATAATAAAAATATTTGTCATAGTTAGGCTTAGCATCTGAGTTACAAACGGCTCTGAGAAAAGTGCTTTCAACAGGAGCTCGCCTGCTTTCGATTTTCCTTCTGTTTTCATGCTTGAAGTTGTAAAGAATATATCCCATAAACAACGGGAAAATTTTAAAACATTCAGCTTATATCTTCGAATGGCCATTGTCAAAAGGCTTCTGTCAAACTTATTGATGTGACCTTGAATAGGATAGGGAAAAATGAACGACTTTGGAGTGGAGTACATTTTTATTTACTAAGATACATATTTATAGCATAAGAGAGTTACTGTTTATCTAAATGTTTCTTCTCACCTATTGTTTCTCTGGAGTGCCTTTTGTTTGCTTGGTTGCTTGAGACAATAACACTTTGTAGCCAAGGCCATCTTTGAACTCACAAAGTAGCCAACAGTGGTCTCAAACACCCAGCAACCTCCTATTTCCACCTTCTGTGTGCTGGGATCACAGGCGGGAGCCATTAGGCTCAGCTCAGAGAATTTCTGATAATCTCTAGTACAGTGGATTATCATAGCAAAGGGGCAAATTCTATTGAAACCAAAAGCTATCACAAGGATCACCTTAAACACCATGATTACTTCATGATGACTATGGAATGACTACAAACAGCCCAGAAGAGTTGTTGGCCATGCATGGCACATAAATGCCCCAGTCTTTCCCCTGCTCCTTCCTTGCTCCATCCAGTAACACTGTCTGGGTCCTCCAGGCTGGTTTAGGTCCAGTTATTATCCTTTGCCCATGGCCTGGAATACAGAGGATCCCCATGCTGGCTACTTTTATGTCAACTTGACACAAGATAAGTAGAATTATCTGAAAGCAGGGAACTTCAACTAAGAAAATGCCTCTAAGGCATTTTTTTAAAACATAGTGTTTGATAGGAGAGGGCCTGGCCCATTGTGGTTGGTGCTGTCCCTAGGCTGGTGGTCCTGGGTTCTATAAGAAGCAAACCATGTGAGCAAGACAATAACCAGCACCCCTCTATGGCCTCTGTATCAGCTCCTGCCCTTCTTAAGTTCTTGCCCTCACTGTTTTTGATTATGAACTGTTATATGGCACGGTGAGTGAAATAAATCCTTTCCTCCCCAAGTTACCTTTGCTCATGGTATTGCATCACGGTAATAGTAAAATTTATTTATTTGTTCTATGTATGTAAGTGCTCTATGTGCATGTACATGCCAGAGAGGGAATCAGATCCCATTACAGATGGTTGTGTGGTTGCTGGGAATTGAACTCAGGACCTCTGGAAGAGCAGCCAGTGCCCTCAACCTCTGAGCCATCTCTCCGGCCCTCCCCTTCCTTCTTAATGAGGTCCATTAAGACCCTGGAGATCAACAGTGATCCCATTGCAGGCAGAATACATAGCAAATGTCAAAACTCGGGAAGAATAAAATATGAGGCAGAAATAAAGAGAATATATCTCAACGCTGAGCAGCAGAGATCTCTTGTCCTTTTTAAAATAATCCCTTTTATCCAACAGTCAGCTTCAACATCCGCACAGTGAACCTCCATTTTGTCCAAGCAAGTCCTGTGGTTATATGAAAAGACAAGGCATGTGAAATTCCCATTTCTATAAAATGCACACTGTCTGCTATGACAGCCATATTACTCATGTCAGTACAGTCCCATCTAACAGGACATGTCTAGTTTATCAGACTTCGGTGACTTCAAGTGTCAATACTTAGTAGAAATTTTAAACCATGTGAGAGAAACAAAACTCTTTCTCCTTGAATATCAGAAAGGGAAAAAAAAAACAATTCAAAAACCTTTTATACTAATCTCTGGTAATAAAGAAGTACAAAAATACATTTCTTTATATATTTCTCTTTATTGATATATTTATGTAATTTCAATGTGGGAAGAGAGAGAGAGACAAAGAGAGAGAGAGAAAAAAAGAGAGAGAGATTGATGGAGCATTGGTCCAAGATTTCAACCCTACTTAGATACTCAACCCAGAAATATATAAATCCATCATTAAAAAGATGGCATAGAATTTGCATATAATTAGTGCACATGCACCTTCTTACTTCAAATTACTTTTTATTAACTGTGATATCAACACAATACAAATTTCATGTAAACTGTTGTTAAACTAAAAAGTTTAGAAAAAAATAAGGAGACAAAATAGTCAGCTTATACTCAATACAGATGCTTTTCCCTGTATATTTTCAACCCAGTTGGTTGCATGCAAGGATGCATAATCTGACAATAGAGAGGGCTGACTGTTCATATAGAAATGCACATTTTAATTCATATGCAGTGTGATTATATAAAATTGCATAAAGCCACTAGAAATGCAGTCCTCAGAACAGCATAGAGGTTCAAATGCCTGAATGAAAGCACAGGCTCAGCTTGAAGCAATACCTTGTAAGCTTCACTTTGTAATTGAAATTTTTATTTCAATAATTGTATATTCACATAGCTGTAAGGAATAAAAAGAGACTGGGAGTATCCTTCATTCAGTTACCCCAGCAGTATAATTCTGAATAACTATACTATGTTGGTAACCAGGATCTGACATAGGCACAATCCATTTTCTTACCCAGATTCTCCAGCGTGGCTTGTACTCCCTGTGTATTTAATTTTAACACATTGATTTTATTACTTCTTATTCAGCAGATTTATGAGTGTGAAATTCTTCTACATTATTCTTTCAATGGCTTCAGGGTCTGTACTATTGTCTCATTACATTCTTGACATTAGCAGAGTGTGTCTTCCTTTTTTTTTCTGCCTTCTCAATTTTGCTAGAGGTTTGTCAACTGATTATATTTTCAAAAGAACCAGATTTTTGCTTCACTAATTTTTCTCTATTGTTTTCCTGCCTTCAATTGCAATGACTTCTGCTTTTTATTCTTTCTGATTTGCTGTGGGCTTGTTTTGATCCTCCACCTCAACATTGTATGCTTTTTTCTAGAGTGGAGAGACAGTGCTGAGAATGGAATCCTGTACAGGACTCTAGAGCTCTACCACTGAGTTACATTCTGCAGCTCCTCTCTTCCATAATGTCTTGAATAAACTTTTTTGAGACTTAGCCAATGTGACTTTGAACTCTGGATCCTTCTTCTCCCACCTTGGGAGTGTTAGCATTGTAGGCATGTGCATGGCTTAAGGGTGCTGGGAGTGGCTTCCAGCATAGCAGGAGAGACTCTACTGACTAAGCTATATCCCCAGCCCCCTCATAATTTTTGAGTCAGTACTATGGAAACTACTCTTCATTATTAAGATGAGAACTTGGTGCTACAAAATGCACTCTCAAAACCGATTTGTTTGCATTCCACTTCTTTTGCTAGATATGCTTTTGTTTATACTCATTTCTTTGCATTTTTGTTTCCCATTAAGTCCATCTCTATGAACCTTGCATAACTCAAGAGCATGTAGCTTCATGAAGAGATTCTCCCACTGTCTTTCTTTTATGGATTTTTAGTCTCATTCTGTTGGGCTTTTCCAAGTCCACTGTGGTCAGAGATCTCTCTGCATAAATATAACTGTCTTAAATGTCTATAGCCCGATGCCTGCTCCATCTTACCAAGTGTCCCATGGATTTTTGTGGAGGTGAACTATTCTGATTTAGGCAGAATGATATAGAAATATCAGTTAAGCTCTATTGGTTAGGTAGTCCCTACTTGATCCATGGCAGGAGGGAGCCTCACTAGGCTGCCTGGAGTTCCAGCTCTGGGTCAGGGAATGCCTTTATTTGGGACGGCAATACGAGCAGTCCTACAGTAACACTGGCCTTCTTTTTCTAATGTCCCATCACAGTTTGCTTTCTTCCTGCCATCTTTGGAAACCCTGCTTCTTTCTTGTGTTATTTTGTACCTGGCAGGGAGGAAGGCAGAGAATCAGTTCTGTCTTCTTTAGCCTGGAGCTGCTGCGGCTGCTGCTTCTTCTTTTTTTTTTTCTTGACAACAAACAAGATCTAACTCTCATCAGTAGAAAATAGCGACTTCCTAGGCTTCTGTGAATGTTACACTACACAGGTAAAGCCCCATGAAAGTTCACCTTTTCTCCACTGATGCTGTGCTAAGGAAACCCACTTCGTTACACAGTATAAAACAATAATTAAATTTGTGAAAAGAAAGAAAACTAATCAAATAAATACACATCTGTATAAGGATACTTTTTATGAGATATTTTTAATATTTCCTACTTTATATTTTCTTCTTGGTGATTTTAAAAAATTGAGGAACTGGAGCCAAACAGGTGGGAAGGGAGCTTGTTGGGCAAGTGCGAGGGCCCAAGTTTGTAGCCCTAGCACCCACATAAATGTGATGTCCATGACCATCACAGGTCAGACAGGCTAGCAGAAACTGGTAAGCTCTCTGTTTCAAACAAGCAAGCAAACAAACAAAAAAAGTTGGAGAAGTACATCTGATGTGACTTGCTGACCTGCTGATCTCAGATGTAAACATACAAGTAGGTGCGTCTAAATATACATGCATGTGCACACACTTCTTAATGAATAAGCTGGAACTACATACTTCACCACCCCTTAAGGAACCATTTCAGCCTTAGGTGCTGCCCTACACTCTCCAGATAAAGTGAGGAATGTGGGTGCTGCTATAGTAGGAGCCGAACTTCCCAGTCTGAGTATAGGGGACATCGGAATAAAGGGAGGAAAGAGCGTTTGACTGCTGTTGCTTTGTTCTGAGAAGGTAATGATTATTTCAAAGCCTTTTCATTTCCTTTACCCCGAGAAATGACCTAATTAGCAAATTGCATGACAGCCGAGATAAATGGCTCGATGTGATTCACAGCCGTGAATAAAGTGAGATCCTGCTCCATGGTCAGTCCAGCTCAGAATCAAATCAAGAAGAGGGAACTCGTCCAATGTGGACCAGAAAAGGGAAAATTAGTGCCAAAGGGAAACGGATATAAAATAAGGCACTGCATTAGCAAATTCTCCCTTTTGTGCAGACAATGGCAGCCCATACAAGTTGGGTGGAAGTCTACCAGGCGCTGGAGACCGGTGCACACTCCTACCAAGTGCCTGGCCCTCCACGGCCAGCAACCGTCAGGACCCACAGGGTGCCACCTCCCACTTGGCTGCTGTGTCTTGGTGAGACACGAACCACTGAGCCATTCTCAAAATGACATCCATCAACAGATGAAGGAAGGACAGAAACATAGGATCAACACACAAACAAGTCTTACTCTCTTATTCTGCCATAGAGAAAAAGAAGATGGTGACAGTGCCCGAGAAATGAGGCACCGAAAGGCAAGTGTCATGTTTTCTCATTGGTGGTTCCCAGATTATATGTAGATACGATCAATCTACACAGCATGCACACACATGTATATTGTGTTATACACACACACACAGAAAGGGGAAGAGAGAGAGAGAGAGAGAGAGAGAGAGAGAGAGAGAGAGAGAGACAGAGAGAGACAGAGACAGAGACAGAGACAGAGCAGAACAGAGAGTGGGAAAGAAAAGACACTAATGGAGGAATGAGTGGAGCAGGGGAAGGAAGGATATGGGAGTGAGCATGATCAAAGCAATGACATAATTGAAATAAACTGTCTTTCTAAAAGAATCCTTAAAAGCACAATAAATTATGACTTGGAGTTTGTATGTCTAAATAATTCTTTAAGAAAAACTTTCAATTAAAAAAAATTGAAAAGTCATCGGTTGTATAAATAGCTTCTAAATTTAGGGGAAAGTTGAGGTCAGCCAAACGGATGTTTCAGTTTTATTTTGAACAGTTTTAATTGCAGGGTGGAGGCACCTGAACAGGCATGCAAGCAAGGTCAAACTGACTCAAAAATCATTAAGGCCATGGTATGAGAATGCATACGTAATTAGCCTAATTTAAAGGCTGTGCCTGACTCTCGGTTTCTGTGACCTGGGACAAACATTTCTGTTTATTTCCCATTTGGAGTTAAAACCCACTATCACCTAGGAGGATCATATTACATATGAATATTAAAAATTAATTTTATTTCAAACACCATAAAATAGTACCCAGATGCTCAGTTTAAATAATTCATGTACCCATCAGGTACAGATATATTAACGTAATATGACCCATATTAATAAATACTGCATTATAAACACAGATGTGCTCACATTTAAATAAAAGCTTTTGTCTGGGTTGTAGCTCCCAAAAAAGACCTACTGCAGGCCAGCAATGGTTATTATATGTAAACCAGGAAAGAACAGAAAAGAAACATCTTAAATTTTCTAAAACTTAGTTTCAATGAATTTAAAAAGTAGGCCTGGGGTCATTAACTAACCAATTCTTTCTCTTACACCATTCACCAAATTATAAAAAGATAGTTGGGGTCCCTCAACACTGTTATGGTATGTATTTGAATATTCCTCTAGTAATCAAGAATGATAAAAGATTTAAGATAATACAACAATTAAGGCTCTAGAGCAATACTGAAAAAGGAAAAAAAAAACCCTTTGCATATAAATCTCTTGTTTTCAATAAAGTTTTTTTTTTTCTGGAAATATCAAGACATAAAAATAAGAGGAACTATGACAAGAGTTCTTTAAGAATATTTCCTTTCTTAAAACGTCACTTGTCATAGTAATAACTGTTGGCATCACACAAAGCGTTTCCAGTTTTTAATGACTACCCACAAATGACTGAAGACATCTGCCAAGTGCACAGGGACTCCCTGGCTTGTTCTAAAAGTTCATTTTTACTCCATCTCCACCAAACATAGGGATGCAGAAGAGCTGAGACAGGTGAAGAATTACTGTACTGAACAATCCCAGCACAGGCAGTGAGTGACAGCCATCGTCAGGAGGAGCCAAGGGTGAGGGGACATGACAATTAAGCTTCGGCCATGCAGCTGCCAAAACTACTCTGGTTGAACCCCAACAACTTGTGCAATGCCCATAATTCTTATTCCTGCCAAAGTATATTGATTTTAAGTACATTAATTTATCAAAACACTACATTTAGAAAATGGAATAAAATGCAAATAAGTGTAATATAAAAGCTACAAAGACTGCACGGGAACACTGTGTGTTTATAGAAACATCAGTAACTCCATAAGGCTGAGAGAGCAAAGCTGCTCACAGTCTGTCAGTGAAGATATTAGCGGAGGGGCAGTAACAAACCCACCTCTGGAGATTCAACAACCTTCAACCTATGGAGGACTGAAAACAGTAGCTCACCAGCATGGCGTTTCTAGAGGTCTGGAATGGAGAAGTTTGTGTTTCCAGTTATGTGAGGTTATGCACAGGATGAAAGGTGGCCATAGTCATGTAAAAAATGGTTTTGTAGATTTACAACTTACTACTACAATAAAAGTCTCTTTGGGTTTAAAAAAAACCAGTAATCAATAGATATCATTGCAGCCTCTTTAATGAGTCCTTTGTAACTCGTGCTTTCTCATATATATGTATGTTTATATGGTACACTGTGTAATTGTGTACTTGGGCATCGGGACATATGTGTAGATCCTTATGCATGCATGCATATAGGAATGTGTATTTATACACACAGCTAGTCATCCAAATTGACTATATCAGTCTTAGGATCACTGTACTAAAGTTTACAGAAGTTACAAAGCTAAATACATTTTATTGCAGATTGAAGGAGATTGTAAATAAAGCTTTATTGTTTTCCTTTAGTGTTATATAGAAAGTATCCCCACCCCCAACCTTTCTGGCTTAATTCTGGACAGTGTAGCTTGTGCATGAGAAAGCCAAGTAATAATTCAGACCTCAGCTTATGAGTTAGTTGGTCTACAGTAAGGGACAAATGGCAAAGGAGAGGGCCTTTCTGTACATTAAGAAAGCCATTTAGAGAAAGGTCTGCAATGGTACTGCTGTCTGGGGCCAATTTAAAATATCGCTGTGATAATTTTCATTTATTTAGAGTATTATAATTCAAGCCTAAACTAAACAGTAAAAACAAACCAAAGCATGGAGCACAGGGACCTCGGAGCACAGCATGTAAACATAGTAAATTCAGCCTGGTGGCCTCTGTGATTCACAACACATCTCTATCCTGTTTCACACTGAATACAGAAAGGCATAAAGCCCCTGCTCTGAAGGGAATGTTCTGGTATTTCCCTTAGCACGGAATATTTAGAACACTGTATTATTATTTCAAGTTCTTTTAAATGACAGCTCAAAAGGATGTACATCAAATAAGAGATGAAATATTACCATTTCAATACTAGTTTCTACTGTTTACAAATGTAGAGAATTATGTGGGAGGAAAACAATAACACTGAATCAACCCTGTGGTGCCTTCCAAAAAAGAATATATCCTCACAGAAGATGAGAACTCTGGAAGTACACATTTCATGGCCTTCAGAATGAGTCCAGTAAATTCCAGATTCTATCAAAGACACACATACATGAAAGATAGCTGGAGATAGGAGCCAGCCTCCACGCTGCATGGCTCTTACACTTTAAAATACACAGTCCTTCCACCAGCTAGATAAGGAGGTGACAGAAGTCATAAAGAGCAGGCTCTATGGAGGATGTCACTTGCTTAGAGACAAGGGAGGAGAAGCAGTTCACAAACCCATGGGTGACAAATGGATACTCCAAAAATAAAACCTGCCATTGTCCCATATGCTCTGTTTCAGCAAGCATCTCTGATGAATACTATGCAAGGTGATGTTTGGGCTAAGAAAGAGATGTTTTTCTCATGAGATCATTAACTAGAGACATGCATATGTGTAATGAAAACATAAACCATTACATTGAGATCTCATGGGAAGTCTTAACTTGTGCTGCTAAGTTACACAAAGGTAATCCGGTTAACAGTAGACATAGTATTTCCATGAGATGACAGAACCCAAATATTCCTACTACAGTGTGGTGTGAGCACATCAGAGCTCAACCCTCATGTACCTGTACTTGTAGTGATATTGTTAAAGGAACTAATTGACCCATTGGACACATAAAGGCACAGCCCATACAACAATGGTCACAATTGATAATGATAAGAAGTGTTTTCATTGGGTTTTGTATTTACTACTCCATGATTTTATCATTTACTCTAGCATATATCCTGTTTTAAAACAGTTTACCACAAAAGGCCAAGACTGCGTGACGCACTTGCTGAATAAGGATGAGGACCTGAGTTCGAGTCCCCAGGACTCACACAAAAGCTAGATGCAGTAACATGGGTCTGATGTTTGCTCCTATGATGATATGGGAGGTAAAAACAGGACCGTCTAACACATGTGTGCTTGCATTTATGTATGCATACATCGCATGCACAAACACACACACACACAGATCAATAAAATAAAACTTGATCCACTTACCATAAGACACTGCACCCCATCACCCCAGAGCCGCCAGTTACGTATCAGATCTACCATCTGACAGGTCAGGGACAGATTTGCATTGTCCACGTTTGCATAAGAGCACTGGGATGTTCCCACAATGATGACATCACCTAGAAATGCATTTCTCAGAACACACCTCTGTCATCGGCTGACGTCTAAGCATCATTAAAAACCTGCCAATATACAAGGCACATGGGGTCAGGTAGAATTTCTTTATGGCAAACAATAGTTTATTTTGAAGAGAAAAATAGAGAGGAGCAAAACGTAGCAAGAGGATAAAACCACCAAAGGGCGTGGCCTTTCTAAAGAGCAGTTTGGAAGCTCATTTCTTTAAAAAGACAAATGATCTCAGACTCAGCCTCTTCAGTCCTATGACCGTACTAAAAGGAATTCATGAATTTATGGATCAGTGTAGACTTAAGTATGTTCATTAAATGACTGCTTACAGTGACAAGAAAACTGAAGAAAACATCTGCATGTTAGCAACCGTGTCTCCTCTCTCCTTCTGGGAACCATCCACGGACATTTAAACTGGGCACACTGGCTTCGGGCAAGACAGACCTGGGTTCAGTTCTACTTCAGTGTTCTGACATACTTTAGAACATTTTGAATAAGTTACATGAAGTTAATCCTTGGATATGGGTTTCTTCCAGATGTACATTCAGTTATATCAAGGGCAGATAGAATAAGTCACCATTTACAAGAAGACATGTATCAACTTTATCATGTCAGATTTTTACAAACACATATACCCTTGAGCTATCCAACTAGTCCATTTAAATGCTAATGCACAGGGCTTGGCTATGGTGAATTTACAATGCACAGGACATTGTTGGTAATTTTCTCATACTATGGTTTTCTAGAATTTGGGAGTTGATTCTTGGATTTATTTTTCCATTAGTACTTTGGAAGTAAGAAGAGGTATAATTGAGGCTGAGGAAATGGCCCAACTGGTAATGTGTTCACTACATAAGCATAAGGAAGGACCTGCATTTTACCCATGAAGTCCACCAAACAAAAGTAGAGAATGTTGGTTGGGGGACTTGTAATTCCAGATCTGGGGAGGCAAAGACAGCAAGAGCTTTAGTTTAGACAGGCTTCAACAATCTGCAAAGAACCCACCACTCTCCAATAACACCACCCTTAGGACAAAGCCTTTAACACAGCCTTGTAGAGGATCACATTTTGGATGCCAAGAATCTAAACAGAATCCATATTGTATGTATTGGGGAAAATAATATATTTAAAAATACTATTTAATTACAGTAGACTTGGGTTATTTTAACCATAATAATAGACTACATACATGGTTTTGTTTCACAGGCCAGAGCTCAAAATATCACCTGGATATTGTCTTTGCCCCCACAAAATTTAAATATCTAATTTATTATCAAAAATAATTATTTGCCTGGTGTGGGAGTGCAAGCCTTTTATCCCAGCACTCAGTAGGCAGAGGCAGGAGGATTTCTGTGAGTTTGAGGCCAGTCTAATCTAATAGTTCCTTCCAAGCCAATCAGAACTATACTAGGAGACCCTGTGCCAAAACCAAAATATTTATCACATAATTTGCCATGACCTATACAATGAATTCATATTTTTTATCCAAGTCAATTATAATAATTATGACTATTAAACTATAATCTTTAATGTTAAATAGCTGGTATGAAAGCATTAATGTCAGGGGATGTAACTCACTGCCAAATGTTTGCTCGGCGTGTGTGAAGATCTGAATGTGATCCCTGACATGGGGAAAAAACACTTCAAATAGAGTAAAAATATTATTTTGTGTCCAATGTTAATTTCTAGACCTAATATTAACACAATTTTAAAACATTGGGGTAAATGATGATAATAGGCAGCTGAGATGCTAAGAAGAGGGAGAGCCATGCCTGAACTGCTAATGCTGGTCAGCTGTGAACAAGCTACACTGCCACGTCTTGGGTGCTCTTCCTCATCCCTCACCTGTGCAAACCTGAGCAGCCTAGGAAGATGACTTCATGCGTATTTCTGATATTCATATCATGATATTGTGTCTTTGCTGAGAGCATGAGTTTAAAACACAGGCAATGAATAATTTTATGCTCTTCACTTTACCTGTAAGAGGTCAGCAACCTGGAATCTCAGAAGAAGAGAGGAACATTTCTCAAAACACCCTACCATTAGTGCAGTGCAGATTCCAGGTCTTCCCATAAAGACAGAGAGCCCACCCCTAGCAACCCATCCTCTTCCTTCACACCTGCCTCCCTGGCCAGTGAAGTCCTGCTTTAGTGTGCCATCTTCCACCATCTTACCCTGACCATGCTGAAGGTCAAACAACGGTCTGTGTTGCACAGTCAGTGTGGTATTGAAAGACGTCCGACAGAGCAGGTCTTAGAAACAGCACCAGTATATACTATTCCATCTCTTTGGTGACTGGCCTTAGAGAAACAAGAGGATTCCAGGGCTGAGCCACTGACCTCTGCAAGTGATGGAGCAGCTTCCTGGAGACCCAAAGCCAGCACAGCAGTGCTTGCTGTTTCTATATCTGTCCTTACACACCCTTGCTTGTCAAAGTGTGATCTCCACATCAGCAGTACAGTCTACCTCAGAAAACAAGTTAGGAATTTAAACTCTCAGGCCTAGTCCTGGATTTACTGAACCAGAATCTATATGAGTAACACTGACACACCTCAACTGTGAGAGCCACACCACAAGGACTAAAACTTAAATGATAGCTGGGGACATAGCTCACTTAGGAAAGTTTTGTCGTACAAACATGAGGAACTGAGTCCGATCCCCAGGACCTATAAAAGCTAGATATGGCAACACACATCTGTAACCAAGCAGTAGAGAGGCAATAAAAAGGGGGCCCTGAGGCTTGCTGGTCAACCAGCCTGCTTGAAGCTCCAGGTTCAGAGACTCTGTCTCAAAAATCAAGCTAGAGATCACTGACCCCTACCTACTCCCACATACATACACAAACATGTGCGTACATGCAAAGTATGTGGACACGCAAAGTTAAATCATCTGTTTATGTTCAGAAACTTCCTGATGATGAAAATGTGCAGATAAGGCTATGAATGAGGGATGCAGAGAGGTGACTTACAGAGTCAGAGCACTGATTGCTCTTCCAAAGAACCTGAGTTCAATTCCACCATCCATATGATGACCAGCAATCTTTTAACACTCCAACTCCAGGGTATCCAGCACCTTCTTTTGGTCTCAAAGGCACAAGGCACTCATATGGTTCACAGATACATATGCACACAAAACATGCATATGCATAGATTATTTTCAATTGAGAGAGAATATGAACGAGTTGTTACATTATTAAGTGACTTTATCAGAGGCATTCATATAGTTTTCCCTCTATGATTGCAATGAGTATAATTTGTTCAGAAGCTATGGACCACATTCCTCTTGCCCATTTCTAACCTTACTGCTGCTTTCTGAGTCCCCCTAGCTGGCCTCCCGACATTAACAAAGCGGCCGTCAGGAATCTCAGAAATGCCATCTTGCTTCAGCAGCAGCTACCAGCACTGATCCCCAGTGCCAGCTTCTTCCTTGTGAAGTGCTGAGCCCTGCAAAGAGAGCTACAGGCACATGGGCACCAAGGGAGAGGGCTGTCAACTGGTATCCAGCCATAAATCAATAACCCCATTATGGCTTCAAATTCTATGCAGGGTACTTGGTACACAACAATGACCTCTGACCTAAAGAAATTCACATGGGTGGGAAAGAGACACACAACTAAGTAATATGTGAATGACACCCTTAAGATAAAAACTGGAACTTTTGGACACCAGACAGCTATGCAAGAAACTACTGTCCACGCCATACTGTGACTGATCTCACATCATTGTTTCTTCTACCTAATCTTCACTATCATCTTGGCTAAAGTTGGTCACTAACAGTTGGCCATATTACATGAAGTGAAAGATTTCTTTGGCAGACTGTCTTTCTAATTCACTGATCGATCCTGGGAAACTTCTCTATTTCCTATTGATGTGTGTGTGTGTGTGTGTGTGTGTGTGTGTGTGGTGTGTGTTGTGTTGTCATGCTTCTACTTGTGTAGACCACAGGCTGATGTCAGAGTATTCTCCTCTCTCTCTCTCTCTCTCTCTCTCTCTCTCTCTCTCTCTCTCTCTCTCTCCCTCTCCCTCTCCCCCTACCACTCTCTCTCCCTCTCTCTCCATATTTTTTAAAGACAGAGTTGCTCACTGACCCTAGCTCACTATTCAGGCTAGGCAGACTGGCCAGCAAGCCCTGGAACCTGCTCTCTGTCTTCAGCATCTGGGTTACAGACATTCAGGGTTATGACTTTCTTATACATGGCTGCTTAAGATCCAAACTCTAGGGCCTCATGCTTGCACAGTAAGCACTCTGTCCCCTGGGTCATTGTCTAAGCACCCTCTCTCCCATACCTCCCCCCATCCCTTAACGTTTTCACACCAGCTGTCACTCCTATTCTGCACAGTGTTGGAATGTTCCAAACAACAGCCTGTTAGCCGTCTTTTCAAACCTCTTCCATGGGTAGCTTCAGTTAGAAGATGCTCTCTGAGATGCATGGTGTCAGCCATGCAGTACTCCACATCCACCAGTTCTCCTAGCTGAGCCCAGTTAGGACCGTGTGCACCAGCTCCTCAGTTCCAGTAGCCAATGGATTTAGGATTTTACAAGCTAAGTAGACACAGACACATATGCAGCCATGTCCACCACACCAGACAGCCTCCTGAGAGTTAGCATCAGCATCTGAGAAGCAGGCTGTTCCGTCACCCTCAGCACTGAGTGACTCTACTCACTGAGAAACGCTCTGCACAACCCACATCACATACATTTGAACCTTAAGTATGACACTGATGTGTTTTCTGCCACTGAGGGTGTGTGCTAATGGACACTGTAGTATCACCTAGATTCTTTGAAGTCTGACTAGATACACAGAGGAACATTAATGTTTGTGTTGAACTTCTAGAGGCTCAAATGCCAAATTCAGGAACAGCTGCCCAGGGAAGATGAGCGAACACCACATGTCCCAACTGAGGACAAGAAACAACCATGGCGGGCCACATCCATTTAAGCACCCTGTTTAACCAAGCTGTATGGTCAGACTCTTAATGTAACACTGTCTGTCCACCTCAAACTGCTGTGAAGGGTGCTGGAGCCCACCCCACACTTCTTGAGGGGTGCTGGATCCCCACTTCCCACTCCACTTATTCAGACAAAATATTTCTTCGCTAAACTAAGTTGTACGGGGAAAATGCCTTTTAAATTATCTTGTCAGTTATAAACTATTGGGAACCAGGATGGATACATATGGTCTTTGGAAAGTGAAGGATTCTTACTGAACTATCCTAGAAAATTTATAAGCAGTCAAGCGTGTCTCCGCAGGCATTTAAAGATGAAATTGATGCTATAAAGGCCACATAGTCAAAAGCATTTACCAAAGAAAAAAGCCTTTGGCCAAGGATAACACAATTTATGAGGAAAATAATTCAAATATGAAAACTATCCAATTGTTATGGTTGGGGAATGAATTAAATGAGCTGAACAGTAGCATGGACGGCTACTAATAATAATCTACAAGTAAGGAAATGATCATCTTTCAAAAGCAACGCCAGGTCTTCACGATAAAAACAGAATGCTACTGTAGAGTTTATTAGAAGGTGAACCAGCAAGTGAGTCGTTTAAAGTAACTCAGAAGCTAATGTGCTCAGATCGTGCTCGAATACAGAGCACACTGGAAGTGAGGCCCAGGGAACTCCTGTCCACGACCACAAATGCGTCCCATGCAAACCCAGGGCTCTGCTTCCAAACAGCCTGTTGCAGGCAGGAAGTGAGCAAACAGACTTTTACCTTCCGTGACCTGCCTCTGAGGAGCACTGTTACCTTCACTACCCGTTACAAAACAGTGGCTCCAGAAGGACATGCCATCAAATGCAGATGCAAGACAGCAAGTCCTCTTGTCCACAGCAGGAGTGGCTGCTGCTGGGGGCAGACCTGGCACCTCGCACTCTCTTCTCACTGCAGATGTGATGATGTGGCACAGAGGAGCAGTTCTTACCTGGAGGGGACATGGTCAGGAGAATGGGGACCTTCTCCTAAGGTGGCACCTCAACTTCGCTTGCTATAGACAGGGACATCATTTTGTTCGTTTCTAACATACAATACCCTGGCATAAGCACAGTGGACCAGGGGATACCTAGGCAGCAACTTGGGAACACACAGAGGAATCACATCTCAGATTCTCCAGGCCTAGGTGGGCAATTGCAGTGGTGACCTTAAAGTGAAAAAAACCTTCAAGGTGTTGCTTGACATTGGGCAGTGGTTGAGGGAAACAGGAGGCCTTCAGCAAGGTTCTTCTGGCCTCCCGTTTCCTGGTCCACTTTCTGGGAAGCTTCTGAAGTGGAGTAAATCGGTTTGTACTGGCCTCCTCAGAAGTCTGACTTTGATGTTTTTCTCTCATTTCTCTACTAAGCTTGACAAAAGGTCCCTTTGAGAACTTGTGTCATCTCTGAAGGACTTTCTAGTAACCCAAGGGAAAAAAAAACAACAAACTTCCTCACCGCTTCTTAAGGACTTATGGTACAGACAATAGCTACTTTAAGGTATTTCCATTCACTCAGGTCTCTTTTATTTTAATACTGTTAAATACTTTGTGTGTATGGTATACACACATGTGGGTATGCATATTTGCATGTGCTTGGACACATACACATTTGTGCACCTGCAGAGACCTGAAGTTGACATTGGATTTCTTTCTCAGTCACTCTCTGTTTTATGCATTGAAAGAGATGGTCTCAGTGAGCCTGGTCCTCAACAATTCTGGCTAGTCTGCTCTCCTCATGGCCCTAGAGACCCACTGTCCATTCCTCCCTACTGAGATTACATCACCTGTCACTCCTGCCTGGCTTCTATCTAAACTCCGGTCCTCACTCCAGTGTGGCAAGTGCATTATTCTCAGAGACATCTTCCTAGTCCCCTCTTAAGTATTTTAATTAATGAAAATACAGGTATCTAAGCATCTCTAATGCTAGCCTACCAAATGCCAGCAGGGGAACCAGTTGAGCAGAGTCTCCTATTCAGACACAATTTGTAATGTCTCCCTGAGGTGTGGGCCCTGTGTAGAGAGGACAGGAGAGGAGAAGAGAGTAGGATCACAGTCCAACCCTTCACCGAGCAGTCACTGAGAAGGTGCTTTCAGACTCACTGTGGGACCTTTACAACACTGCTACTGGGGGGAATGACCATGTTCTAAGTTGTGACGTCTTAAACCATCACGGTTATTAGACTGAGATCTGTGGTTTGCCCCCATGGCACACCTGACTCTACAAATCCAGGCTTTGGCACACAGAGCCACCTGTCAATCTAAATAAAAATGTTTACAACTTAGGTTGATGTTTGGTTCTTATTTGATGTTAAAATGTATTTTATTTTTAATATTTTAAGGATTTACAGTTTTTATTTGTATGTGTGTGTATCTGTGTGTGCACATGTGCCACCTGTGGAGCCCAGAAGAGAGTGGTAGGTACCCTGGGGTTGGAATTCTGGGAGCTTGAAAGCTGTCAGATGTGTGTGCTTGGAACCCAACTTGGCTCTTATGCAAGAGTAGCAAGTGTTTAACTGCTGAGCCCTGTCTGTAGACTAACCCCCCAAATTTATTTTTTAAATGAATACAAAATATTCTTAAAATATAATATGTGTTAAAAGTTTAATTAATTAGTTTACAAATGCTAAAAACTGTTATCTAGCCTCTCATTAAAGATACTATTGTGCTTTTATTAAATTATGTAATGACAACATGTGCAGACATTTATTTTTATTACTATTAAGCCTAATGATCTTTAGTAACACTCTGGGTTAATACTTTACTTTTCTAAGTCATCCATTGGGTGATGTCCATCTTAGTAGATGTTTATAATCAAATCTAACAGTCATTTGTGGAAATGGCTAAATGCAGGCTAGTGGTATACACTCTGGGAAGCTCAGTTTTGTGGAAAAGAGAAATAAACATCAAAAATACAAATGGGGAATATTGCGCTACCTCATCTAATTTAGTATTTGTCATGCAAACATGAAGACTGAGTTTGGATCACAAGTACCAACACAAAAGTTGGGTCTAGCGATATGTATCTGTGACCTCAGAACTGGGAGAGAAAAGACAGGGTCACCCTGGAACTTAATGACTACCAACCTAGCAAAATTAGTGAGTTCTAGATTCACTGAGAGACCCTGCCTCAAAAAATACAATGGAGGGTTCCTGAAGGAAGCACATGACTTTGACCTCTGCTTTCCACACACCTCACACACAAGTGAATAGACACAGGAAGGTATACACCTTTATATATGACACACACATAACAATGCCGCTAAGTGTTATATCCATGATGCGTGCAAAGTGTTGAGAGATGAGTGACGAGACAGAGTAGAGGGAGAAAGGACTGGGGATGGATGCAGCATTCTAGGCCAACGCAAACACTTGAGAAGGGTGTGAAACCATCCAAGTGCGCAGGCGCTCAGTGGCTCTGAGATTCCTCACTTCAGCATAGCAGTGTGAACAGATCATCTGCACAGCTTTGAGCATATGGAAGCACAGGGATAGAACACAGTAAGTGACTTCTGTCTGTCCTACTAGACAACTCCTAACTCGGGAAACGGAGTAAGACTCATGTATAATTGAGTACAAGCTTTCAACAAGTAACAGAAAACCGAAACATACTCTACAAATCCAATGTTTTACTCCTGAGGATATACCTAGTTACCACCAAGGGTCTACTATGCTCATTTTTTTTAAACCTCACCAAACAAACAAGATACAGTTTAAATGGAAACAATTTTGTCAAACTTGAGAGACTCTGGAAATCTGTTCTTTGGTAGTTAGCATGACAGGAATTAGCACTGGGATTGTAAGTGGGCTTCCCTCCAGTCAAACAAAACCTCCTGGAAAGGAATCCGCTGTCAGAACTTCTGCCTGGCAGACAAGACAAAGTCTGTTCCATCGTGTAGAAGCTCTAAAAATAGTGATTTCTTTCTGTTTCTGTTAAATTCTTTGCAAACTTCCAGTACTCACTTAAAGGATTTTTATTATAGATGCAAGCATGATGGTTTGCAAGAAAAAAATAATACTAATGTCAGGCTGGGTTATTAGCTCAGTTGGTAGTGTGCACTTGCCTGGCAGGCAGGAAGCCTTGGGTTTTATCCCAAGTGCCACATCCTTCAGGTGTGACAGTACATGCTAGTGATCCCAGGACTCAAGAGACTGACACAGGAGGATCAGAAGTTCAGGGTGAGCCTAGGCTACACATAGTGAGTTCAGTGCTAGCCTGGGCTACATGAGACTGTTTAAAACGTGTGTGTGTGTGTGTGGTGTGTGTGTGTGTGTGTGTGGTGTGCTAGCCTCCTTTCTTTCCAGAGTTTGAAGATATCAAATTTCAAAAAAAAAAAAAATTTGATCCCCAAAACACATAAATAACAGTAGTGCAGGCCCTGTGCGATTGTAGCTGGGAGCCAGGTGCACAATGTGATGTGGATTGCCTTCTTCCGTGAGATCACTGTGTACGTGAGTTTCCCGGCCTCTGCACAGCAGACATCGTAGCAGACATCCATCACTGCTGCCCAGAGTTCCCGAATGCCTTGACAGACTCAGACCCGCTCCACTCTCCGAGCTCTTAAACTTCCCTGCCCTCATCTTAGAGGAAGGTTCTCTGTGTTGGGGACCTCTTTGTTTTGTCTCAAAGAAGCCACAGTGCGGGTCAGTCTACTGACCAAACATATTTGTATGTACTCTTTCTTTGTACCTTAAAACATCATAAATCAGAATTTTAATATTAGATATTCCATGTAACTCTCCAATATCTTGCTTAAGATCTGAAAGGGCTTGTGGCATGTGACTACAGCTGAGCAGCAAAGGCCCCAGGAGACAAGACATGTGTCTTCCACTCTGCCACTCTCGACACACATGCTGAGGCCAAACTACAGTGCCATTCATCATCCTGGAATGTGTGCCTGTCATTCACCTATTAGGCTCTTGTGTACACCGAGTTGGTCAGCCATGAAATGTATGCAGTAACTCTTCCTAATCTCACTGGTTCCCACACCACACCTCAACACACACGATCACCATGGTGATAGCTGCTTTGTTGAGTCATTCATTCTACATTCACGCACTGAGCACCTATTGCATACCATGAATTATACCAGGGTCTGAGGACAGTGAGATGTGACTCTGCTCTGAAGTGAGTCCAGCAAGTCCATCAATCTCCACTGATTTCTGACCAGAGTCTTACAGAGGGAATCTCATCCCTGAAGGATGCTTCAAAACTGACACAAACATCACTGATCATGCCTGAAACTCCTTCAGCCTAAAACTCACTCTACTTTTACCCTACCCAGAGAGAAAAAGCAGGATTTCATAGCCCCTCTTTCAGTTGTCCACTGAAATCCCACAAAATAGTTAAATAATCATAATATATTGATATATTAATATAATGATACATTTATTATAACGCTAATAATATTATTTCTAAGACAGGGCTTCATGTATTCCGGGCTGACCTCAAATTTCACTAAGTAGCCAAGGAGTACCTGGAACTACTGATTGTCCTACCTTCTAATCTTAAGTGCTAGCATTATAGATAAATGCCACCAAGTCTGGTTTATGTGATACTGGAATGAAACCCAAGGCTTTGTGAATGCTAAGCACTCTACCAACCAAACTATATTTCCATCACTCAGATAGTTATTTAAAACCGCTTACTTATCACCCACAATTCCCTCTTCTTTCTCTCTCCTTCAGCTGAGCAAGGTGCCCAAAGGAAAGAAGGCCAAGGGGAAGAAGGTGGCCCCGGCCCCTGCTGTTGTCAAGAAACAGGAGGCCAAAATGGTGGTCAATCCTTTGTTCTAGAAAAGGCCCAAGAACTTCGGCAGTGCATCCAGCCCAAAAGAGATCTAACACGCTTCATCAAATGGTCCCGCTACACGGGTGGGGTAGGGAGTGATAACTGAAGACTCGCAAAGGCCAACTCAAGTGCCTCCAAGGAGACCATGCAACTTCTCCAGCTTCCACATGTAGAGGAATAAAATGTGAATTCCTTAGCAGGACACCCAAGGTCCTTCACAGTCCAGATCAACCAACCATCTCATCCATATCATAGCAGATCTGCTTTACTGAGAAAGGTAATGTGCAGCAGTCAGAACGATAGGAAGGGGCTTGAGGTCGAGATAACATTTACTTATATCATCATATTATAGAATATACAAACTTATTTCTAAACTTCCCTCACAATTAAAATAAGGGAACTTCTTAATGCAGTCTGTTTAATTTTATTTTAAAACTTAATTGAGGCATGGTCTCTTGTAGCCCAGGATGGTCTCAAACTTATCATTTAAGTGTGGATTACATGCTAATCTCTTGATTCTCCTGTCTGCACACACTCCATACCCATAGCACAAGGAATACAGGTATCCACCACCATGTCAGATTCACGTGGCTGAGTGTGAGCCCAGGACTTCCTGAATGCTAAGACGATCTCTACCAACTGAGCCACAGCCCCAGTCCTGGGTTTCCCTCACAGGAGCCCGCGCGACATGACAGCTGTGAGTCATTACAGAGGTAAGCAGCGGGATAGCCTCCAGTCATAGCTGACCCGAGAAGCATGATGCTCCAGAGCTGGAAGAGAGGGAAACAAACAGCCAAGTTGACTTAAGATGTTCGTGCCATCTGTCCAAATCAAAGACTAGGGACAGAAAGGAGGTTCAGCCACTGCTGTGATGAAGATGCTCCCCAGACCATCCAGAGACTACCCTACCCCCATCCACAGGCTTCGCAGCCCACTCCACAAAGGAAGGCTCTAGATCAGTCTTCCCTAGGATGTGCACCCCAATCAGACACACAGCTGTTGGCAACAACACTGTCACCCTTGAAGCAGAAGACCAGACATATCTATAGCAAATCAAACATTGCCAAGATCCTCATGCCTCTAGGGCTCATAGTCAGCGGCTGGGAGACTTGACACTGTGGTTGCTCCATCAGTATCAGAGCAAAACAAACTTGCAATTTTGTTTAGAGAGGAGGCAACAAATTTGCACAACCTTACATGATGCTGAAATGGGAAACACCGAAAGAACGAGATGCAGGTACATCTCATGAGCTTCACCCTCACATCCATTTCTTTCCGCTTCTATAAATCAGGAATACAGCATGCTAGAACTCAGGAATAGAGCTGGAAGCCACACAGACCCAAGACTCAGGCTCTGTTCTCTCCCTTCTCTGTGACATTGAACCAGCTGCTTAAACATTAAGGCAGAGACATGGGGTGGGTAAGCTAAAATCAACAGAGAAGACACAGAGGCAGCAACAAAGGTTTACACGCTTACATGAGCTGTGGCTTCATTTATAGGACACTACAAAGAGAAGACATGAGTCCAGGGTGACAACAGATCAACGATTTCTGGGGTGGAGTGGAGGAACTGATTGCAAAGGGACTCCAGCAGTTTTATGGTCAGATGATTAGACTGCTCTGTTTTGAAGGCAGTGGGTTAAAAATCTCATTAAGGGATATAGTAAAAATCTGTGCATTTTATTATATGTAAATTACACTTCAATTAAAAAAATAAAGAGACTAAGAAAAATAACAATAAAATATTTTAATGAGGTGTAATTTAATAGTCAATAAAGAATATGATTTTATAATTCAATTAAGTAAGTATTGATTGATAGTTCCTTCATAATAGCACAATACTTTCTATTAAAGTGAATTTTTCCCAATGAAATGTCAATTGTTAAAAATAAAAAATAAGTGAAAAAGTAAAATCAAACAATCAGAAAACCTTCTCAGCTTCACCATCTGATATGAACGAATGCTGCCAGTCCTTTGTGTTATTGACTTCTGGGTATTTTTCTACACATAGATTTTTGTTTTAAATTACTCTGCTAACTCAAACATGCAGAGGGAAACATTAAGAATTAATTTAAAAGATAAAGAATTAAAACTTAAATTCCTAACTAATTTATAAGTCACAGCTACTAGACATTGATTAAAAGTAAGTATTTTCAGAGCATGGTACATGACTTTGAGTCTTAAATGCAAGGAAAAGTATGCACCGTGGAGCTCTCCTGGGCTGATGACTGACAGGTACACACACGCACATATGCATGCATGGGGCAACTGCTAGCTCTGACATGGGGACTGTGGTTTCCTTCAGTCTGCTTTGAGTGACAGTGAAAGGAACTTTTATTTTTCATGACAATGTCCAAATTTCTAACTATGGATATATGTGTATTGTAGTTACATAAGTACATGAATATATACATACATATATAAGGTATATAGATTATTCATTAATTTGAAATAAAGACCTAAATTGATATATTTTGTCCTATAAGGAGGGAATATTGTAAATGGAGAAAATCTAAGGGGCCACTTTGGCTCTTAGAACTGAGAAAACTTTCCACTAGAAACGTGAAAACACCTTCATGAGGTCACACCACTAGCCAGTTGGGTGACTAACTGAGTCTGTAAGGTGATCTAAAGGTGCTCCATCGACACACACCCACCATAAGGTACAAAGTGATTAAATGCAACAAGTAAGCGTGCAAGCTATAAACTTACGAATGTAACATTCGACACTAAAGGAGCTAATTAGAATAACATACAAGTTATTTTAAAATGAAGCCAACAAATCAAAGAGACTATTTATACCGACCACAGTTTTCCATTGTCTTGATGTAATAAAGGGCTATCCACACTTAGCACAAACACTCTAGTGGAAATTAATGCACACACCCTTTGTGAGCTGTGATGGTTCTGGGATAAAGTGGTGCTTTAGTCATCTGAGCTGCATTTCTTCTTACCATCCCAGGCCCTCAGCCCAGCAGGACCATGGTCATTAGAGCACTTTGCACTGCTCCCTCTAAGTAAGCAGATCACTCTGTGTGCTGCCTGTTGACACTGTTACACTGGCTTAAAACATTTCAATTATTTTTCTATGAAGTGGTTTTGCCACAAGTAAGTTTACAGGAATGAAGAGCATGACCCATTATCTAACCTAATTAAGAACCAGTAATGAAGAATCTCTTAGGAGTTCTCTACCAGAGAGTAGCTCACAGTTCTACCAGAAGGAAAGTATGTTACCTTTTTTCTTTTAATATAAGCCAAATTTAGCCCCTATATCATGGTAAATTCTGGTGAAAAACTGGCTGTGCTTCTGAAAACGGAATTCTTGCTATTCAAATAGAGCAAGGGCTCTGCCCAATTCCTCCTCAAAGCCTCCACAACAAAACAGTGTAAAGAGATATTGCCCATGTTTAACACTGAAGCAAGCAATGAGCTTTCAGAAGTGGCAAAGCCTCTGTGATGGTTCCAAACAAGGACTCACATATTGTTAGCAGAAAGGTCATGCTTCATACAAATAGCACTTAGTTTTGCTAGATGAATGGGAGGAGAGACTTATCCTGAGTACAGACAGTGGGAGGAGCCACTAGAGCAAGGTGTTCCACTTTTTAAAACTATTTTTAAAAAATGCACATCTATGCACCTATACATATGTGTGTGCACACATTTGCTTATGTGTATAAGGGAGAGCACACACAGGCACACACCAACACCCAAGTTAGAGGACAACTTATAGGAGTCAGTTCTCTCCTTTGAGTGTCTGGGATCAAACTCAATCATCAGACTTGAAAGAAAGTACCTATATCTACTAAACAATCTCTCTGGCCCTGGATCATTGTTCTCTCTCTCTCTCTCTCTCTCTCTCTCTCTCTCTCTCTCTCTCTCTCCACACACACACACACACACACACAGCATATTGTTGACACCTACAGTGAGTTCACAAAGGAACAATTGCTGACCTTCAGATGTCCAAGGGTATGCAACATGAAAAGCTGAGGCCAAAACAAATATAGCAAGCGAGACACAGAGACCTAAGTAGAGGTTAAGATACCACTGTATGCTTGCCAAGATGGCTAGCACCAATAAAGCTAAAGACACTAAGGGCTGGCACATGTGAACTGAAGTTTCTCTGCACAGCCTGGTGGGAATGTAAAATGTGCTGACATTATGGAAAGCAGGAGGGCGGGTCTTCAAAATCAGCAGTCAGGTGACTATGTGGCCCAGCCATCCCATTCTTGGCTATGACTTGAAGGAACTGAATTGGAGCGTGAAAGAGATGTCACCATAGCCAATGTTCACTGCTGCATCTGCCACAACAGGTGCGCCTGAGTGCCCACTGTCAGAGGGGACAAAGAGAATAAGGTGTGTGCATGGTCGGATGTAAGCCAGGCTCTTAATCGGGAGGAAATCGAGCAGGGTATGCAAAGATAGACCAGTGTCAATGGGCAGTATGTTAGGTGAAATAACCCAGCCACAGAGGACAGGCACTCAGGACTCTAAGAGGAGACTCAAACACAGTCAAGCTTATAGAAGAGGAGTAACATGTTCAGACAGGGCAGGGATAGGGTAAGCAGGAGACATACAGAAATACATACACACACACACACACACACACACACACACACACACACACATACCTGCTGTGTTGGCTAAAGCGGCACCCACCTCCTGTGCACTTAAAACTCTGCCAGGGGTGGGGGATGGAGCTCTGTGAGATTTCCTTACCACAAGATAAGAAAAATTATTCCAGAAAGGAGAAATGGGCATTGGAGAAAGCAGAAGGAAAAATTCCTAAACAATCTCAGACAAGTAAGTGCTGTTCCTCAGCAGAGGAATGGGTATCCAAAACACAGGTGATAGAAAAGAAGATATAAAATGAGGAAAGCCGATGCAATGGATCCAGGAAGGGAACTGGCAAGGGCTGTAAAGGGGGTAGAAGACAAAGACAAACAGAGTACCAAAGCAGTAACACCAAGGGAAAATAAATCCCAGAACACAAACTTCCAGTAAAATCCATCAAGAGCAAACATGCAGCCGTGGATGCAGCTCAGCGCACAGGCCCCGCCTAGCACATGTGTGAGCCTAGGTGCCACCCCTGCATTGCAAACAAACAAACCAACAAGGTGTACTTTACTCACCGAGACTGCTAGCAATGTTAACATATAGCTATGGAAGAAATAAATAAAACAGTAAAAAAATAATCCACAGCCTTAGAGCCAAGAGACTCACTACTGGTGTATGTAAGCTTGTCTTGTTCCCAGAATTCCTAGAGTGCAGGTTGTTAACCTGTGGTGAGCAGTGAAGGGACTGGGACATCCCAGGAGTCAGTGATATGCAGTTCCAAGTCGGAAACAATCTGTGACCATGTGAAGGTCCAACACAAGTACCACCAACAGAGCATGAGCACACTTCCTGCCTTCTTGCCTCTGGTTTAGCATCACCCACAATTCCCAAGGAACCATGGAGAGTAAGATCCAGAAACTTCTAGAGAAAGAAGAGTTCCTGGATATGGAGACAACTGCCAGTCTACCAGGAGTGAGGGAAAACTTAAAGAAAAGGAATTGAGCCAGGGTACCAGGTTAAAAACAGTCACCACGAAGCATCAGAAAAGAAGTCAAACTATGTGAGGTAGTCTCTGGTTACAAAACTACAAGAAAGTAAGGGGGAAGAAAATACATACATATTCACTGAAAGTTTCTGCCATTACGGCTACACTGAGAAGAGTTCAGCCCTTGAAGGTGTGGGATTCAGTTACTTGGAAAACTAATTTATGATCAGTTACCTGGAAAATTCCATTGGATTCTGGAAAATGACCAGATAAATGGGGTGTTACTGGATTTGCTGCGTTAGCACAAATAAATGAATCAGGTGTAAGACAAAGACATGCTTAACCTCAAACTTGCAGCTGTGAGCTGCACACACGGGCCAGTGTTCTCATGCAGAACATCCAGGGTCAGATGTTCTTTTCTTTCCATTTGTGTTTTTGGACCATTTGCATGGACTGTCCTGGCAGAGTATCTCCAATCCAAATACCTTCAGATCAAGACTGTCCAACCTTAGGACAGATGGCTCTGTGCTCTTGCAGAGGTTCAATTCTTAGCACCTATGTGGTAGCCCACAACTGCCTAAAACCTGAGTCCCAGAGGATCTAGTGCCTTCTGACCTCTATGGGCACCAGATATGCACATGATGCACAGAACTACAGACAGGTATACACACACACACACACACACACACACACACACACCAAACAAAAGTAAACAAATCTTCAACAAGAAGGTCTAACTTGTATATTTCAAATATAATCCCAGTGCTTTACAATGTTCAGTTATATACAACAAGAACATCCAAAAATGTCCTTAAGACATAAGAATAAATTTGCCCATGTGACGTTTACAAATTGCCACTGTGTAAGTGGGAGGAACCCAAAATAAACAATTGCATTTCTAGAGCACTGAGAGAAGAAATAGCATAGGTGATGGCAAATGCTGAAGCATTAAAATCACTACCTGAGATACACATCAAGGTGCAAATACAATGACTTTACACACAATATATTCTAACCACCTGAAATTACTTCCTAGCTAGACTAGGAATACAGCTTTGAAAATGTAGGAGCCAGCAAGCAAGTCAAAGGAGGTACTCACTGGTAACACATCTGAAGTCCTGATATCTCTCTCTCTCTCTCTCTCTCTCTCTCCCCCCTCCCTCTTTCTTTCTCTCTAACTTTAAAAAAAAAAAAAAACAGTGAATTCATCTTCAATTAAGCATTCTAAATGTCTACTATAAAAACTAAAACAACAACAGCAAACCTAGACCCCTGGGGCTGGTCCAACCCAGTCAGTGACGTGTTTGCCACAGAAGCAGGAGGACTTGAGTCCAATGGCCAGACTTGATACAAAGCCTTGAGTATGGTGGCCTGTGTTTAGAAGCCCTGTGCTATGGATCCCTGGGCTTGCCAGTCAGCCAGTCTAAGCCTTTCATGAAGGACTCTGTCTCAATCAAGCTGGACAGCACTTACTGAGGACCGACACCCATGGTTGACCTCTGGCCCCTACACGGTGCACACATGTGCACCCACACAAACATATACATGTCTAAACTTCCATCACATTTTTCAATATCCTTAAAAAGTCAACGTATCCTTAAGCATTTCAACTTAAAGCTGAGAGCAAGCAGAGGTTTCACAGGACGGCACTAACATTAGGCACTGGTTAAGATCAGGCCCAGAGAGGCTCGGGATGACTCAGCTCCAAATGGAGACTGATGCAATGATTGACCTTTAGCCTCAATTGAAAACTCCTCACAGGAAGTCACTGCATCAGTCTGGCAGTGGGGAATAGACCTGATACTCAGAGTACAGGCCATGTCAATCAAAGCTCAGACCAAATGAATGAATCATTTGCTGGAACATGAAGCAGTTCTTTTCGTAAAATGCTTGAAAACACAATTATAAACATCACTCAGATTATTTCAAAGCAATGAAAATTCATCAGAGATGATCAACTATACAATAAGGACTTTTCATTACACAACATAGCCTAAGGATACTGACTGGCCTTCTGGAAGGCACTCTACTCTGTTTTTATACAGAAATATAATAAGGTAAATTATCAGTTCTCAAAAAACATGCCATCATACAAATTGGTCCACAGACATAATTTCAAAGACTCCTTCAGAGCTCACCACGAGAGAGTGAATTCTGAAGTTCCACGTGTGAATTTAGCCACCTTGGAGACATCGTTTCTTCTTATTCTTTCATATACTGTGACTTGATATTGAAAATAATTTTAAAATACATGGTTTACTGTATATGTACAATTTTTGAAAGCATTGCACTGCTAATATCACAAATAATGGAAACAGCTTTCTTCCTATCGTTGACTGTTCACACCATTTTTCTTTATAAAACGTGATTCTCTTTATCCTTTCTAACTTGTCTTTCGTTAAACCCTCGTCACTAGTCACCAGTAAATATCTTCTATTAAACTAATGATGTAAATTTTCTTTTAGTAGTATCAAAAGCTTAAAGATTTGCACTCATGTAGCCAATGAGGCAATGAAAACTGTTTAAGCAGAGGGGTGGTGTTCTAGTTCCCTTCTGTTGCTGTGATAAAACAGTCTGAGCCAAAGCAACGTGAGGAGGACAGGATTTATTCATGCTACACTTCCAGGTCACAATCCATCACCGAGTCAGGCAGGAACCTAGGCGAGGGCTCAGAGCAGAACCCATGGAGTAATGCTGTCTGCTACTCAGCCAGTGGCTCATATGCAGTTCGTTCTTGTATAGCTCTGGTCACAGGCCTGGGGTGGCCCTGCAGAGTAGGCTGGACTCTCCTACAGCAATCACCTCAGGCCAATCTTATCTAAGCAATTCCTTAATTGGAGTTCCTTCTTCCTGTGTCATTCAAGGCTGTGTCAAATAGACAATAAAAACTCAGCAACTCAGGTGGTAGACATCTGTGAAGGATCCATAGAAAATATTCTTGCATAAGAAATACCTAATTTTTACCCCATGACAGATTCAAAGAAGTGATTTCTAAAATATATATGGTTTGTTTTTAAATGTATACATATAAACTGTTTGAGTTGCTATAATGGGCACCTATATAGGCCTTGTTGTGGTGAAATCAGACCATCCTAGATATTATTATAAATGACAACTGATGTTTTTCTCAGACTTTGTATATCAGTGATGTGAAAATCATTGTTTATAGCTAGCTACAGACCCCTCTCCCCACTCAAAACTAAAATACTTGAACAAATGGCCTAAAATGGTCTGTATCAGTTTTCCTATTTTCAGCTATAAAAAATTGCCATGAATCCAGTAGTTCAAAACACCACAAATTTATTATCTCACTGTTATGGAGGCCAGATGCATGAAGCAGTATTGTCTGGGCTAAACTAGAGATCATGATCCAACTCTATCTCTTTGGGAGGCCCCAGGGAAGGCACCTTGGTTTGCCGCACTCACAGATGCTCCCTACTCCCCCTTAGTTGGTTTGGATATGGTTTGAGTCCATCCTACATTGGTCCATGTGTTGGAGGTTTGATCCCCAGCACAGTGATGGAAGAGGTGGGCCTTAGTAGGGAGTCATTAGGTCATTGGAGGATTCTGCCTTCAGAAGGATTTACATGCACAGGTAAGACCTTACTAGTTCCTGAGAGGCAGTTGTTATAAACAGAAAGGCTGGCCCCTGGCACTCTCTAGCTTCCTGTTCCCTCACGTAACCTCTCAAGGTACCCCTGCTATCAGATCATCAGGATATAACACAGCTAGAGAAGCATCACCAAAGCCCACATCATACCGCTTAGACTGCCGTTCCCCCAAACTATGAACTAAGTAAAACCTCTTATCAAGTTATACATCCTTAGCATTTAGGGGCAGCAACAGAGAACTGGCTGATATACACATCTTCTGAGACAGCATCCTGGCCAGCAAGATGACTCAGTGGGTAATGGCATCTGCAGCCAAACATGACACCCTGACTTTGGTTACAGGGATCCAGATATTGATAGAAGAGAATCAACTCTTGTACCTGCAAGTTGTTCTCAGACCTCACACAAGCACCGTGATGTGTTCACACAACAAGTAAATGAAGTGTAATACATTTTAAAAGTCCTTTTTATAAGTATATTTTTGACATTTAGCTGCCTCCCCTCCCCCACTAAAATAATCCAGAATTAGCTTCCTACCTAGAACTTAATTAAATATACAAAGTCTCTTACTGGGTATAAAGTAACATATTCACAGCTTCCAGGGAACAAGCCTCTGATCTGGCAGCTGGGAATGGAGGGTGTGGTCATTACAGTCTAAGGATTCTTGCTGAAGCCTTGCTGTCACCTGTTTCTCAGGCTGATGAGGACTCAGCATTGGTCTGCACTACTTCTACACACCACCCCACCTTCAGTCTCCACTCTGTGTGTGCACAGATGGCCCATCTAGCATGCCGACCTCAGTTCTGTGCTGTCATCATTTCTGATGAGCTTTTCCTCCACCCCAATGTGGTCACCTCCCTCCCTGACCCCAGAGACACTGGAAATCTCAATTTCAACTGCTACTGAGCTATGCCCAGCTTCCTCACTCTCAGCACGCAGGCCCACTGTGCTAATACACCACCCACCAGCAGCTCCTTCAAGGAGCGCCGTTTTCTCTTTTTGTAGCAGATGGAATTTGCCAGCCATGATCTGGGCACCTGGTGTGTTCCCGCTGATAAGTGATCATCTTATCATAGGCTTTTATTTTTTTCTTTCTTCCATTTTTTTGTATATGTGTTTTATATCACCACACACACACACACACACACACACACACACACACACAGGCTTCTTCAAAATCAAGAAACTTCCATTTGAATACCCCATATTCCATGGATCTTCTTCTTTTAGATTTAGCCTACCCTTATCCATCACTGATAGACCTAGTTTCTTTTATTTTCAATATACTGACCTCCTGACTCAATCCCCTATATGGAACACTTTTCTAATTATCCTGGCTGCCTCCCTAGCTGTCTACCCCACCTTGTTGGCCCCTCCTCAGCCCTGCACCTGCCATGGCTCCCAAAGGGAGGGAAGGGAGACAAGGAAGAGCCCATGAAGAAGCAACTATAATTCTATGCCCGAGAAAGACGCCCACTTCTTGGTAAGTTATAGCACATTGGAGCCACTGCTCAGATCACAAGCCTTTGGTTTGTTCTGTCACTCTAATTTCAGAATGAATCTACCCTCAAGCCCTGTCTGCTCTAACCCAAGCCCCACCACTTCTCACCAGTCCAGAGAGGTTCCTGCAGCTCAGGTTACATTTACTGCTAACAGACTGTTAAATGAAAATGCTAAATTCGATCACACAACCTTGTCTATGCTCAGACAGTGTCCAAAATGATTTATTTTAAACCTAAATGGCAACAAGCTCACTCACGGTGCTACTCTCCCCCAGATCCTCTGTGAGCTCTGGTATCTAACACAAAACCTACCCTTCCATGATCTATAAGGCTCTAGAGTAATCCTCATGCCCTCTTCATAACCTCAGTTCCTCTCATTCATCCCCAGGAGACTCACACACAGCAGTCCTGACCATGCTACTGTCCCCAAGCTCTCCAAGCCACTACACACTCAGAGCCTCTAGACTGCAGCTTCCCTCCCTAAGTTGCCCCTCATTCCATCATGTCCATCATGTCTTCTGGGACATCACCTCTGCACAGAGACTTTGCTTGACTCCGCCCACGCCTACAAAGCTCCGCCCCACGCCTCCAAAGCTCCGACCCACGCCTCCAAAGCTCCGACCCACGCCTCCAAAGCTCCACCCCACGCCTACAAAGCTCCGCCCCACGCCTCCAAAGCTCCGACCCACGCCTCCAAAGCCACCTTCACTTGAGCCTCATTTCTCCACAGCAGCTAAGCTCTTCTATGTGCTTCTCTTAACCGGCTCATGTTCTGCCTCCCACTCTAGGTTGCCATTGCTACAGGCGCTCCGTAAGCATTCCCGTTATTCACAACAGTTTGAGCATTTAGTACGTATTGACTACGCTGACACACTAACAGGATGCAACAAAAGCAGTATGCAAGGGAACCATGATCACGGTAACTGCCAAGCACCGGCTACGCTGAGGGCAGACCGTCTACTGGAGAAGCACAACTATACATGAATGTGTATCATTACCGAACTCTGAGACTGAACATGGATTTACTGCAAGTTCCATGACAACCTACTGTCTGAACATTACAAAAGGTAAACAGAGAAAGTCCCAGGAAAAGGATTTTCTGGCTGCCCAAATGACAAATATCTTCAGAACAACAGAAAGCTGTATCTGGAAGACATATAGTAGATTCAAAAATGCATACTCTAGCGGTTTGCATATGCATCAGGAATGAGAACCAACCGAATAAAAGTCCATACACGGCTCTGTGCAGAATGAAAAAAAAGAATAAGAAACAGAACGGGTGCACAAATGAGACAGATTGATGGCATGAAGGAAAACTTGACAGAAATAAATGGGACTGCAGGAAACAATCATGACGGCGAAAAAGAGAAATGAAAGCAACCGCTTCATCCGGTGTCGCCAAGTGGAGCGATAGAATAAAGGCATAACAGTAAGAAATGAAATTCCACCCAGGAAAATATGAAGGTGTGTGCAGCACACACATACACATACAATTACACACATGTACACACACACACACATGTACAAGCACACATACATACACAGGCTTGCACACACACATGTACACACACAGGCATACATGCATAAACATGCACACATATACATGTACACACACACATGCATATACATGCATAGGTATATACAAGAACACATACACAAGTATACACACAAACACACACACACACACACACCACTATATGTGAAAATGACATACAAGGAAAGGGTGAGGCCAGTTAAACTTCCATCTAAATACTGGATTTACATAGAAGCTATATGACACCACAGGGATTAAAAGTGATCTGAGCTTTTGTCTCCTCAGGCTTAGCCTGTAGCTCAGCGGTAGTGTGCTTGTCTAGCATGAGCCAGGCCCTGGGTTCCATTCTCAGCACCACTGAAACAGTAAGTATGGAAACTCTCCAGGATGTGCAGGGCTTTTAGTTTGCAGTGAAGTAGGCTCCATGATAAAAAAAATCTATGTTAAATCCCAAAACATGAAACAAATCCTGTAAAGGTTAAAGTGTGAATGATTTGAGTTCAGGGCGATTATGATCTCAGTGGTCACCCAATTAGTCTTTAGTTAAATGCTGTACTTAGGTGACAGAATTATATGACACAAATTATTTTAAAAGAGGGATTAAAAGAAACTGGTCAGTGACTCAGGAGTTAGGGAACCCCAGCAGAAGAGCTGCCTTAGAGACCAGCTGAGACAGGAAATAACAGGCCCTTTGGGAGAAGTCATTAAAGAGCAGCTCTAAATATGGCTTCCAAGCAGAAGTCACCTGTCTCAAATCATCCCTGAACTGTAAACAGAGTTGCACCTAAGAGAACAAGGGTTTGCAAGAATTATCTTGACCTAACACCCGGCAGAGGCCCGTGGTCAGGAAGTGTTAACTGTGGCAGACACAGCACATTTTCCAGGGTTTGGCAAGAGTAGGCATTACTGGGCCCAGGTCTGCTCTCTTTGCAGCCAGACATTCTTTCAGACTCCTAGAGAGTAAGTCCAGTAGCTGTCACTTCCCTAGGCCCCAGAAGACTACACAAGGGAGAAGTGGAGCAAGCCACTGCCCCCGCCCACCCACCCCAGCTTCAAGGGGATGATGTACTCAATGCCTGCCTGCTACACAGGCTATGACCTGCTGCTTCAGGAATGCCCTCCTGGTGCCCACTTTGAGGTGAGACCTGCCCACTCACTCCCCTCTCTCTTTTTCTCTCTTTCTCATGTGCGAGAGTGTGTGTGTGTGTGTGTGTGTGTGTGTGTGTGTGTGTGTGTGCGCGCGCATGTGCACTCTGTGTGGGGCACTATTTCTCCTCCCAGGAAGCTGCTGTCTGGAGGAAAACAGTCCACAGACTGGACTGCACTTCATATTCAGGTTCCCACATTTCAAACTTGTCCTTCTTGCTGCCTGCAAGTCACAAGTTGGTCCCTCTGCTGTCCTGAAGACTACTAACCCATGTGCTTTCCTGGGCATCTGCCCTTTCCTCCCTCGCCCAGTGTGTTCTCAGGACCTGCCCATGCTGTTCTCTCTCCTCTAACATCAGGAGAGCCTGCTGCACTCCTCAAGGTCCAAAGCCTCCATGAAGACCCTAGGTCGGCACTTCTCCGCTATCACCCTTCCCTCTCTTTGCCATTAGCCTTCCCCTGCCTGTCACTCTCCCCTCTGGCCTATAAACACTCTCCTGCTGGACTCCGAGCATTGCTCTCAAAAGCCACTCTTCCAACTCCAATCATCCTTTTCACTCATCCTCAGATCCACCCCAGTTAGGTTTCAGCAGTTGCACTACATGAAGGCAGCATCACAGGGCACTGAGGGCCGAGCATGAGACTCTGACACAGGCCCATCATGTGCTCATCACCAGAGCTCCACACAACTGCCCTCCGTTTGCCCCTTGTTTCAGGACACCGACTTCTCCCTCCAACTTGCAGCTCTGAAACTATTCTGCTCATTACCCAGGGTTCATTCTAAGGGTTCCTTTTCTTTGTTAAGTCAAGTGATTTCATCCCTGAGTATGTGGGCTTAAGCCTCCTATGGGACTGCAGGCTCTGCCCTTCATTTTCTAATATGGACCTCTACAAGGCAATCTCCATCTTGAATACACACAAAAGCCCCTCCCATCTCCTAGAGATGTCCCAAAGAGACAAGCTGAGAGCTACATTCCTAGCAAGCACCCTCAAAGCTGCTACTCTCAGTTTCCTCCTCTCAGTGTTATGGAAATACAGTTCCCAGGTCAAAGCTACAGCATTGTCTTAGACTTTATTCTTTGTATCATTTCTTGCCCCCCATGTGTGTGCGTGTGTGTGCGCGTGTGCGTATACCACAGAGACCAGAGACATCGACTCTCCTGTAGCCTGTTACAGGAGCTTCTCAATGTAGGCCCTTTGGAAGAGTATTTGCTCTGAACTGCTAAGTCATCCTCCAGACTCCCACTCATTTACAGACAGTGTGTGTACACATGTACGAATGCTCTTCCTGTCTCCCTTGCCTCTGTCTGTAAATCCCACCAACACAACCCTTAAAACCCATCCCCAAATCCTATAGTTCAGCTCTCTCCTTTGTGAAGGCCTGATCCAATTATCTCGTTGTCTTTTGTTTATAAATTCATCATTTAAACTGCCTCCTAATTGATCTCCCATTCCCATTCTTCATCCCATCACAATGTTCTCAACACAGCGACCAGAGTCACTTTGTTAAGATATAAGTAGGATCTTGTCATTTCTGCAATGACTCAGAATCCTCTCGTGGTTTGCCATCACATCAGCTAATGCTCTGGAAGGGCCCCACACAATCTGGTGTCCCTGACCTCACCTCTCATGTCTCAAGCAATTAATGTGGCTGCTGCTTCTTTCTGGAAAGGTCTCCTCCCATATATCCACTTAGCCCGCTTCCTTCGGGCAGCTCTTCCTGTAATTGTCATCTTCTCAGGAGCTGCTTTTTCAATGAATGAGTCAATCAACTTTGTCAGTGCAGCTGACGTGTGACATGGCACAGGACCGGCACTGCAGGCCTCTAATCTCTGAGATGCAAGCATGGGACAGGAACCAGAATCCACACTCAATATCATCACCAGAGAGCAGGAACCACAGCCTCAGCATCATGGCACAGGGGTAGGTAGGAGACCATGTGTACAACCAGAGTCTGCTTGCACTGAGGGACTTGGAACATGCTTGCATTAAAATCCCTCACCCTGATTACATAAGATGGTGTTAGTGTTCAGAATGTCACTCCCAGCTGGTGCCAGGCAGACACTGTACTGATCCCAAAGGAAGAACGAAAAGAAATAAAGAAGGAACTCTTACAAATATCACATCAGTGGCTGCTGAGATGGCTCAGTGGATACAGGAGCTTGCCACCACACCAAACAACCGGAGTTCCATTCCTGGGAACTACATGGTAGAAAGAAGAAAGCGACTCCCACAAGTTGTCCTTTAACCACCACACATGCCCATACACACACACAAACATATACACACATACACACACACATATGCATACATACATACACACATACACATACACAAGCACACATACATACACACACATACATACACACATACACAAGCACACATACATACACACACATACATACACACATACATACATACATACATACAAACATACATACATACACACATACATACACACATACATACATACACACATACATACACACATACATACATACACACACACATACACACACACATACATTCACACACCCAAGAAATAAAAATAAATGAATACAGTTTGTAGAAGAGAAAAGAAATTTCACTACATTTTGAGTTTACTGAGTAGTAAGTGATCTGATGTGCTGGTCGGCCTCCATGTTGTACTGGTTGTTGTAATGGGCAGGGGCCGTGATGGTTTGAATTCCATATGGGATGAGCTCTACCTAGTCTGGAGCAGGATCATAGTTTCCTGGTGTGGGACTCACTTAATGAAAGAAACCTCATGCTTCCACCTGCTCTGAAGCTTCAGTGGCCAAACATAAGCACAAACCTGGCATTCTCCTTTCAATATATAAAGATACAGTTCACTCTCCTTCCTCAGCCAAAACGTCTATTTGGCTTTCTCTTCAGAGCCTACCGCTGTAACCAGTCACAATCTGAATTTTTTTTTTCAGATTTCCCTTTTCAACTGGCACCCACGAGAGGCACAGGTCCTCCTGGTGACTGTGTCTACCCTAGAGGCCAGCACTCCAGTGTCTGGTACAGACTCTACCCACAGAGCTCCCTGGTTGGCTGCCTTGCCTGTAACATCACACTCTCCTTTCCTATGTCCTGCTGTCCTCTGATAGCCATATGGGAGACTTCATTCCATCCTCACGTCATTACTCCCCATCTCCCCCATATCTACACAGCAGGGTACCACATCTAAAGCACTTAGTGCCAACACTTGACCTACTTCCTGGTTCATGACACTTGCTCAATAAACATTTATGGCGCAATGAGAAGACAAAATAAGTTTATCTTACCTGTAGGTCAACTACAAGTAAAAGAAAATGCGGAGGTCTTCAGCTGGCAGAAAAGATGCAAATTCCCAAACGCCATGTTGGAACCCTCCATGTGATGCAGGCAAATGGCCTTTGTTGTAGAAAGTTGTACACCTATCATTAGATGGGGCTCATGAAATGGAAGTGAGTTTGTAGAAAGGAATCTACTCCAGTAGACGAAAATATTACATCCAATCATTCATAACAATGACAATCATAACAGGAAGTTTCCCTGGAACCATGTGCGAAGTGGCACACATCTGAACATTCACTGGCCTCCTACACAGACAAGGCAGAGAGAGAAGGGGAAGCATACGGAGGCAGAGGCATCACCAGCCCTGGTGCGGAACTGATGCCTCCTGCTTGTCCCGGCTTTAATTTCTGACTTGATAAAAATTTTGAAAAAGTGGTAAACTTCTCAAATATAAGTTCAGACTGGGAGTCCCAGGCTATCCCTTTCTGCACTCATACTATTATCCTGTGCTCTCAAAAGCCCTGCAAACCCTGGGACAGAAGCACATACTGCATTCTGTAGATAAAGAGCAGCTAAAAGACTCTCAGGAGTCCTCTGGGCCACAGGCTAAACCTAGGTTTGGTAGCCATTACCAGGTAGGAGGTTTAGCAGAAACGTCACTTCTGGTCACTAGTTAACAATTAGCAATGGCCTGCAATGTGTTTGCACATCTTGGTGCACCTGCTGGGGCCGTGCCTGTGTGGCTCACCCCGACTGGAGGCCCTCCGGCACTGCCTACATCTCTAGCAGTTGGTTCCTAGCATGCATCCTTGCATACATAAGACAGCTCAAACTGTTAAGTGGAAAGTTATAAGCTTCATTTGCTGTCCCTTTAACAATTAGATCATTCTGGTTAATTGTGTAGATGTTTGCCAGATTTCACTTTAAATTTTGATCAAAAATGCATGACTACTTCATCGTTCCTAATTCAAACATGATACCCAAAGTTTTCCCTTTATTTAATCCTGATTTACATCACTTGTCTCCTGACACAAATGTTAAAGGTTTACCAATTTACCACTTTGTATTAAATTACAAATGTGGCTTGAAGAGGGATTTTATAAAACTGTTACCAAGTCCTGTTCGGTGTAATTAAATAAGTCAAACTAGCCCTCAGGGACCTCTTACTTTGAAATGCAATTTCAGAGCCAAAGAGTGCTCGTAACCTTTACCAAAGCCATGTCCACAGCGCCGCTCTGAACTTAAACTAATCAGATCTCCATAGAAAAGGCTGGTCGCTCTCATCGATGTGAGCACATGTGAATCTCACCCCACTGCAGAGGATCAATATGGAAATCAACACAGAGCAAGGCCAAGCTTTGGAAAGGGCACTGTGAACCCCGAAGCCCCAAACCTTACTAGTGATTAAAGGCTGAGACTGCAGCTCCATTGCTGTACTCAACAGAAATCTCTCAAAGGTTAGCCTAGGTGTCCCCAACCATCCTCCACTGACATATGGGACATCCCAGGTTTCCCTGAATAAGCCCTGAGTGTGTGTGTGTGTGTGTGTGTGTGTTGTGTGTGTATGTGTTTGTGTGTGTGTAATTTATATTTAGCAGAGATAATATTTATCTTTTTGTAGGCTGTACATGTAAGAGTCTATCAATTAATCTTTAAGAATAGCCTAAGGGAGAGGGAATGGCTCAGTTGGTAAAGTGCACACCCCACAAGCATAAGGGCCTTCCGATGTGTAGTATCCACATTGAAACGTCAACATAAAGCTGCATGCCTATAATCCCAATGCTAATGAAACAAAGCCAGGGATATCCATGGGGCTTATTTTATAGGCAGCTTAGAAGAGCTGGTGAGCGGCAGGTCCAGCAAGAGGTTGGGTCAGAGATTAAGCTGCAGAGCAACTTAGGTGATACCTGGTGCTGCCCTCTGGCCCCCACATGCACTCACACATGTACCCCTCACACCCCGCAGCCCTGACTCCTTGCCATCTGCCAGCACCAGAGCAACCTCAGGGATAGAGCACAGGATCAGAAAGAAAGTCCAGGGTTTGCTTCTATTCATGTCTTTAATTTTCAGCTCAAATAGACAAGGCAATTTTTTCCTATACTGAACGAGTAAGGGAAACTACTCCTGAAAACTCCTCTAAAAGCCCTGAAAGCCTGCTTGACACAGCCAGTGGGTATTCCATCCTTGTTGACATCATAGCCCGAGAGTCACTACACAGAGCAAGATCAAAAGGCAGGGCTAATAAGAAAGACCTAATGAAGCAGGTGCTGGCTGCTTCAGCATGGAAACGAGACCTCTCAGTCTACATTTAGGATGTCCTAAGGAAGAAGACATTGTGCTGATGAGGATGGTCCAGACCTGCTCCCACACTCACCACCCCATCTCCACCTTCTCTGTCTCAAGCCTCTCCCAAATATCACTACTAAACTAGTCATTTGTTCATGCTGCACTCTCGCTGAAAGTGAGTTTCTTGTTTTAGAAAATCCTACTTAAACTCCATGAACCTGGCAACGCTGTGATGTGTGTGCCCTACTTCTTCCCCGGTCCGCAGAGCCTCTCTGCCGATGGAAAAGCATCAGGGCTGATTAGGCTCCATTTGTTCAAGTTCATCAAGTTTGTCTTGCCTCCTCTAACTCTTCTATCCAAAGTAGTCTCAAGAACCCACATGGGTACACCCTCCTGGGTAAGGCCTTCTTCATTTCCTACTTTCATTAATCGTATTGTCTCAAATCCACAAACACCAGCAGCCATTGTGTATTGTACGATCCCGAGGAGACTGCACAGAGACTCATGTTAGGACTCCATTTGTGCTGTGTGGGTGTGGGCTCCACATACAGACTGATGTGTATGGGAACATTGGCTTATAGTGATAGGCAGAGCAGCCCTCAGAAGATGCCCTTAATCCTTGAAACTCATGGATCTGTTTACTTTACAATGCAATGGGGACTTTGCTAGCGAAGCTGGGAGATTATTCTGGATTGTCTGGACAAGTCCGATCTATCACAGGAGCTCTAAAGCATGGAAATGTGATAGAGTGGAAGACAAAGGTTCCCTCGAGGGGACTCAAGCTGCTGTTGCAGGAGAGGGCCATATGGATGTCAGAAAGCAAACAGCATAGAGAAGCAAGGACCAGTCCCAGACAGGAGCCAGCAGGAAGTGGCTCTATCCTGCCACTGAGGCAGCAGAATTCAGCCAGTTTGAATGGTTCACCTCTGACCTCAGAAAGGACATACCGCATTCAGCACATTGAACTGGACCTCGAGTGAATCTAAATAGACAGCTAACCAAGCCTGCTGCATCTCAACCTGTGGCTACAGGGCTGTAAAACAGTAACCAAGCATTGTCTTGAGTCACTGCATCTGTGGCAATTTATTACAACAGTTACAAGAAAGTCACCCATTCACAGATCAAGCTCTGCTAGATCAAACAAGAAAGTCAGAGGATAAATATAAAGAGATGCTACCCAAACATTATAATTCTTGAAAAATGCTGGCTCAATGCAGAGAAGATGGGGGATCAAACTGATCCTCATGACAACTGAGGTAGCAGGATCAAGCTTCAAGGTTTCTGCTCTGACCAGGAAAAAAGAAGGACCTGAGACCTTCAGAGCCAAACTACCATTGGAGTAATTGAATCAAGGGGGTAGAGGCAGGAGAACCACAGATATGAGGGCAGCCTGAGGTACAGACTGAGACTCTGCTTCGCAAAGAGAATAAAGGAAGCCATATCAGCACCAACGCATCCGAATGGAGCTGTGTGCTCTGATTACAAATGACAGAATGCAACAGATCCACAGCGAACCTTCCAACGGTGTACACCATCCTCCTAGAGACGATTCAGGATCAGTACCTAGCCTGTCACTCTTTTTCTGAGGAAGATGGTAGGAGGTAAGAGCCAGGCCAGCATCATGAGCAGAGTGGATGGTGTCACCAGTGTGGAGATGAGCACCACAGGTGTGGAGATCAGCGTCACCAGTGCAGGCAGCAGGAGCTGCCTTAGTGTTAGCAGTAGCCCACAGGGCAGCAGCAACTCTACACCCAAAAGAGCTAAAACAGGATACATACAGACCTCCTGGCTGCTTTTCTTCAACCTTTAAGAAAACATTGAGATGCTACTTTTCCCTAAAAATTTTACTATTTAAAAAAAAAAAATCTTCCTAGAATCCGATTCCATTTGTGCTAACAGGTTTCAGAGCACTATCCTCCATACCACAAAACACAACGGAATTAAACAGCTGTACATGAAAAAGCTACCTACAATGTGTAATTAGCCTTGTGCTAACAAGGCAGCCACTGAAGGGAGCGAAACAGAGAACCACACAGGATAGTCTTCCTTATGTAGGCAGATAGCTTGAGGTAAATCAATGGGATGAGATGGACTTTTCCCTGAGGCTTGGGAAGAACAAACCATGAACATTGGTTCAGATCCTTAAACTGTGTCATTTGTAAAATCATTATGCCCAAAGACAGTCATGACGTAGATGTGATCCCACAAGAATGGCTACAGAGATGATCCTTTTCCTCATCTCCCCTTACTTATTGAATTTGTGTATGTCTGTCTGTGCATGCATATGGATATGCACATGCTATAGCCTGCACGTGAAGGTCAAAGGGCAACCTGTGGGAATCAGTTCTCTTCTCCACCATGTGGATCCTGGAGACCAAACTCAGCTCATCAGGATTGGAGGCAAGCACCTTTATCTGCTCAGCCACCTCGTTAGCTACAGAGGAGATTTAGTAAAAAAAGAAAAAAGATATCATTAAAGACAGCACTTTTCATCTAATTGATGCAACTGTAAACAACCTTTTCCCAAATACCAAATAACATGCTAAGTGAGAGAAAGGCTTATCAAACAGATGTACATTTACACAAATCAAATCAACCACTAAGCTAAATCTGGCAGCAACTGTAGGACTATGAAAGGACTGCATGGTTTCTGGTCGAGCACCAGCTAGAAATCGCTGGAGACCCAGGTGATCCTAAGGGATGGAGTGCATTTTGCCACACTCCCAGACTCCAGGCTCCTGACAGGAAGCCACAGGCCTCCATGGATCCACGCCTCTCAGTCACATAGGACAATGCCCCCTAGCCCCTCCATGGGTAGAGGGTGTGACTACAGGCCACAGAGCCTCAAGACAGATCTCCATATTAATGAAGTATCTAAAGGCCAGAGGGGTGTAGCCAATTAAACATTCCTTCCTAGACCCTCCTCCCTGCAAAAGGTATTTAATCTCAGGTCTGCCTTGAAAATATTGGGGTATAGTTTTCATCTTTCTGCCATGACAATAAATATCTTAAGACCATAGACGATTTTTCTTCTTTGGGATCTGCCGTGAGTAACAGTGGGGCAGGCCTCAATTCACAAAGCTACCACCTAATCTCCCCCTGATGACCTCTCTACTACGTTCCCAGCCATGAGACCACCAGCCGCCCAACCTAACAGCAGCGACCGAGCCAAGAACTCTCATGCTGGAGGGACCTCAGACTGTGCTCCCACACCCCGAGAGAGTTCTCCACACACAGCCAGATGTCCTGATGTCCGCCCAGCGCCAGCATGGAGTGGACACAGTCGAATTTCTGTGCCTCTGTCCCCATGAGAGGACCTAGCCACGTGGAGAGACAGACACAGGACCCACACATCAACCCATGCACACTACAACCCAACGGGCAACCACTGGCATTACTATTCCATTGGATGCTTTTTTGTTTTACATACAACAATTGTGTGTGTGTGTGTGAATATCCTTTTGGTAAAATTAGTGTATGCCTATAAATCAGCATCTGGAAGGCTGTGTGTGAATTTTTAATAACGTAGAATTCTACTGCATGTATGGTTTTCCTGTTAATAATTAATACTAACCCTATTTGTAGAATTTAAAATGCAGTCAAAAAATCTTGTCTTTCACATGTATTTAAAAGCACACTCATAGAATTAACTATAGCAAAATAAAATCCTGATGCCACCATCACTGGCCCTGTGATACTTAGCGAGAATATCCTTTATATCACAGGGGGTTTTGTCCCATGGGAAAGTCATATCAGTGGTACACATCGGGTGGGCACCTGTCAGCTAGCTTAGATGATAAATGCTAGTCAGTTACAACAGTGTCTGCTCAACAATAGCTAGAGCAGGATGCCAGATAGCATAGTTACTGTTATTTCCTTCAAGAAAGAAAATTGAAATATAATTATTGAGTAGAGGAGTCCAAGCTGTAAAAAAATTTTTAATTGGCAAAATAAGCTAACTACCCTTGCGGAATATACTTCCTGCCTTGGTTCACATTATGTATTATTTTCAATTCATACACCTTGCAGGAAAAGTAGAAAAATAATATACTATAATATAAGTATAACATAATATAAATGTGTGTGTGTATGTGTGAACACAAATATCTTACTGAGGCACTTTGAAAAATAAATTATGTTGTGAAAGGACCTGAAATTCAATTAATGTGGGTCTTTCTGTACCCTGGTAGGCTTCTCCACAAAAAGACAAAAGACATAAAAAAACAAGCAAACATACTGCTACCAGATTGAGGGAAATATTTAATTTATTGGTTAAAGATTGCATAATAATATGTCATTTGTTTCTGGAAACAACAATTTCAACCAGAGTGTCAGCTACTAGGGAATGACCCAGAAGAAAAGATCAAAAGGGATTGTCTAGATGTGCTAGAGAAAGAACTGTTTGGTGACCATAAAACTCAAGGCTGAGGGACTACAAAGTACAGAAAAGCCTGGAGCTTTCTCCTCAGAGTGGTGAGTATCAGCCAGGACAGCTCACAGGTCACACATTCCAGAAGGAACTAGCCCTGACTCTAACATGACAGACTTTGAACTCACAAGTCATAAAAGGCAACACATGCCTTGGTGACTAAACTCTCATGGACCATCTCTCAGAGAAACAGATGCAGTTAAGATCCTGCAGGAAGCAGGTAGACAGATCAGCAGCACTTGGAGAAGCATCCGCAACTAGCTGGTCCTCTTCCATGGGACTGTGATGTGAGTTCATCTGCTACAAACCAGATCTCACTCAAGAGCAGTGCAGGAGGAGCTGGTATGCAGAAGCACACAGAGGCCGAAGCAAACGATAGGGCACAAGCTCTACACAGGATGGAGAAAGAGCATTCGAGTTCCACACGATGCAGGTACAATCTGCATCTAGCTGACATCTGCACGTGCTTTGGAGCTGGGTCTATCACAAACACATACTCTCTGCCTTCCAAAGCAAGTGCTGCCTTTTGTCCAGGAAGCTTAGGAGTATTTTCCAGAAATGATCGAGAATGAAAAAGGACTGCTATACATTTATGAATAGGATAGTGATCGTTTGTGATTATGCCATTAGCCACAGAGAAAGACCAGGTCTGTGACACTAACCTCTGAGGAGACATGATCAAGGACAAATACCCTCTGCATTCTATATTCTCTGAGAACAGCCCTCTAGTCCTCAACATCAGAGGACTCAACGGCTCAGGTAATGCCACATGGCCTCCAGAGCTCCTGAGGTAAGTGCTGTTTCATGTCCCCAAACAGTGGGTAACCCAGTCTATCACCGTGAACAGATTCTTATGAAAGCCAGTGCTTTCCTATGAATGATTTCATATCGATTTCTTTTAAATGTCTAATACTGGGATAGCTTTCAAGTGGTTAATTTTCAGCCAATAACCAGAGTTCTTTGTGCAAGGTTTTCATGAACTTTTCCAAATTATCATTTAAACAGACCCATAATAATTCATCCAAAGGGCTATTATACCCTAGCTAATATAGTTCAGAACACTTGGTAAAGACACTGTTAGTAGATTAGAAAATCAGTTCCCCAAGAGGTCACAGAGGCTCTAAAAATACTTCACTTGGATAGCAAGGACAATGTTTTCATAATAGATTTTACAATTATGGCTTGAAACATAAAGCAGACTTTTAAAGTGAAATACTTAAAAATCACTTATTGTACTGTCATTTATTAGCCTGTGGCAAATAAATTAGAAATCTAAAATAAGTAACTACAATCAGGTTGGTGGGATACGGGTAGCTTCTACTCATGGAAGTGTGCATGCATACATACATGTGTGTGTTTGTACATGTGCATGCATGTGTATGTGTTTACTCATGCTTGTGTTTGTGCATGCATGTAAAGTTTTAGCAATGTTTCTTCTCTAATGTTTTCACCAGTTCCCATCTTCAAAAGCTGATTAAAATCAATTGCTTTACATCTTAAAAGCTATTATATATTTAAGGCTAGATCTTGAAATATACAAGGAAATGTACTAAGAAAAAGTTACTTTAGAATCATCCTTTGGTTATCTTTATATTTTTTTCAGTCCTAAGTTTTGAAGAAGTCTCTGTGCATTTTAAAGGACACTCTAGATTACAGAGGACAAGTGATTTTATGAAGAACACAGCTCTCAGCATAAATTATAGAGCATGCATCTGTAGTGGCTCTTCTTAAGTGAAATCGTTCATGAAGTTATAAGTAGAATTTGAAATTATGAGTTCCATGCAGTTTTAGCCCTAACATTATCACATCACAGGCCCTGAACATTTACTGGGGTCTCACGCACCTGCTCCTGAGCTAAGCGATGCCTAAGGAAGCAATTTTTGCCTCCAGAGTCCTGCTGATCAGAAGTGTCTCACTTTCAGAATTCAATTTAGACAACGGGAAAGAATGGGTTTTCTTCCCTTCCTAACATATGGTTTCCTCTCAGGAAACCTTTATTCGGGATGGGCACACAAGGTTAGACAGCGCCCAGCCACAGCCCTGCTCACTCTCTCAAGGTTGTTCCAGATTGGCAGGAAGAGAAGTTACTACACCTCCGTGTCCATCTCCTCCCCACCAAGTCCAGCCCACCTTCTCCTCTCCCCTGCTCACTCCGCCCTCCAGAATGTGCAGTGTGATGTCAAGGGAACAGTAGAGGCAAAGGCACCTTCTAAGCCTGATAATGCTTCATTACAAAAGTTTGACATTCAGAACTAAAAGGTCCTAAAGGGATTGTTTTTTTCAGATTATTACTGGAAATATGTTATTTGCTCTTATTACATTTAAATTATTATGTGTATGCACATACAAATACAGAAGATGAAGCAGAAATTGTCTACAGCCCAGTAGTCTCTCTTTTCTCATCAATAATAATGCAAGCCTTGAGTTTTCACTGGGCACAAAACACTGTGCATTTAATCCCTGGGCTCAGAGCTCCAGCTATTAAAATGGAGTGTAAGTACCATGTGGCATCTTGCAGAACCTGCTAAGAAGACGGCAAGCATATGCCACTTCTGCCTGTTTTCAGATGCCCCCTCCCTCTTGCATGCTGAAGTGCATAGCAGTTGGGGACACATCCATGGGACAGGGGCAGGTGTCTACAAACAGCACGTCACTGAATTGTATCAACCCTCAATCATAGCATCCCAATCACCTGCCCCCAATACAAAGAAATATAAACCTCTCCCTGTTTAAGCCACATACAATTTTACCCAGTTAAATCAACAGATATTTAAAATTATCTATAAGTCTTTGGACCATATATATTCCCTGTTTCATTAACAAAATAAAGTAGCACACAAAACCATACCTGAGGCATAAGATCATGAAACACATTCTATTTATTACAAGATGCTGAAATGTCCCCTGTCAACCTCCTACAGCAGCACAGAAAAGGAAAGAAAATCTTATTTGAGATTTGGACTAAAAATATTCACAGTAAGTAAATCAGGGAGTGGAAGGCATTTGTTTTGAAACATGCTAACTGGACTTGTCCACCCGCTCCTTATTTCAAACACTAATGAGCAGTGCTCTTGTGTTGTCTGCAAGCTTCATCCATTGGCCACGGGAGCTTCACTATCTCATCTCTATATTATGATGTCATCTACTGCTTTAAAACTTAGAAACATCACCCAGAATGTGATAAATGGTTTATTTACATTTATGTTTTCCCTTATGGGATTTTGTTGACAGCGGTGTCAAGCTTACAAATGAATTCGGGAATGACTGGCGTCTGAAAAGGTCACCCTCCTACACAGCAGAGCTCGTACTCAGATCTTCGTGGTTTTAATGAAAAGTGTTGCCATGTGTCTATGCTTTAGTTTCTCCGCATAGAACAGATGGTCACAAGTCCCAACACACAGGGTTTTGGGAAGATGAGTCAAGATCTTTTAAGAAGTAATAACTACCTCACACAGAGGATGACCTCATCTTTGTCAACTGCTCAAAGTTTTATTAATTATTGGAGAGCATACTCATAATACGCATAGATTCTCAAAATATTTCAATTTTCCAGCCAGGCATGCTATTTCTTGTATACTGTGGTAGTCTGAATAAGATTGGCCACCGTGGGCTCATATATTTGAATGTTTAGTCACCTGTGAATGGAACTGTTTGAGGATTAGAGTGTGTGATCTTGTTGGAGAAAGCCTGTCACTAGGTGTGGGCTTTAAGGCCAGACCCAGTCAGTTTGTCTGTCAGTCTGTCAGTCAGTCTGTCTCTCTGTCTCTCTCTCTCTCTCTCTGTGTCTCTGTGTGTGTGTGTTTGTCTCTGTCTCTCTTCTCTTTCTGTCTCAGTCTCTATCTGTCTCTGTATCTCTCTGTCTGTCTGTCTGTCTCTCTCCTTCTCTCTGCCAGCTGCCTGTGGATCAGGATATAAAGGTCTCAGATACTGCTTCCAGAAGTATGCCTTCCTCTGATGATGATTATGGACGAATGCTTGAAAACTGTGAGCAAGACCCCAGTTAAATGCTTTCTTTGATAAGAGTCGCCTTGGTCATGGTGTCTCTTCACAGCAACAGAACAATAACTGAGGCACATATATTATTATGAAGCAATGGAAAACAGGACTTCCAAAAGGGTGGGTGACACACAGACGTGGTTGGCTAGTCTTGGGGGAAATAAACAGCTATCACATAAAATAAAAATTACAGCTATCAAAAGGAATAAATGGTGACTTAAATCTCTAGTTTCCATAATTGAAAGTCACAGACTAACAAAAGATAAAAAAAAAAAAATACAAATAAAACCAGGATTATCTATTTGTTGCTATCTAGAAACTCTCCTCACCATCAAAAACAAATGTGACCTCAGGATGAGTAAATGGAAAGGGCTATTTCAAATAGACCAAACTGGCAAGCAAGTAGGTGGGGCTGTTCTATATCTGGGAAAAATAGACTTAACCTAATTAAGGGGACATCAGTGGCTATTTAATATCAAAAGAATAGTAATATTCTAAATGTATATTCACAGTACATAAACATACTGAATATCTTCAAGCAAGGACTGCTGAACATAACAATTAAACTCAACCCAGTAAAACTTGGTGACCTCAATATCTGACTTTCATCAACAGATAGGTCATTGCAAAAATGTAAACAAAAACATATCAGAGTTAAAAGCCATTACAAAGAAAATGGACCTGATAGGCATCTATAGAATGTCCGATCCAAACAATACAGAACGCACATTAGTCAAATCAGTCTGTGAAACCTTTTCTAAAAGAGATCATAAAATAGCATATAAAGCCACTCTTAAAACTTGCAGAGAAACTAAAATAATTACTTGCATTCTATCTCCTACAATGAAATAAAACCAGAAGCCAGTAAGACAAACTACACAAATTTGGGGAGACTGAACAACACACTACTGAATGGGTCATGATAGAAATCAAGAATATTTAAAATTTTTAGGCTCTAATGAAATAAAAACTACACATCAAAACGAAAGGATACATTCCATGAGGGTATTTACAGCTACAAGTACCTACACGGAGAACTCAGGTCACAGTAAGTAATTATGTACCTTAGGGTCTTGGAAAACATGGTAAACCCCAAGTCAGTAGATGATAGAAATGAAAGAGGTAGAAATTAATAAACGTGAAATGACAAGAAAAACAAAGATCAGTGACACAAAAATTGGTTCTTTGAAAGAAAAAACAGAATTGACAAACTCTTGGCTAAACTAACCAAGAGAGAGAGAGAGAAGACACAAATTAATCAAATAAGAAATGAGAAGGCAGAGATTACAACAAATATAAATGAAGTCCACAAAATTATGAGGGCAAATCTTAAAAACGTCTCTCCCAGTATATTAGAAAAGCCTAAAAAGAAATGAATATATTTATACATGCATATGACCTACCAAAACTAAACCAAGAGGAGATCAACACCTTAAACAGAACTACAGCAAGCACTGAGAGTGGAGCAGACATTTAAAAAAAATCTCAGCTGCAAAGAGTCCAGATGGATTCGTCACTGAGTTCTACCCAGGCCTTTTAAGTAAAACTTACACAAAGCTACTCCATAAAGCAGAAAGGGAAGGCAGGCGATCAGATTTATTCTACAAAATCAGTACTATTTTGATACCAAAACTAGAAAAAGATGCGACTACAAAACAGAAATTACAAGCCAACCTCTCTGATTAGCATGCAACAATTCGCAATGAAGTACTTGCTAGTTGAACTCAAGACAATATTAAAAAAGATCACTCACTACCATCAAGCTGGCTCTATCACAGACGAGTGGGTGGTTCAAGATATGCAAATCAGTAAATGTAATACATCCCATAATGGACTGGCAGACAGAAATCACATCATCTTGATGGATGCAGAAAAGACACTTGCCAAAATCCAAGGTCCCTTGATGAACAAAGCCCCAAGCAAACTAGGAAGAGAGGGAACATACCTCAACATCCTGTGTATGACAAACCTGAAGTCTGCATTAAATTAAATTAAAATCACAAAGCATTTCCAGTCAGATCATGAACAAGACAAGGCTATCCGCTTTCCCTACCTTGCTCAACACAGTACCTGAGGTCCTACAGCAGTAAGGCAAGTGATAGAAATAAAAGGGATGGGGACAGGAAAGTGTAGTAGTCTGAATGAGATGTCCCTCATTGTCTTGGGCATTTGAATTCTTGGTCACCAGTTAGTGGTGCTGGTTGGGGACACTTAAGAGATGTGGCCTTGCTGAGGAAGAATGCCACTGGTGGGGTGAGCCTTGAGAGATCAAAGCTCACTCTCCTTGCCATTTGCTCTCTGCTTGTTCCTGCTGTCATGCCTGGATCTTGCTACCATGCTTCCTACACATTATGGATGCTTATCTCTCTCGAACTGGAAGCCCAGATAATTCTCTCATGTTTTGTCACAGCAACATAAAAGTAACTATCCCAGAATGAAAGAAGTCAATGTGTACTTATTTGCAGATGGTATAATCCTAGACATAAGAGCCTCTAATGACTTCATGGGAAAATTCTTAAACCTGATAAATACTTTCAGCAAAGTGATGGAATACACAATTAAATTTTTTTTAAAAATCAGTATCCTTCCTACATACTAGTAATAATAGGGTTGAGAAAGAAGTCAGACAAGAGCCGGAGAGATGGGTCAGTGGTTAAGAGCACTGGCTGCTCTTCTAAAGGACCTGAGTTGGATACCTAGCACCCACATCACAGTACATTTGCATCTGTAACCTTAGTTCCAGAGGTTCTGATGCCCTCCTCTGGCCTCTGTAGGAACCAATGATATACAGGCAAAACACCCACATACCTTTTGTTGTTCCTGTTTTTAAGGGAAAAAGAAATCAGAGAAACCATCCCACTTGAATTACCATATGATACTAATGATAAACTACCTTGAAACAAACCAAACTAAGGAAGCAGAAGACCTCTACAATGAAGTCTTTAAACATCCAAAGAGAAGCTGAAGAGGACATTTGGAAGACACAACATCTTTTCATGCTCATGAATTGCAAGAATTAATATTTTGAAAATAAACTAGCAAAATTAATCTGCATATTCAATACAATCCAAATAAAAATTCAAATGTCTTTCTTCACATACACACACACACAAAACAAAAACCCAGAGAAAACAACCTTGGCATTCCCATGGAAGCGCAAAAGGCCTTGGATAGCCAAAGCATTCCTTACAAAACACATAAGCACACTTGACTTCAAACTATGTGGAACTATAGTCATAAAAATGGCATGTCATTGCCACAAAGGACAACACAGATCAATATAAAAGAAGAGAGGGTTCAGATATCAACCTACCCAACTCTAGCCCCTTGACTTTTGACAGATGTGAAGAATGCATGTTGGAAAAAAGACAGCCTAGTGACCAAATGGAGCTAGAAAGCTCAATGTCCTTACACAGAAGAATAAAACAAGATCCTTTCTCTCTGACCCGCTCCAAAAAATCAACTCAAAATGGATTAGAGACCTTCATGTAAGTCAGACCTCAAACTCAAACTGATGAAGGAAAAGCTAGGGAAATCACTTCAGGATAAAGGCGTAGGCAAGTACTTCCTGAACAGGACTCCAGTCTCTGAGGAAATGATACCAGCAATTAACAAATAGAATGCCATGAAATTGAAAGGCACATCAAAGGGAGCAACTGAGTGAAGAGGCAGCCTGAAGAAGGGGAAAGTCCTTGTTGGCTAGACATCTGACAGGAGATTAATATCTAGAATATGCAAAGAACTGAAAAACTAATAAGAAATCAAATGACTCAATCAATAAACAGGCTAATGAAATGAACAGAAAGTTCTTAACCGATCTAGTACAAATGGCCAATAAATGCATGACAAATATCCAACATCAATAGACGTGAGAGAAATGCAAATTACAATGACACTGAAAGTTCCTCTTACTCAAGTCAGAATGAAAAACTTACTCCAGTCTAGCATATTACTCGCCTATATTATTGCTGGGTAGTTAATTGACTGACTCTAGATCAAAACATCAGAGATTTTTAGACATAAATATATACTGTAGTACTATTCACAAAATCTAAAATATTGAACCAACCTAAAAATCATTAAAGAAAATGTGGCATACATCACATGATTCTCTTATTTGAGGTGTGTGTGCTCATGTGTGTGTGCCTGTGTGTATATTAGTTCATATGTGCATATATGACCTAATTATAGAACAAAAGTGTCTCGGGGAACAAAGAGACTACGGGGAGGCATGAGAGATGGGAGAGTAGAGCACTGTGATGGCTAATCGTTGTTTTCAACTTCACAGAGTTAGGAAGAAGGAAGTTCAGTTGAAGAATTGCCTCCATCAGATGGGCCTGTGAGCGTGTCTGTGGGGCACTTTCTTGATTGATGTAGAAAGGCTCAGGCCAATGTGGGCAGTGCCATTCTGGGTTCTGTAAGGTTGGTGGTCAAGTGTGAACCTGAATGAGTGTTCATCCACGACTTCTGCTTATTCCTACTGTGACGTTCCTCAAGGATGGGCTGAAGCCTGTAAGGTAAAGGAAACCCATTCCCTCTCTAAGTTGGCTGTGGTCCGAGTATTTTATCCCATCAACAGAAACCAAACTTGGAAGAAATATGCTCAAAGTGTATTATAGACCTTTGCATAAAAACATTCTTATGTAAGCCAATACCCATATAAGGAATATATGAAAAAAAGCTAAATTCCATTGTCATCTTCTACCTTGCTCAATATAATTAGGCATATATATATTTTTCTACAAATAGATTTATTTCATCAAAGAAAATAATATAACATCAGAAAAAGTTCTCTTTTTGACATAGGAGGTCTCTGGTGTCAGGAACAGTTCTCTTGTACAATCATTTTAATGGGAATAACATTTGTAATTTTAAATGTGGAAAAGAGAAATTTCTAGTAGATAATGATTCAGTCATTACATTAACAGCCCTCAAAAAGATATACTTTTAACAAGGGGAAATTCTACTGTGATGTTCAGCAGGGGTAAGGAGAAAGACACTCAGACACTACATTAGTGTTATCCTAAATCTCAGCTATTGATATAAAACAGCATCAAAATGGAATGATTAGAGGTAAATTATACCAGTAAGATTATTTGCTTCCAAAAGCCAAGGTAAAGAAAAAATAGGTAGAGATATTGAGATACTGCACCTAAGAAAATATAGATGTCCAATCAATATGCGAGAGGGTTTATATAGCTCCTTATCCACCATCACAGAGGTCCAGAGACAACACCATCACCACCACACCTATTACAGTGCTAAACAGGAAAGCTGACAACATCAAGAGTCTGGGAAGAAGCATCTTGGGCACTCTGCAGGAAAGCGCAGCCCGTCAGCCACAGCCTTGAAGTTCTCTAGCTGATCTCGATTCCTATGCTCACCCTGCTCCCAGAATGCAGTTGCAATGTGAGGAGCAGGTCTCAGGCTCTTGACGCCACACCTTCCCTCCTGAGATGGAGTGTATTGCCTCTGAGGGTCTGTAAGCCAAAATGAGCCCTTAGGTTGCTTTAGTCAGGATAATTTATCACCACAACAGAAAAGAAATGAAAGCAGCACCCAGTGCTTGGCAGCTCCTTATACAGTAGGGAGACCTACAGCAGAGCATCTAGCAACAGAGCCATTTAGTACTTATCTAGAACAATTGACAATTTATATCCACAAAAAAAACTTTATAGATGCTTCTGGAAGCTGTGTTTACAATGACCCAGACTGGGAAGTCCAGCAGATGTCTTTTATATGGTAAATAAATAAGTTTTGCTCCATACAGATGATGGACAACTATTCAGTATTAGCAAGGAATGGGAACACCAAGTTATAGGGACACACAGAAGGACATCATCACTCATCATCACACACAAGAAACAAGTCTGAACAAAGTTGACACGCTGTGTGCATTAGCTCTAAGCATGAGGCTTTTCCTTCATGTAGGGTAATTTTGTGATTTTTTTTTAGTGTGTGTGGGTATGGGTGTGTGTGTGTCTGTGTGTATGTGAGTGTAAGTGTATGTAAGTGTGAGTATATGTGTGTATATGTGAGTGTGTTTGTGTGTGCACATGCACTTGTTCATTTGAGTGTGCATTCGTGTGTGCATATGGTACAGATTAGAGGTGGGCATCGTTCTCTTCCTCAATGGCTCTCTCTCCATCTCATACTTTAGACAAAGCCGTCCATTGAATTCTGGGCTTATTGATTGGGCTAGGCTGGTCACTAAACACCAAGGTAATGCACAGATGTATGTTATCATGCAGAGCTTTTTCGTGGGTATGGGGATGCAAACTTGGGTCCTCAGTCTTGCATAGTGAACCATTTCTGAGTCATCCGAGCGCCCATTGTTTAGCATCTTTTCACACAGATTTCCACATCATGCTGGACTTTGGTTTCTGTTTACAGATGTCTCACTGTATAAGGACATAAGGATGATCTAAGGCATTGGAGGGAATGAACACTGAAAAGACGAGCAGTCACCAGAGGGGAGGAGAGAAGCATGCCAAAGGGAGCACAGAGGATGTTCAGGGAAGCAAACTACCATATTTCATACTACAACAGTGTGTAACAAGCTGCTAAGTTTGTCTAAGATGCAGAAGACACAGTGGTTAAGGGTGAATTCTTGCAGGATGTGGGCTTTCCCTGATAATAATGTATTGATGCAGGCTCACTTCAACAGGGATAACAAAAAGAGAGGGAGGTTCCCGCCTAGCCTCTTGCTATCACCCGTATTCCCATCCTGTGACTGGTCCCTGTTTTCACACATACATACCCCAACCAACACCCCTTGCTCTCACCATCAACCCATGTTTTCCAACAAAGCTGCAAGACCCTCCTTTACACATCTTATTCTGATTGACTAAAAATCAATCTTACTGTGAAACTGAACTCCTGACAAAGGCCCTGATGTCTTAGTGGCCCACTTCCCACCCTGACCACTGCATCTCCAGCCCGAGGCCACAGCACATGTTGAATGTTCCCCTGTGTCTGTGTGAGGCTAAGGGAGGAGAGGAGACCTTGGCCCTTTCTGCTCAATTTTACTGTGACTCTGTAACAGTTCTAAAAATAAATAATAAAGTCCATTAATACAGAATGGTTTTCTCAAAACAGGAAGTCACAGTTGATAGTTTTTTCTCCCTTAAGCTCCTTATGTTTCACTTATTTTATACAATGAGCTTATTTTCATACTTTTTTTAAAAAAAATAATTACTTGCCAAATACTGTCACTTAACACAATTATCAGGAAAAATAAAAATGGATTAGAGGGTTAAAGGGAGCCACCATGTTAAGCAGATAGGAATAACTGCTAAATAAACATTTTGACAAGCCATTTAACAGAGTCTGACAATTTGATTAGCAAATTTTACCAAGTAGTTAAATGTTCATTAAACAGGAATATTTTAATATAAGAGACGAAAGTAAAATGACCTACTAATCTACTTGCTGCACTTTACACAATTTAGACTGCAAAGGATTGATGTTATTTCTAAACTTGCATTTCATTTAAAATTCTTAGTGTTGGGCTGTGGGCAGGCGCGTTATAACGTAGAGCACCCGGAAGCATGTGAGGCCTGGGGTCCATCCCCAACGTCACCACCGGAACAAAACAAAACAGATACTTAACTCTGAAATCAAGTGTGAAATTTCAGAGCTAAAAACACATAAAGATATCATTGCTGCACATAGACACAGAAGCATAACCACTGGCGTGTGGTATATATTTTAAATACAGTAAATTATGCTCTTTACACTTAACAAAGAAGGAAAACTGTGGACAATCAGCTCTGTAACAGAGGCGACCCACAGTGACTGGCCTAAACAGGCCTAAAGGGGAGTCAGCGCTGACTCTTTTCTCTCAGCCCACAAATCTACCATGGAATCCTTCAGGCTGTACCATGAGAGTCCCCCTCGCCTGGCAGGCACCAGAGACCTAGGTCTGGATCTCCACAACAGGCCATCTGACCTATTGCTTCCAGCAGTGTCCCCATCCTGTGGCTGCTCTCTATTTCCAGCCCGACCTAGTCCCCTTGCTCTCGCTATCTCCCCATAGACAAAGCCACAAAGGTCACCTTTAAGTGTCTTATTCTGATGGCTTTTGCTTGTTTGTTTGTTTTAATCTTTCCATGAGTCCCAGATTGTGACAAAGGTCCCATGTCTATGTGGCTCTCTTTGCTCCTGGCAAGCTGACTAGTGGATTTGCTTAGCACATGTTGAATGCCCTCCTTGGATCTGTGTGGCCCCTGGACACCTTTCTTGGACTAGTGCAGTGCTGTGTCTTTTCACCCCTGTATGCTCAGGTCCAGACACCATAACGTTAGGTCACTTGCTGTGCATATTATCTACTCTGTAGCTCTTGAACCCAGCCACCACTAAAGACTTCCTGTTCTGTGAGGACAGGAAGTCTTGTCTGAAGAGAGCCAGGTAGAGATGAATTCACAGCAGAATTATTGTAGACTTTCAAAAAAGGACTACAACCAATACAATCTCAAGTTATTCCAAGAAAAATAGAAATGGAACAATTTCAAACTTCTACAAAGCCATATTATTTTAATACCAAAGGTAAAAAGAAAAACCCACAAACCACCCAGAGGGAAAGAGAGAGGGAAGGAGGGAGAGACAAAGAGAGGTGGGGGGAGAGCACAAATAACCCGATAAACGCAGGTGCGAAAATTCTCAGTAAAATACTTGTAACTGCAATGCAAATCCTACAGGGAACTCACCATCTCAGGAAACATCACAGAAGAGGAGGCAGAGGTAGAGCCAGAGCAGGGTGCTCTCTGATAGAGTCTATGCTCAGCATGACAAGGATGCTACTCCCGGGGAATAGCAATAGTATGATTGCTTAAACAAGACCTGCATAATGAAATGAGCACACTTGTCAAACATGCCAATGTAGATGGGGAAAACTTGACGAGGTCCCAACTACACATGAAGAACTGGAGGCAGTCCATGGCTGCCAAGACAGAGAGAATACTCAATCCCAAGTGGTCATTCATAAACACATGTATATAGGAGCAAAACAAAATACAGCAATCGTAGTTATAGAAGAGGAGGCCATTTGAGAGGGAGAGGGGAAGGCACGGAGGAGCTGGAGGGGGAACAAGGAAAAACAGAATTTATGTAAATAGAGTTCTAATGCATGAAAGTCTCAAAGAGTAAAAAAAAAAAAATTAAATAAAAAAGCAATAACACTTAAAGCCTACCATGCAGAAGCATCCATAAGAGAACACTATAAACACCCGTGTTATTAAATGCCTTGAGGAAAAATAACTCCTTCTCCAAAACCAGTCTCTCCTTGTGTTATCTTTCATTTTCCATGCTACTTTTTAAAGAAAATATAAAATTAAGAGTATCAGTAACCAACTAAGATAATGGCACATGACATAAACCAAACACTCCAGGGCCAGCAAGCACAGTGAAAGCTGACCTTCAAGAGGTCAGCCTTTACTAATAACAATGCTACTGTGTTCTCAGAGCTTTTGTTCAAGTCACGTGACCAGCGGCAGACTAGGTTGCATCATAGAATTAAAGCTGGGATAAAATCGTCCTATGTCTAAGCCTTTGGACATGTGTGTCATTTATCTTTGATGGAGCTGTCTCTTAGGAAAACTTGGAGGAAGAGAGCATAATAACTGAGTGGCCCTCTCAGCTCTACAGCTGAGCTTGTCAACCATAGTTGTACCCAGGAGCCACCCTTTGAAATGCTTGCCCTACTCACCAGAGATCCTGATTTAATTAGTCTGGAGTGAGACCCAGGCTTTTAAAAGCCTGCTAAATGACAACCAATGGCAACGAGGATATGGGAGGAAGGAATCTTTGTACACTGCAGGTGGGAATGTGAACTAGTATAAAGCAATACAGAAATCAGAACAGAGCTCAGAAACACCAATAATTGAACTACAGCATGCCCTAGCTATCCCACCGTGGACATACAGCCAAGGCAGTTCAAACTAGTATACCACAGAGGTACATGAACATTGCTCTTGACTATACCACTGGTCACAGTAGGCAAGTTACAGAGTCAGCCTGGATGCCCTGATAGATGGATAGGGCACATGTGCGTGCACACACACACATGCACACACACTATGGCCTAAGTAACAGATCCTTAGGTTGTAGTTACCACACGCCAAGTCCCTTCATAAATGCCATCTCATGGGAAGTACATATTGCCACCATCCTCACTTTACATGCAAGAGAAGCAGAACATACAAAGGGAGAGGACAGAATGTGCTCCGTATCATATCTGCACACAGCTGGGGTTCAACTCAAGTGGATCTTAGCATGAATACTAGAAACACCACAGTTTTGGCCAGAGTGTGGCAGGGATGGTGGCAGGGAGGCAGGCAAGTCTGCCGTAATCACACAGTCTAACAGAGCTTCACCTCACTGGCTGGTCTGATACTTCCTTAGACGGGTGTGCAGGCCCCTTACAGGCAGGTGCAGGGAGACAAGCATACCTTGTTCCTGCAGTGCGATGCCATGCTGGGCTCGTCACTAATGCCCACCTACCCTCAGAGGCCAGGGTCTCACAACTATCCCCCTCACTTCTTCTAGGATTACCATTATAAATGTCTACATTCATCAGATGATAGACTACTTGCCTAGCATGCATAAAGCCCTGGGTCTGACCCCAGCACTGAACAAGCCAGGCAGGGTGGCAAACCTGTAACCCTAGCACTTGGAAAGTGAAGGCAGGAGAGTTGGAAGTTCAAAGGTCATTCGTGCCTAATTTAGTGAGTATGAGACCAAGCCGGGTTACATGAAAACCATACACACGGGGGTTGGGGGGGGGTAGAGAGATTGTTCAGTCATTAAGGGCACTGGCTTCTCTTCTAAGGAACCCAGGTGGGCTCACCCAGTCCCCACATGGCGGCTCACAACCAGTCACACTGTTTCCAGTGTTAGGTGATCTGACATTATCTTCTGGCTTCTGAGAGCACCAGGCACACAAGTGGTACACAGACTTACATACATATAAAAATAGTAATAATTTTTTTTAAATCATAACAAAATCCATACTATATTCAAGTATGAAAAATACTTCTTTAAGATCCGTCCACTCCTTGGTCACTCATAAACACATCATGAACACTTGCTCTCGATGCAATCTAGGCAAATCCCCCTTTCTCTGTTGATGTTGTACATTCGTTTTCTCTTTTCTATCCTGACCAGTCTTTGTGTCTGGACTTTTTGTTCTCTCACTAGATATCTGCCACTTAGGATTCTTGGTGCTCATCTTCTCTAATTCTACACACTAAACCTGAGCCATCACAAATATGTCCATATCATCTTAGAGCTGGCCTCCACCCCTTCCCCTCCCCGCTTTTGGTTCTTGCAGCCGTGATCTGTTCCTAAGCTGAGACTCTGGTTGAGGGCCGGTTGTTAACTTTCCTATCATCAGGCATACACACTCAGGCTGGCCGCAGTTCAACTAATCATGGCTGATATTTCTCGGATATTATTCTTTAGAGTGTGCTTTAGGTATCCAATTCTGAAAAGCCTTTCTATTTCTTGAAGATGTTCTGTACTTTTCTGTCTTAACATTTGGAATCCTTATTTTGAAATTTTCCTGCGGAACACTGGCATAGACTCCAAAATGGGTTGTTTCGCTCACCTGCCTAGAGAATTTCAAGGCAAATAAGAGGTACTAAGTAAATTAACTGAATGGACAAATTGGCCCTTCTCAAACATGTTTTTATGGTAAGTCCATTTCCTTCACAGTAGCTCAAGCTTTGAGTATCTTTTCCCATTATTTTATTTGTACAAGCTGTGCAATCCATCCCCAAGTGAAAGCCTCTGTAGTCCTTCAAGCTACTAGACTTTGAAGTAGGACTCGGAATACCTGACTCCCAGCACATGGGTTTCTCAACACCCAGGGCAGACCTAAGCACACCCCTGAGAAGCACAGGATCATGACACACACCAGAAGATTTCTGGTTTGTATTTTCCTAACTACTATGAAATAGCTGGGATGTAAAAGAAAATGTTGGTATATGTCCTGTGCCCCATTATTTATCCACTTAAAATGCACAGACCTGAGCTCTGCCACAGTCACAATTTAATTTTGGAAGATTTCATCTCTGTTCAGAGTATTTCATGTCCACTAGCCCTGGCCACTGCTCCCAGCCGCCCTCAGCAGCCACTGGTGTACTTTCTCTGTGTACAGCTTGCTCTTCACTCCCTTTATCCACGGTGGTCTGCTCTGAATCTCTCATGGAAATGGGACCATCACTCCGCGGGCCTGTGTCCACTTTCTTTCACTAAGTGTGTTTCCAGGGGTCTTTCAAGTTACAATATATAATATGTAAATATGTAATAGGTTTTTGTTCATTATTGTTGCAAAATAATATTCAAATATTGATTATGCTATATTTTGCTTATTTATTCATCAGCAGACAATTGGCTTAATGCTTTTTTTTTCCAGAAACATTTTTCCACTGCTGGGGGTGGAACACAGAGCCCCAGGCACACTAGCCTGGTGCTCTATCACTGACTTAGATCCCTAGCAGTCATCTTACATTTTGATGAATAATGTTACTGGAATATTTGTGATTCTACATGGACAGGTTTATACATAGCTATGAATAGAACTTCAATGTCATGTCCCAATTATTTTGAAGACCTGTGGCATTCTTTATAAGATGCGTGTTCATGAGCGAGGTATGAGAGGACACACACACACACACACACACACACACACACACACACCCGAGGATCGCTTTTGCTTGACCCAAGTTCCAAAGGCACATACCGGTTTTCTCTAAGAGTTTTAATTTTAAGTACAATGCACTCTGATTTCATTTTTATGTGTTGGTTGAGGGTTGGGGTCCAACCTGCCTGACCCCGTGCATATTCAGTTGTGCAGCGTGATGCACAGGACACTATTTCCCTACGTCACCTTATTGCTTTTGAGGAATGTCTGGCTGCAAGTGTGAAGGCTGCTTCCTGTCTCTTTACTCCTCAACATTCTTTACAGCATCTGCAGGGCAGCCATGGAGCTGCAGCTCAGACATGAGTGTAATCCCTCCAATGTTGAGCCTTCCCCAGGTTGGTTTTGTTTGATTGCTTATGTATTTTAGGAGTAGGGCCCCTTGGGTTGCTCCATGGGTATCAGAATAAACTTGTCAAATTCTTCAGCTGAACCAGCTAGAGTTTTGATATGAACTGTGTTTAACATGCAGACTGGTGCATTTGACAGACACTGTCTTTTAAGACTCAACCACGTCGTGTCTTTCCATGTGCTTAGATGCTTGCTTCCTGCTTCCCACAATATTTTATGACCTTCAGTGTATCACTCTTGTAACGTTTGAAAATTTTATTACAAAGGACGTCACTCTCTGCCCAGCAGTGTTAACACACTAATTCCCTAGTTAAATCTGTGGACAGTTACTGCTGCTCACTGCTTCCACAGGACTCAGTCATTACTGCTGACTGGAAAGGACTCATGTTGAAATATTGGGGATGTTATAAACAAAACAATTCCATTCTTCTAAACAGTTCTGTCATAACTCTGAGTCATAGTGAACATCGTCTTACTCCTCCTTTTTCCCCGGGGCTGATAAATTTTTTAAGAACGTCATAATTACATGAAATTTAAATATTTTGTTTTATACTCATTTGCCATTTGCAGAGGAGGACAAGATTGCAGCAAGCATACCAATATTTCATGTTATTTTAATTAAAAGAAACCCAAAGCATTAGATGTAACAATGGCATGGTTATGTAGTCCACTGTGCTGAGAACAGCAGGGTGATATTAATGATCCCATCGCCTGTGCAGGTAACTCCAGCTGGAGGAAGAACAAAATACTTACAGACACTTCCTTCAGTCTTATTCCATCAGGATGACTTGACCAGATCAGAATGAACGTTTTTATGTGCGTTTCGCAGGCAGACAAGGGACTCTGAGGGACAAGTGAACGTCATCTTCAAGGTCATCCAAAGAGTAAAAGGCTGGAGCCGTGGCTAATACTATATTTCTGTGTTTCTTACTGTAATAATAATTTCTTACATTTGTCATGAAGACAGGTACATACTTACAAAAAGATAGTTAAAAATGTACATAAACCCAACTTTTATATTTAGACAGAATGCTGTTAAAATTAGATCTTCTATTGAGAGATGTTGTGGAAATAAGACTGACTTCACTAAAACAATGAGTGTCAAAGTTCTCTAAAGCAATCCCCAGGTAATGATCTCTTAGTAGACCGCAATTGTCACCACACAGCTTTATTTAACAGTAGTAACTAATTAAACCCCAATTATAAGGTGTGCATCATTAGCAATAGAGACCAAATGGCAATAGGTTTATGTAGCATGAAATTTCTGTGAAAGGGTTGCCCATCACCTTCATAGTAAACATAGCAAGTTACATAGAATAAGCCCCTCAGACCTGTGAAGGAAAACAATAAGTGGGAATAAGTGGAATAATTCAATGGATTCAAAACACTTTAAAAATCCCATTGCCTACAACTCACAGTAGCTGGTGTGACTCTTGGACAGTGTGCAAAGTACTTATTGGGTCTCTCCATTACTCCTGAGAGCATATGAATCATTCACCATAACTGGAAAGCTCAGATGACTGCTGTCATTTCAACAAGAAGATGTAGGAGGAGCTAAGGTGGGAGGAGTTAGGAGAAGAAGAGGAGGAGTAAGGAGGAAAGGAGGAAAAGGAAGAGGAGGAGCTAGGAGACAGGAGAGGAGAACGGGAGAGATGTAGGAGAATGAAGGTGGATGTTCACGTGTCTGTAACAGTCAAAGGTAGTTGGTATATCTAGGCTGGGTATTGGGTTACACTTCTGTTTGTATGGTATCTTGTTACTGATCATTATCAAATATATAAGCCTTTGATTAATCTTTAAGCATTATTTTCTCATCTTTCTACTGAGCCCACGTGGATGGTGGGATGGCCTGGGCAATGCCCAGCCTTGAAGAGACAGAGTGGGAGACTGAGCCATCTCCCATGCTGACGTCTCGTGGGTGGCAGGGCTGGTGTTTCTAGTTGGCCATTTCTAGCTGCAGCACGCATGTGGCCTCCAGCCGAGAAACATGGCGGCTAGGCTAGGCAGAGCCGCTGCAGCTTAGATGGTCGGCCTACGCAGTCCCACTTTTTAAATAATTACTTCAACAAGAAGAAAGGAGCCTGAAGTGATGGTGGCTTGTGTCTATAATCACAGCATTCAGGAGCCCAAGGCAGAAGGATAACCAGGAGTTTGAGGCCAGCCTGAGCTATTGTGTTATACCCTATCCAAAGAAGAAGACATGGAAGAAAGAGGAAGGAAGGAAGGAAGGAAGGAAGGAAGGAAGGAAGGAAGGAAGGAAGGAAGGAAGGAAGGAAGGAAGGAAGGACCAGGGCTATTTACTTCAGTAACCAGAAGGATCACAGGGCAAATTTATGAACTACTGACATACCTATGGACCCACTGGAATGACAAAGCACATGCCATCACACAGCCTGCCCTGGTCCCTCAGCTACTCAATATTCTGTCTCAGTAACACATGAGGCTCAGGGACACAGAACAAAACATGTTTCTGGGTCACCTAAACTGATGCCAAAAATCCCATGCATTAAAGCATCATGCACAAGCTGGTCCCTTAGGCTGTCACCCACAACTTAATTGTTCTATTTCCAAATCATTTCAGTCAAGATTTTTCTTGGTTGGCTAATCCACAGCAAATTGGTCATGGCAGGTGAGAGCAAAATCAAGCCGTCTGACTAGGTGTGCTACCCAATCAGGAGACAGGAACGTTCCCTAGAGTGGCCTATCACTTCCGGGGGTGGATCCCTAAGGATGCTACCACCAATTGTTTCCCAGGGTGATCCAGAAATGCAGTTACCATGCCCTACCCACTTATCAGACTTTAAATCATCTTTAGATAGCAGCTTTGCATTCTAAACACGTACCTACAATCAACAGTCACTAAAGGGCACACACTTCCACAAAGAAGTTATGGAGAGCATCACTTAAAAGTAACAGGGAAAGCAAAGACTATACATTGAAGAAAAACATTTTAAATACCTCATTAAAATTTTAAATGATATGAAAACACACGTTGCATACATGATAGAAGAACAGAATGTTACCCAAAAAGTTAAGAACTTTAAAAAAAGTTAAGCAAAAAGTCAAAGAACCAAAACCTTAAAGTAAAGAGGGGTATAAGAAAGAGGGGCCAGTTCAGAAGGAACAGAAAAGGGGAGCACTCAGAAGGAAACAGACCATCACCATGAATAGAGAAAATCAGGAACAATGATTCTGGGTCCCTTTCAAATAGTACAGAAAATGGTTTGGGAGATTCAAATGACACACCAGATGAGTGCCTATCATTGAGACATCTCAAAACAGTCAGGAAAAAGGAGTTCTCATGAGCCAAAGAGAAAACCACAAGATCATAAAAATAGTTAAGAAATCAGCTTTTAACTACTCAACAGCATTTGAGGAGAGGCCCAAGAAGTAGTCACTTCAAATTAGCAAACCCAGTATTCCCCAAGAATTCTTGAGTCAATCAAGGGTAGAAATGCCTACAGTTTTAGATATTGTGTATAACATCTACCAAAAATTTGAATTTTCCAAATAGTTTTCTCTAAGAAGCAAACTAATCCAAGAAGGAGAAAAAGTGGGCACAGAAACTGAGATCCAGTATATATCAGAAGCAGAACATGAAGGTAGAAATAGGAACTCCTGGGACCATAGTTATGTTATCACACAGGCAGGAAACACTCTCAGTTCCAGCCATGTGGCTCTGGGGACTGATGCTTTGGGAACTGTCACTTAAAGATCCCTCCTCTCTGCTGTGTAGTCACCTCTTCTCACGAAACCACACAAAGGGAGGCTAGCACAGACCGTATTTAGCTGTTCCAACTACCAACCAGTCCATAAGTCCATGTCAATTCTATTAACATCAATTCCTAAACACACTCCCCACTCCTGTTTTGTTTTGTTTTATTTTGTTCTTTTCTGTTCCATGAGAAATGGTGTCTCAATAACAGCCTCGGCTGGCCTAGGACTTGCTACATAGGTCAGTCTTCCTGAAGGCTTCCTCTGCTCTGCCTCTGAAATCCAAGTGCTGTGATTTTGGTTCTGTGCCACCACAGCCAGATCCAGCTTCACCAGGACTTCTCAGCTGAAGACACTATCATCATGCACATTATTGCAGGTGGGCTCAGGGAACTTACAGAGAAAAGAGATATCCTAGCCCATTTTGAAAAGTATTCCTGACAGATGTTCTCCCTATGTTTGCCCTGTTGCTTCCAGAACTCATTCAGGATCTTGCCCAACTTCCCACACTGGTCCTTAGTAAGCTCCAGGCAGAAGGAGCCAACCCATGACCCAAGTCCAATTTCTCTTTCTGTGGGAACCTACAGTAAATTTTTCTATATGGATAACAACGTTGCAATCTCTTCAAGAAAGCAAGGAGACATCTTGTGCTCCCCTCTGGGATGAAGGAGAGTGTAGGGTACACAGAGGCTTAGGGAGGCTTTCCCAAAGGGTGAGGTGGCACCTTGTACAAGCAGAACTCATACTGTAGTGTGCTTTATGTATTCTTCTCTACATTACATCCATCTTATAGTTTCAAAAACAAGAAACTGAAGCAACAACAAATAGCCAAAACAACTAAATCATCAAGGAATAGCTGGTAATAAAACATGTTAGTGAATAAGTTCATATCTAACAAAGAATTTGTGCATGTTAATGTAGCACAAATGACTGTTAACTGTTGATTAAATCAATACATCAATCTACAGAGACACCCATCATCAAGAAATTATTTAATGCTGAAAATTGGTTCAACAGTGGTGGCTACCTCACAACAGAAAGGTGTAGAAAGGGAATACGTCACTGAAAATTTTATTTTTGCACAAAGTGCAATGTCAGATTTAAAAGCACAGGACATAACATTAAAATTTTAATTAAACTCTAGACTTCCACATAATTCTTATCAATTAACCAATAAAAGTTGGCTCCAGATCAATGGTATTAATTCCACACTTGACTTTGGCTGCCCTATAGCTGCCAGGTCTCCTAACCTACAATACTGCAGGAAAGAGGGTCTTCAGAGACAACCAAAGAAGAGAGCTGGGGGGAGATAAGCACTCGGAAGTCATCTTCTCAGAGGTAATCAGGAGCAAAAGAAAGGTACAAGGAAGATGTCAGAAGCCACACAGTGACAAGAGCTCAGGAAGGGAAGGGCTGGTATCCGCAGCAGCTACTGGTGTATACTACTACTCAGGAGAGAGAGAACTCCATTACCACACAGAAGACCAAGCACTGTGTTAGATGTGTATGTGCCCTGGTTCACTCAATCTTCCAATAGTGTGATGCAACTGGTACCATTTTGCCTCAGTTTCAGATGGGAGGCCACACCTCAAGAAGGCTGGTTAAAAACAAAACAATACAGAACAAAAAGCCCAATTGCAGAGGCTGAGGAGACTTCTCAGTCATTTAAGGACTCATTGTGCAATCAAGAGGACTCAAGTGTGATCCGCAAAACATTGGTAAAAACTTCAGTGGCATTGCTGTGCGCATGTAATCCCAGCACTGAGAGGCAGAGGCAGGAGGATTCCTGTGGCTTGCTGGCTAACTAGGATAAATGAGTCACTGAGTTGTAGGCAGAGTAAAAGACCCCATTGAAAACGCAAACAAAACCCCCGAAACAATGAAAAGGTGAATGGCACTCTGCGGGACAACACCTGATACTGACCTCGGTCTTACAGACAGACAGACAGACAGACAGACAGACACACACACACACACACACACACACACACACACGAAGCTAGAGGAGAAAGAAAACAGGCCCCAAATCATCATCATCTCAATTTCAAGTTTTCGAATACCAGAGATATAAATCCATGACTCCACATTTGTACATTACAATGCTTCATCTCAGAATGATCACGTCTTCAGAAAATAGAATATTCCTCACTTAAAATTTGTGTTTTACAAGGCCCTGAGTTTTTTCACCCCAAAGCATGCACAGATAAGAAATTGGGATGAATCTTACAAAATCCAAACTAGTTATAAAAATAAAGGTTTACTTCAAACTGCACGGTGACCAAGTTAGCACACTGGTTTATATGACCAACTTTTGGAGGGCTAGTTTCTTTAAATCAATTATGATTGATACTAGCCAGATGGCTGGACTGTCAGCATGGATAGAGTTGTCTGCATGATAAGGTCACTGCATCTGTCATTGGGAGACTTTGGAAAAAGTGTCACATGCAGGAACTCTGTAACCTAGTCACCCATGTATCTGAAAAGTTCATTTGGAATTGAGATGTATGGAGCTAGGGGATTAGACGGGTTACAGCGTGTGACAGTGTGTGTCTGTCAAATTACTGTTTGCATTTTTATTTTAGGACAAAAGAGCGGAAATGGAATCCAGAGCTGTCCACATTCTTAGAAGCATTTACCAAAAGCATTACTAAAGGGTTTACTGAGATATGTGATTTTATTCCTTCATCTTTAAACCACGTTTACTCCATCTTACTACAAACAATATAATCTTAGCAGGCGGCATGCTGTGTCTGCTATCAGGGAGGATATTACCATAATTAAATGTTATTTCTGCAAGGAGGTATGTGTTACAGGTTGAGACAAGATCATATATGGTATTACATTGCAATCTGCAAAAGCATTGTGCTCCTGCTGCTTTGGAAAGCCACTCCAGAATGGCAATGATTGGAAAGCCACAGAAACCTCATAACAAACACACAGTGATGTCAGCCACAGAGCACTACAGAGACTGATAAACATCATCTATCAAGAAACAAGGAAATGTGAAAAAGAGCAGGTACTTTGACATTTGTCGACAGTACTGTGTTTATCACACAAAATCTACAAGCACCTGTCCCCATGCACACTCTATTTCCTCTCTTGGGAACGGCTTAGCCTACCTTTAGGACAAATCAATTTAAAACATGCGCCCACTACCTTGGTGTAGGGGTACACGTCCTTGCAGGCACAGTTTTCTGAGTCGCTTGTTAGTTCAGTGATAGGGGAAAATGAAGCCTTCATAAATAAACACTGTCTTTAACAATCCTTCCTGCCTAGAACCATTATAGCTGTCACACACTCGCTATGAGCAATGTTTTCATTGGAAAAGTGACATGGCCGGCTGTAAGAACAGTTTAATTAGTCTGTGCTGGGGACGTGAACAGAGAGAAGGACTAACAGAGGACTTGGACTGTTTGCCTGCTTCACGACTGTGATGAAATCAGGTGACCTGAGCGGAGCCATGCACTACTAAGCTAGCTGTGGGAGGCCGAGGATTTCATCTTCAAGCCTGGAGGAGAAATTAGGCAGATGTAGCTTGAATTTGTATACCTTCACTAAACTAAATGGATTAACCAATGGTCCATTTTTCATGCTTTCAGAACATAACAGATGAAACCCATTTGAGACGTAAAAGATGCAGCATAGAGACATTCTGCATAAAACAGAAATTTGACAAGGAAATCCATTGCAAATTTTGGTGTCAACCAACAGATTATACCCTACCTGAATCTTGACTGTTGGAAGGACTCTCTATCACATGGACCTTCTAATTTACAATTAGGACATAGAACGGATGGAACACAGACAGCTTCTCTACAAAGGCTAAAGTAAAGGGGAGCTTGACATCCAAGGCCGTGAAGAGGGCTACATCTCCTAGAACCAGCTACTTTTAAGCTATGGTCCTGCCTCTCGTGAAGTTGTATAACTGACATTATCTACAGTGAAAGTCTACAAACACATGATGAAATCAAACATACAATGAGTCCGACATGATTCGGCAATGCTCCTCCGTGTAGCATTCAGTGTCCTTGCAGCCGTGGTCCTGAAAGCACACACACACTGTGTGCCACACCATGACCTTACACACCCAGCAAATGCTGCCTGGAGTACCTCGGCTCACTCAGCACCACCGTGTGTAAGCAATCACATTATTGGTACTGTGCACACAAAGTGTCTGCTCTTACAGGCAAATAATAACCACAGGAAAGAAGACTTTTATAATGCCTTCCTATCGTCTTTTTGTTTTAAAAATGCATTTTGTTTGTGATTAGAGCAAAAATTTTTTTAAAAGATTTATTTTCCATTTTTAGTTGGCAGGGATATTTAGGCGCCTAAGGAGGCTTCAGTTTCCCTGGAGCTGGAGTTGTAGGACACTGTTGGTGCACAATGGTCCCGTAATCACTGAAGCTTCTTTCCAGTCCCCTCCGCAATCTTCAAAATGGCAGTAAACATAATCCTGCTAATTTGTCATGTACTTATGCAGAGAGCCACTCTCAGCATTGGTTATAATAAAATGGAAAATATCTACCAACTCAGAAAAAAATTGAAGTTGCTCTATATCCTGCAGTATCAAAAGTTCAGCCAAGATTTAACAATTTATCCATCTTGTTATTATGAAAATTTGTTTTCATCTTTAGTTTAAGTGGTGAAAACTACATGTATACCAAAGAACTACTATTGCTTGCATATGTTTTGTGTGTGTGTTTATGTAAATGAATATGGGTATTCACGCATGTATGTACAGGCGCGTGCTCACGTGTATGTGTGAGCACATGGAGGCACTGTTGTGAGGTATCTACTTCTAAAGCTCCCTCCGAGCACAGGGCTGTGCCAGCTCTCTTCACGGAAAGGCTTACCATGCCACTTTGTTTTGCTTTCAGGTTCTTACTTGATTTTAGGTTGACAGAGCACTGACAGAATATGACAAATATTTTCCGGTTGTATATAAAATTATTCTGCAATTGGTGAAGTGCATGTTTGCACTTGAATTGAATGCAAATGTGCAGATAAGCAGATCTAGGCTAGAGTTAGATGCTAATTCCTAAGATAGAGGTACATTATCTTCTTGGCTAGACCACTGTACAAGAGAACCTAGACAAGGAAGGCCAAGGGCAAACCCCTGTCCCTCCTCCATGGTGCATCCATAAGGAGCCAACACTGAAGAGATATGGGAGCCCCATGGAGGAGGGACACATGTGTGGGACACATGTGTGGGACACATGACACTAGCACACTTATTTCTTAAAGGGCAATCCTAAAATGTTATCTCTGTTTGAAAAGCACTGAGAGTCTCAAAGACATTAACAAAAAGTAGACTCCACTGAGTCAATAATTCTGAGGGTCTATGACACGAGTGAGCCATGGAGATATGCATATTAGAAACAGAGTTGAGGGGACAGGGATGTTTCAATAATCAGAAACCAATAGAGGTGTCCATCATATCTAAAGCAGCAATGAATGAATGTGTGGCACATTCCACAGGAGAAGACAAGAGGCACAAGGCAGAAGACTGAGTTGACACTAGGTCCTGCTCTACAGGAGGTAAGGGCAATGCTAGTCAGGAGCTTATAAGAAAGAAGTAGTGGCCTTGGCACTGGAGATTTGGACTATTCGGCAAAGTACTTGCTATGCCGAATGAGAACCTGAATCCAGATCTCCAGCATCCAAGTCAGGTGTGGCAGCATGCACCTGTAATACTAACGCTGAGGAGGCAGAGGCAGAAGGACTGCTAAACTTGCTGACCACCTAGTCTGTCAAAAGTAGTTAGCATGGACACCCAGAGGGTGGTCTAAGCTACAGACAAACAGAAAAACACAAAACCAGAAGACCAAGAAAGGTGCCACAGTTAGAGAAAACCCAACGTTGCTTTATGGTATATGATGTTTAATCAGGTAAGTTTTATATAAGAAGCAAATTGAAAATATGCCAGCAGCACAATCAAAGATACAGGACGAGATTCTAATAGCTGGACTGTGCAGACACTCCCATTTAAAACACAATGGAAGAATGATAATTGTTCTGGGGGGTTTCTCCAAATATCCTCTATCTCCTTTAATAGATGGACTATAGATACAATTCTATGGGGATAAAAAGACAACAGTCTAAGAGTGCAGGCATGAAATAGAGTAAAAAGATACTGACTGAGGTGACTGGAGATGCTAGCGACCCGTGACTTCTTAGTTCAGTTGTTCCTTCAATGCATACATATGTAACATCACAGTTCACATGCATATAGGAACTATAATTTGTGGGAAAATGGAAATGCGTAATTGCTTTTCATTAATCATTATTTTTATGTGACCTTGATACCCTTCAAAGTGGTTTTTCTCCACTGACAACTATTTATCACCAGTCGAAGTTTACATAACAAGATGACCTGCCATTTGTCTCTGTCCGATTCTATTCATCTCTAAACTGCTATCTTTACTCTGGACTACAAAAGGAGAAAATATAACAAATGTTACCAAAATTTTATAGAAAGGAAAATGCCGGTTCAAGATACAGGTACAAAAAAGGATTCCTGTGCAGAAAGTGAGGCATTTATGAGATTCTGAGTTTTATTGCAGGTATGTGGAGGTGGGAGTGGGGAGGCAGACCATATTTGTTTTACTCTAAATTCCTGACTCCAATTAAAAATTAACAAAACAGACAAATCCTCTAAATAATACTTTATGGAATCTGACACTCCCAAGGGTAACACACTGGATGGACGGCCCAGATGAGAACTTACTGTTTCTCATGTGCTGATTTTATGGGACCAATCAGACATGGAGTGGCATGGAGTGGTTTGAATTGACATTTCCAGTTCAAACTAGAGGAAGAACTGTAACGAGCTCTGCTGCCAATTCGGTCTGGCCACTCCATGTAGAGGCACACTCAGACACACCTGCTAAAGCAAATCCAATGCTCCAAGAGGCAGAGGGGCAGGGCCATAAGTTAGAAAGGATGATCAAATACGGCATTTGTGAGCAGATGTGGGAATGAGTCTATATCCTTGCAAGAGAGAAATTGAAACCGAAAAGCCCAACATTGCAAAATCCCTGACCCATGAAGATGACATCCGGAAAATTCTTACAATTCTCCTTTCCTTTACTCCAGAGAAGTGGTTAATAGTGTGAGAAGTGTGTGTGTGTGTGTGTGTGTGTGTGTTGGTGTGTGCGGAGGTAGAGGTGGGAGTGAACATGCATGTGACCATTACTGGCCTGAAACTTACCAACCAGGATACTGTGGATCCAGAGAGGATAATCCAGTCTCTGACTCTCTGGAGCTGAGATTACATGTGGGATTACATCACTATGCCCAGCTTTGAGCTGTTTGTTTGTTCTAACATGGATTCTGGGGATCAAATGTACTTCTATTCTGCTTGCACTTTGCCAACTGAACCATCTCCACATCACCTAGAGTAACACGGCTACTTGTTGTCTTTCTAGAACAAAATCCACAAGGATTCTTTAAAAATATGAGTATGTTAACTCAGTGGACTAATGACATGCATTTAATATTTCCAAGTGTGTTTTCACATGTATGAATACATATGTGTATGCATGTGCAACTACATGTGCATGCATATGCACATCTGTATACAGGAGTGCAGCAATCAAAGGTCAACACTGGCTGTCATTCCTCAGCTGCTAGCCACCTCGTTTTTCAGAGTCTCTTTTTGGCCTGGTGTTCACAGTTAGGCTAGACTGGCTGCTCAGTGAACCAATGGTTCTCCTGTCTCTGCTTTCCTTGTGCTGGAAAGCGCCACCATGATGACAGGCATGCACCACCACACTCAGCTTACTGACCTGGAGTCTGGGGATCAAACTCAGATCCTCACACATACACAGCAAACGGGTTGTGTGTTACTGAAAGGGGCATTTTCCTAGCTTCCAATGTAGATCTGAACACCCAACACCATCCAGGATGGAGTGGAAAATGATTGATAGGTAGTTACATGAACTAACTCATGGCATCTGTGAAATCAGTACAGAAGTCAGATGCTTATATCTGAGTCGTTTGCTTGGCTCATCTTTAAATACAAGAACTTTAGTGTGAAGCCAATGAGAGGCCAACTTAAGTCTCATGCTTAATGCAGAAGAGCTAGCCACACCGCTACATCTTTCCTCTGGCCATCATTGTCAAGGAGCTGGGACTTTGTTTTATAATTAGTCTTAATAGGATGTCAGGATGTTCTGTAACAAACACAGCCAGAGAGCATGCAGACCCTTGTTATATGTGAACTTGGTCATGTAGGCTCTAGTCGGCTGTGTAGAGGAGGAGGGGAGGGGGAGGAGGAGGAGGAAGAGGAGGAAGAAGAAGAGGAGGAAGAGGAGGAGGAAGAAGAGGAGGAGGAGGAGGAGGAAGAGGAGGAGAAGGAGGAAGAGGAAGAGGAAGAAGAGGAGGAGGAAGAATAGGAGGAAGTCCATTGCCATTCACATGATACTCCTGCAAGGTCACCCATTTCAGACACATCTGTCAGGCCCCAGCTTCTTAATTAGAGACATTATTCTCAAACTCACAAGCCTACCCTCGCACAAAACAATCTCAGCAGAGAAGAAAGGTCGAGGTGAACAGAGAAGACTGTTTCCAATGAAACACTCAGGATTCAAGTAAGCAGTTATTAGAGTCTCTTACCGTTTTACATCTCTAAGAAAAATAGCTGTGGGAGGAAATTTAATTTCTAGCCTGTCAAAAGTCCAGGCCACATCTCACTTTGAAAGTGAGATCAGACCCTTAGTGTATTATCCAGAGACTGACCTCAGGTCTCTGTCCACCGGAAGAAAAGGTAGCACTCTCTGAGGGGCTGAGGGTAGTCAACACCCCTGTTTCTCTTAAATAGCTGCTCTCACTGTGTCTACTAAAATGTGGTCCGCAAGATACCACCACTGGTGCTAATTACTATCTTTTTAGATTCTTAATTTAAATTCTGTTCTAGATTAGGGAATCTTTAAATGGTGACTTTATACTTTGATTACATAATCGGCAGCATATGAGGAAAGTATCGGCTGTAGTCAACATTGGATTTATCACCCGATGCATTTAAAAATGCCGTAGCGCTTGAAATTATGCTCAGTAAAGAGACAATATCGCAAGTTTTACCTCGGCTGAGAATGTACGTGCTGCCTTAATTAGAAAGACTTCGGGAGAGAGGGAGAGACAGCTATACGCTTATTTCCTTTTCTAAGTACATCTCATCAGGCAAAACTAGGTAATTCTATAGAAGTTAAGACTGCTATCACAATGGTTTATGAATGGAAAGAGAAGAAATGCTTTAATCTTTCATTCAGTTTATAGGCAACAATGTATTTCTGTACCACCTACAATAAAACAGTGGCAACTGCATTGTTAAAGGCTCTAACCCAGTGGGGCTCACACATAGTTGCTGCAGTGAAAGCCACTTGGGAACTTTACAATAACAAAGCCTGGGCCCCACCCGAGGCTGGGAGGAGGGAAGCAGAATGTATGTCAGTGGTTTTAAAAGCTCCCCAGGTGATTCCAGCATTGAGACAGAACAGCTGCTCTTAGTCAAAGAAGGGCAATTCTAGACACCACGCAGAAATCTAGCTTTTGCATTATGTCAGATGTGATACTGTGATCAGAACACCGACTTAAGGATAGCATCATCAGACACTGTCAACAAGAGAAATGTGACTAGAAACCAAATGAGACCCCTAGGCTATGGCACCCTGCTTGTGTAAACTGAGGCTCTGTAGAGTATGCTAGACCAACCCTCCCTCCCCCCCTCCCCAGTAATTCAAAAAGGACCCCTTTCCTTTCCCTCCTGCAATCTATTAAAGGGAGATAACAGCTATCTAGCAAGCAGCTGTGAAGCCAATGAAATGTGCCAGGGCACGTGGCACTGGATGAATGCTACACCAGGTGGTGGCTCTTTTTCATGGTTGCAGTTTGGGACCCCAGAATAAAGGCCTCATAACAGTGGATGTGGAACAAGAGAGTTTCCCCATGGAAATGGGGGACAGGAAGAGTTTCCGTTCTCCAAGAAGACCCTGCCTTAGTCAGGGTTTCTATTGCTGGGATGAAACACCATGACTAAAGCAACCTGGGGAGAAAGAATTTATCTGGCTTACACTTCCATATCATAGGAAGTCAGGACAGGAACCTGGAAGCAGGAGCTGACACAGAGGCCACAGAAGGGTACTGCTTACTGGCTTGCTCCTTGTGGCTTGCTCAGTGTGCTTTCTTAGAGAACCCAGGATCACCAGTCCAGAGATGGCACCGCCCACAATGAGCTGAGCCCTCCCCATCAATCACTAATTACGAAAAAGCCCTGCAGGCTTACCTACAGCCTGTTCTCATGGAGGCATCTTCTCAACTGAGGTTTCCTCTTCTCAGATGATTCTAGCTATCTAACTATTCAAGTTGACATAAAACTAGCCATCATAGACCCCAGGAAATGGAAGGATGTATGCTTCATCAAATCCCAAAGGGAAAACCTAGAGACCAACCAAATGTGGGACATCACATAGGTCTTCATTAGCAGGTCAGAGTTCACATGTTCAGTGTCTTCTTCACCAAGAGTTACAGGAAGATGATAGAAAGCTATAGCATCTTATGTGCTAAACCCTTGACATAGAAAGAGGTCTTCAAATAAGTTACAGAAGAAAACGAGTGGAGACTTTAAGACGATGTACATGACCCAGGGACATTGCATGCATCTCAGACATGCAGAAGTGCATACTGCATAAACAGACACGTCTATACGGTGATCAATGCCACACCCAGCCCACACTTCATACGTCTTCCCCAGGAGCAACAGGACCATCCTGAAAGAGCTATTAAGAAATGTAAATCCAGGGAATTCATTTCTCTTCTGCTAATTGGTATCGCTGATAAGGACTATTAACTCAAAATATGCTATTTCCTCTGAAAAGAAGTTAATAACCCATCATTCATATTACATCACCTGGTTGCAAAGTAAAGAACCGAGCTGTTACAAGATTAAACAGTTACGAGACACACAGACTCTAGTAGTAATAATCTCGCTTAAGACAGATTTCTTTTCACTTAATTGGTACCTAAGCTTACACATCAAAGGAAATAATTCCAACCTGAAGGCAAATGACAATATATCATTTTTGCATATTCTCTCAACGAAAATACAAATAAGGAAACAACCGGGAAGCATCAGAGAGAGAAAAACTGAGCCTGACAATTAGCTCTTGGGTGTATCAGTCTTTGACGACTTCGTGTTTAATTGTTAACATCATTTCCTCCTGACAGGGCTCATTTAGTGACACCACAACTTCCCTCTAATTCAACATTTCACTGCAAACTTGAACGAGTAATTAGTCGGCATGAATCTTGCTGTATCACTCTATACATTTGGTGGCCAAGTTTTAATAGGATCATCTCATCTGCATTCACAAAGTACTGCTATACCAATTATTTCTTATATATCACCTTAAAATAAATCTGCTTTACTTTTTCATATTAGAAGCTTTTCCTGGATTATAAATACACAGGGAAAAATAACATTTTAATAAAAACAAACCAGGTAGGCTAATCACATCTTGAGTTATACTTCAACCTATCTCCAGATATGCACTCTTTATTACAGCTAATAATTAGTTTCTGGGAATCTAGTGTTCAGAGCTGGATGAGCAATAAGAAAGATGCACGGTCTGCTCAAAAGTCTCATGAGTCAGAATTAGTTTTTAACACACAAATATACATGCTACACTTACAGTAATAGCAAGAGAACTTTATAGCAATCATTTCTCAAAGTTCTATCAATGACCTATTAGAAACAAAGGATTCCATGTCTCCCATGAAACCCTCAATTGTCTATAACTAAAAAGGATGTGAAGGAGTCAGTATTCCAAACCAAGAATGTAGATGGGGTTATCTCTGCAGTGTTAGCACTGGCCAAGCAGTGCTCTGTGAGATTACACTCCACTGCACCCAGCCCCACACAACCTCAACACTGCACATTCCTCTCTTCAGGCTGACGAGAACCTGCTGTTGAGAAGGCTATACAAGGACCCTGGGCCTGAGCCATATCCTGCATCTGGTCTCAAACAGGGACTCGCCTTTGCATTATGTTGCTCCTAAGGTCTCCTTCTGAGACTAGCTTTGGAATAGGTGCACAGGAATTGTTGCTGGATTTGTGAGAAGCTTCTGGAAGACCTCCTTCATACAGGCACATGCACACACCCAAAACTCCCCCATACACTCACATATATGCACTCACACACACTCATATACATGCATTCCTACACTCACACACACATACAAACACTAACACTCCCACACACTCACACATATACACACATACATACACTCATACATACACACAAATAAAGAGAGAGACAGAGAGATAGAAAGACAGAGAAAGAGAGATAGAGACAGAGAGACAGAGATGAGGACCACCGGAAAAGTTCCTCCTACAATCCCTAGTCATTATTATTTGTGAGCCTTCAAGAAGAGCCAGCCTGAGAAAGCCAGAGCAAGTTATCAGGCAGAGAAGGAGAAAGTGGAAAATACTTATGTACTTGATAATGTTATTGAAGACAGACCAGCGTGTGTGCGCGTGCGTGTGTGTGTGTGTGTGTGTGTGTGTGTGTGTGCGCGCGCTCGTGCATGTGCTTTCTTTCTGCATAAGATATTTCTAGGTGGTGTCTATTACCTGTAGCTGAAAGCATCCTGCCTGAGCATCTTAATGTAATGCAAAAATCATTCTGTGAAGAGAACACACAGAAACTTGATTACATGTTATACACAAACTAAGCCTCAATTCAAAAGAACACAAATTATAGAGATCATGTCCTCTAAAGATAATGCAATGAAAATGGAACCTAAGGTCAAAAGGTATAAACAAAAACCAAATGTGTAGAAGTTTTGCAACCTTCATAAATACTAAATCATCTGTCAAATAAGCTAAGGAAGAAATTACACAATCTTCAGAAAATAGTGACTGTGAGAGTATTGCACATAAGAATAAAAGGAAACAAGGAAAATGGCAAAAATTACATATTTACACACAGAGAGAAGGAAGATAAAAGGAGGACTGGGGAGGAGCCAGAAATACCAACCATTCAGATAAAGACCTAAGAAAGCAAACGAAACCAGGCAAGATAAAGAAGAAAGGCCTTAAAGAGATAGACCTGGAAAAGTGTTGAACTGGAAAATTAATCCAGGAGAGTTCCTCTGAAATGTACAGGAAGAAATGAGTCTAGCTCTGTTGAAGAATCAGAAAACACAGTATGCAATAAGCAGAATGTGTAGCCACAGAACTGGGGACACATGTACCACAAAACTCCAAATCATTACATGCAGGAAGGACTGGCACATCTACAGACCTATCTTGCTCCCTGTCTCCTGCCTGTAAGGACCCCTGTTCAATACTCGACCCCTACATAAGATGCCAGGACTAAGATTTTGTTGGGCATGGTGGAGCTTTAGAGAGCCATAAGTCACTGTCATTTGTCAGCTATTTTCAACCTCCCACAAACCCAAACCTATTTCACGGCGTTGTCCCTGCTGAGAATTCACGTGTTAATAACAAGCGTGTTGCAGTAAAGATTTTTCCATAGTTATTCAGAAAATTTTAGAAACTGCGTATAAAGCTTTGTGAATTTCCACAAAATTACTCTCAGAAAGTTTAACAAAGATCGCCTACGGAGAGGAAATGCCTGAATTTCTTTCCAGTAATAATCTTTATACTAGACAAGGGTTGACAGTAAGGTCCAGCCCCAGCCCACCACATGTTCTTACACATAAAGTTTTATTGGAAAGAGGTCACAGGTACATAGTACAGTTTACTGCACTATGGCAGAGTTGAGACACTGCACTCACTTGTGATGCTAGCATCTGGGAGGTTAAGGCAGGACCATGGAAATCACTGGAAACCAACCAAGGCTCAAAGTTCATGACGTTCACCACTGTGTCCTTCTTAAGAAAGCTGTGCCGATGCCTATTCCAGACTAAAGAGAAAGGTAATGACATCAGCAGAAACAACAGAATCTTTAGTTCCTGGACTGTTTTAACATGTCCATAATTTTAAAATGAGGGTAAATCCATAAGAAATAGTAGTTAGGACAGGTGGAGAAAAATGGACTTTCTCATCAAACACATACAACATTCAGAAAAAATAACCTAGCATTAAGACAAAAGGATATATTTACAATTTAAAAACAAATTCAGCAAACCATTTTAAATGAACATAACAGGGCAACATTATAACTCGGCTACAAAGGACCTGTAGAGCCTAGTCTCAGAGTGTCTTGGGGTGACATCACAGTTGCACCTCATAAAACAGACACCAAGGGAAGCCAAAGAGCACAGATAACACTCAAACATAAAACGTACCTGTGCGAAAGTTGAAGACACTAAAAATAGTTAAAGTCAGTATATAACCTGGAAACTGGCAGGTGCACCTGGAAACAGGGTCTCAGTGGGCACAAGAGTAAATCCAAAGAAAAGAGGTGAATAAATTATCAAAGATGAAAGAAAACCTGAATTAGAAAAAAATCAAAACACTAGGGCATTCATTTGAAACCCAACTTCACTGAAGTGAACAAGAGAAGCAAGGTCGTGTGGAGTCCCTTAGCAATGACAAAGGACAGACTCACATGTGAAACATAACGCGCCTCCTTCCTCTACAGAGCTGCAAATGCAACTTGTATGAGATCCTGCTCTCTAGGAACCAAGGATGGGAGGATATCAATTCTTAAAACTAGCCAAAATAGACAAAATGCTAGCAAAATGTATTAAGGTTTGTATAAGAAGTAAGTTAAAAACCTGAACAGACCAAAGAACCATAGAGAAATTAAGACAATAAATAACTTTTCGACAAAATAAGAAAAAAAAAAAAGCACAAAGTACAGCTGGTTTTATGGAAGAATTTTCCAAACGTTGAAGTAATACTTTCCATGTTATACACACTTCCATAAGAGAATAAAGGATACCTCAGAAACTTTCCCCAATGTGTTTAAAGAGGTCAATAGCAGTAGATTCATACAGAATAAGTAAGAGAAGCAAAGAGCAGAAATACAGACAGAAATGTCATTTAGACTAACAGATGGAATACTTGAAAATAATATTAAACTAAAAGCTAAACAAACGTAGTGAACATACAGTGCTTATCTAAAGAATATAATGATTTAAAAGAAGAAAACAGAAGGAAAATATTTTCAATAAATTTACTGTATTTGTTTATGAAGAAAAAAATATAATTAATAAGTAGAGACTGAAATATCATTTGTTAATGTCCAACTTCCTTCCTGTCAAAAACGTTTAGCAAATTAAGCCTGGAAGAGCACATCAAAAACCTCTAAGAAGACATTTACTGAGAATGTATTAGAAGCACCCACTAAGATAAAAAATAAAACAAAGCTACCTAGCCCGCCTGCTAGAACCCCACGTTGCAGTACAGTGGTACTCAACCTGCTGACCCTGCAACACTGTAATACAATTCCTTTTGATGCAGTGCCCTCACCTGTAACATTATTTTGTTGCTACTTCGTAACTGTAATTTTGCTACCATTATGAATCATAATATAAATATCTGCTATGAAACCCTCAAACGGATTGTGACCCATAGGTTGAGAACCACAATTGTAGTGACCCGTACATGGTGATAAGGTTATCAAAAATTAAAGCTATAAACATTGGAAAAGAAAGACAAGATTATAATAACTTGCAAACCACACTGCTCATCACCTAGGAAATCAGAGGCAATCAACAGAGAATGAGTAAGGGATGTCTGGCAAAAGCAAAACACACAAGGTCAATGCAAAAAGCCATATATTCTCATACTGCCCACACAGCCAGCTGAAGAAACCAGTAACGCAGAAAGTCACATAAGCCCTAAGTAGGTGTAAAACTAGAAGAAACCTCAAAGTCTTTATGAAGACAACTATAAACCTTTTCTAAAGGATATAAAAGAAGCCAGAATGAACAAAACAATAGACTGTTCACACATGGTTAGGCTCCGGAGTATACAGACAGCAGTCTTTAACCAGTCTACACATGTGACCTCCTTCCTCTCAAAATCCAAATATTTTAATCCTGAAACATCAAAAAATAATTATGTAGGAAACATTTAAAAGAACAAGGGCCAGGGAAATAAATCAGCAGCAGACTTCTTGCCTAGCATAGCAAAGGCCATTGTTCGATCCAGAGAACTGAAAAATAAAGACCAATCCATAAAGGAGGTGGGGCCATGAGACCCCACCCTTAGCTGAAGAGCTATTAGCAGTTGGCGGCTTTGTGGTGAGGAAAAGTCACTGTTCTTTTAGGATGCAGCCCACATAAGCTGACCATACTCCAGCAGACAGCTTCATGCCTCTGATCATGTGGGCAGCTAGGACTGAACTTAATGGATTACAAAAAATAAAAAATAAAACAAAATGGGCATGAAGTTGGGAGGGGCTGAGGAGATGGGGGAGTGAATCTGGGTGGACTGGGGATGAAGTATGTTACATGTATGTTAATACATACTGTTCTAGAACAGTCTAATGTATCTGAGGAGCTTGCTAGGGTATCATTTCCAATCAGGACGTGTTAGACATCTTCCCTGGACCCCTCTACTAGGCCCTAAGTACCTTGCTCTGACCCCAGGCTGACCAGCTTGGACTACATGAGTGGGTTCCTTGCCTTGCAGCTGCCAAAGGTATTTAGCAAATGGTTAATGGGAGCAAAGACTGCAGTCAGTCCTTAGCCACCTCCCTACCCACATAACACACTCAAACAGGTCTCACAAGGCTCAGCACATCCCTTCAAAGAGGTCACACACAGCTTCTGTCAGATGCCCTCAACTGAAGCCTAAGGATGAAAGCAGCAGGTAGGAGCTACTCCAGGGCACCGTGTCATTCCCTTTAGTGTCCCTGAACAGCCACACCTTTGTGAAAAGTCTCTTTATTAAAGTATTCTCACAATATTCTCATTTAATTGCAGGATGCATGTTCTGCCAGAACCCTGACAGATACAGGAGGCAGAGATAATTAATATCAGCTGTCCTTTTGTGGAGATAAATTGTACAGCCTGACATCACATCAAAAAGCGAAATTTATTAACAACGTATAATAAGGGAGTAATCAAAACATAAAAACTATCAAAACATTTATAAAAGAAGATGAGCCACACAATAGTGGAGAGAAGGGACACACGATAAAGCCACCTCGATAGAAAACTAATGCTCCTGTATAAAAAGACATGTTTTATCTTGGAGATTATGACAGATGCATACCCCAAACTGCTGACCTGTTGACAATTTAAAATGATGCAGGAAATATTAAGAGGGAGAGGAGCTATTCAAGTCTACTTCTGACCTGGCAACAGAATAAGGAACTGACTGGGGAGGCAAAACTCGAAAAACTCAGGAGGGCAAGCAGCTCTGAACAGCCTCCTAGGCTCTGGGGCTGAGGATTGCTGGCTTGAGGGATCATTCTAGTCAGTCCTCCATATTACTGCTTCCCACCAGGACAATAACAAAAAACTTCCTGTAGCATCAGATACCAGCAACAAAGAAGAGCAAATACAGCCTTCTGTGGGTAGGATAGCTTCACTCCATACAGCCTTCTGTGGGTAGGATAGCTTCACTCCGGCATTTAAAGCATAATTAAAGATAGCTATGACATTTAATCCTGACTGTCACCTCAACTGGATCCATATTCAACTAGCAGACCCACCCAGAAGGATAGCTGAGTGGGCAACACCTTTTGCTGTTGGCCCTAGTGTGACAGGTCTGTGGGAAAGGCAGGGCAGCTTGCCTGCCCACTGCACTTCCTCCTGGATGATGTATTTACCCCATTGTAGTTACTGCTGACATCAGAACCTGCCTTCTTGGGCCTTCTAACATGCACTGAAGAGAAGCAGCTCCCTAAGCATCCTCCAGACCTTAGCACCAGACTGGGGCTGCTGGGCCCCTGGCCTCTTCAGGTTGCATATGGATAACCCACTCCCTATCATGTAAGCCAATGTAATAAAACCATTCTGCCATGCTTATTCATTCTAGCACTTCCTGTTCTCCAGAGAGCCCTGACTAGCAAAGCAGCCAAAGAGAAACAGAAAACAACAGGCCACTCATGCAAGATAAAATAGCTATAATCAATAGAGAATAACAAATGCATAGCTCGTGAGTAGTAACCAGAGAAGCGCAAATGAAGGAACACAACACCATTTCATTCACTTTCTGGATAAAACTACTTAATAAGTTTAATATCAGTTGCCAATGAAGATGTGAGAAAACTAGACTTTTACATATTGGAAATTTATTCATCACGCAACAAATGTGTGGGTACCTCCTACTATGTACACAATGGGCTTTGATAAAAATCTGACAGCCTATTTTGAACTTTATAGTCAAATGACAATTGCAGAATAAATAACTAGTTACGTGTAGGGAGCAGTGCATTCAAGAGCCGATAAATGAAGCTTTGAAAAAGAAGCAGCAGCTTCAGTATATCGAACATAAAAGTATAAACTGTCTGGAAGACTCAGACAGCACAGTGTGTTCTTTAGGCTGAAGATATCGGTGGCCCTTGCTGAAACAGGGTCTCTGTCAAAGGCAAACCAGAGACAGTTGTGGACAAGACATACACAAGTGACTGTCATGAGTCCTAGTAAAATTCTACTCATAAAAACCTAGGAGGGGCAGATGGGGCTCTCGCCAGTAATTTATCAACTCAAGCCATGGAAGGAATAGCACATACTTTAAGTCTATTATACAAGCTGCAAATAAGGCAAAAAGTACAAAAGCCTCTTAACACATACCTAAATAGACACCAGCAACCACGCTGATTATTAACATTTGGCATGCTGACGTTCTGCTAAGTTCCTTTCACATCTGTATAACCCATGTGAGACTGCCTCACGCATACTTTAATATCCATCTTTCAAAAACGAAGAATGCCAACAAAGAGTTAGAGAGAAACTGATCTTCATGGCCATGCTGAGACAGGAACCAGGCTTTCTGAATGAAGGAAAGAAGGATGGATACTTAAGCAGCCTCGGACAAGCTGTGGACTGGCTGGCCATTGCTGTCTTCTGGAAGGTGATGCCTAGTAAGCCCTTAAAGGTGAGGACGACAACCAGTCCCCAGAAGAGATTGCTCCTGAATGGTAGGGAGGTGGCCCATGGTGACTGCAGGTTCAAGACAAGGACTGCAGCATCTCAGACGGCATCTGACCTGTACACTACAGCTTCAGTCTTTAGTTACTCTTAGCTCTGTGCCCTCAGCCTGCAAAGGAGTTGAAAGGTTAGCTTATAGCCAGTTTTTAGGGGTATGCTCCTTGCATAATTAGCATGCCCATCTACAAATGTGAACAGGAATCTGACCCAAAGAAAAGGTTAAAAGATACAAAACGAAGGCAGACACAGCAGGCTTTTATCTTGCTTAGTAACAGAAAGTGTTTGAAGTCAAATGCCCCCCACAGACTTAGGTTTAAAGCTCTTGGCTTTTTTCTGTAATAACATAGCTTGTGGTGCTACTTTGAAGGCTATAGAGACTTGATTTGTGGTGAGGCTTGGATGGAAAAAGTGGGTCAGTAGAGGCAGACCTTCAAGGCTTTACCACTTCCGTTCTCAGCCTATAGATTGCTTCCTGCTCTGCCACGATGAGAAGAAGACATGGCCCTGTATCTTACCACCGCCATAGATGAGTTCCCCATTGTGAGGGCTGAAACAAGATGAGTTCCCCATTGTGAGGGCTGAAACAACTCGGAAACTACGAGTGAAGTGAAGCTGTTCCTCCCTTACACAATTCCGACAGGTATTTGGTCATGGTGGCATGAAAATAATTAGAACACTGCAGTGTGGGCCAAGTAAGGAACCACTGCTTTTTAGCAAGAACTGTTGAGGTTTGGTTTGATGTTGCTTGAATTTAAATGTTAAACACCAGCCCCCAAGATCTGGTTGCCTGTCCCCAACAAGAGATCCTCACGGAAGAAGAGATCCTCACGTATACCAAATGATGTCATATAACATTGCCCTCAAGTAAATTGGTCAATAAAAGGCTAAAGCCTGTGATTGGGTAGTAGACAGAGGTAGGCCAGTTTTCAGTTACCTAGCTAGGGGTTACAGGTACAGAGGGGGAGAGAAGAGGGAAGGACAAGGAAGAACAGGGAGACTGGAGGAGGCCACAATGAGAGGAGTTGGACCATGACCACATGGCCAGGAAAAACAGCAAGTAACAAAGGACCTATACTGGGAAATGAGTTAGAACAGCTCCAAACCTGCCCAGTCTAGACTTACAACTTGTAAATAAAATACCTGGATTGTGTGTCTTTTATACGAGTTAGCAAGAATTTTTAATTCCTTTTACAAAGAATATCTCTGAATGCAGGCTACCATGCTAATATGACAGCTAGTAAGAATTGCTTACTTTCATCTTATCCCTCTAGTCTTATATAAGTGTGACTTTAATAGATGGTTTGATCCCATTGGGACCAAGGACAACCAAAGAAAATGCAGCAAAAGGTAAAAGAAAAGGTAATAGAAATTCGAGATGTCTTAACCTATATAAATTAAGAACCCATGTCCGAGAACAACAACAACAACAAAAAATTAGACGGAAGAAATAATCACAAGTGTTCCAGAAATGAAGGTAGACATAGATCATGAATTAATCACAATGAATCCCAGGCATATGATCATGAAACCATAGGACAGACAGACAGACAATAGCAGGAACAGACATTCAGTCTGCAGGGAACTAGGCCCAGAACAAAACAGTAAACGTGATTAATTCCAAACAATAGAACTGTTGCTAAATATGGGAATTACAAATAAAAACAATAAAGAACTAAACATTTTTAAGAAGTGCAAAGATGAAAGAGATTGAGTGAAGCCAAAAAAAATCACTCTTAAATTGTTAGGGAGAAGTCTTTGGGCTGTAAGTTTGTTATTCAACTTTTAAAAGAACTACAAAAGGAACGGGAATAGAGTAAGATAATGTAAGGATGCCCCCCTGGCTAAGCCAACACAACTGTATGCTTCAGGTTCTGAGAAGAACCCATGCTCTTCACCAATAAAGTGTCTAAGCACGACTGTGGTCTTTGATTTGGTGCCCCTCACACCTTCAAGGCCACCAATGGCTGGTGGTGTCTCTTGCCTATTTCTTTCACATTTTAGAACCCTTGGGACTACATTGGACCCACCAAATATTTCAGGACTGGCTCCCTATTTAAAGATGACAGGATTCATTCAGTACCTCTATTCAACTCGGCCTTGTAAGCTAAGGACTTCACAGAATCGTAGTTTAGAATGCAATCATATTTACAGAAGGAGAGGGGGAGACTAATTTGCTACCATACCACTTAGTAAGTTCAAATTAATAGGGAAAACATTGGAAGACTTTTTTTTAATTATACAGAGATAATCACATGGTGAAATGTTTTAACATTTCAGCAATTGATGAATAACCAGATTTAAAAAATAATCATTATAGATATTGAAGATTTAGACATTATCATTAGCAAATTGACTTAGAGCTGTGTTTAAAATCGTGCATCTAATACATGGAAAACAGATTCTTATTCAAATATGAAACATGTATGAGACATGATTAAACACTGGGTCATCATGAAATTTTTACAGGTTCCAAACCATCAGCACAATACAGTTTGAGTCTTCTGAAAACAGTGTGACTGAGTCAGAAGTCAGTGTCCTTTATAAAAACTAAGTTATCTTTATCACTTAAAAAATACATTTCTATATAATCCATCTGTAAAAGAATAAATCAGAAGTTAAAAGTCAAAATGCTTACACAATAACAATGAATATACCATACATCAAAAACACTAAGCAACAAAAGTGGTCAGTTAAAAAAATTAAGAATGTAAATCTTTAAATGCACGTACAAGCACTGGTGCACACATGCACTCATGCACACATGCACACACGTGCACATACATGATCACATGTGCACACAGTAAGCTATGCTGCAAATTTAAACATGTACACCTAAATCAGGTGATTACCTAACAAATGAGCAAAAGTAGCTGCATTACCAAAGACTCAATAGAAATTCAACAAAATCACTAGTAAAATATTTAACATAGCCCTACAAGGCTATGGAACAAGGAACCAAATGAAACACATTTGTTTAAGGTGCAAGACATAAAACAGTCTGCCTTCTCGCTGTCTTCATGTGTGAGGTGACTCCTGGCTTGGGAAAAGGTTTTGGTTGGGAAAAGGCTTTGGTGGCACCACAGTAGTGAGACACAAGTGTGTCTGGTGAAAGGCTTAGGGTAGGGAGTATAGATACATGGTCCTGCTTCCCGTACTTTGGCAAATCCTTCAGCTATTGGCAGCCGCGTTTTCTCACACTGGACAGTTTTCAGCTGCCTTTCGGGCTTTTGTGACACTACATACACAAACCAACAGGACAATGATGCTGGAAGTGGGAGTAGCAACAGGAAAAGGATGCAGATGACCCAGGCAAGGGGAACATCCTGTGCACATCTTAACTGCACTAGCGGCGCTCGCTTGTTTTACTCTAGAGTACGGCCAAAGTTTGAATATGCCTGGCTGATACCTGTGTTCTATGATGGCAATCAGCTTGGGCATAACCTAGGTAAGCCACTGGCCTCAGGATCCTCTAATACAAACGAGCAACTTAAACTGAAGGCTTTATAGTTTGCTATAAACTTCAATAAGAAACTGACACACAAGCAAGTAAGCCCAGCACCCCAGAGGTGAAGGCAGGACAATCAAGAGTTCATGGCCAGTCTTTAAACAAACAAACAAACAAATAGAAACACACTATCCTGTTTTCTTCAGGGTCTTGCAACAGGGAAGCCACAATAACAATCCTATACATGCATCCTTTTGTTGAACATACTCTATATGCTATCTTTGTCTTACGTTTTTTTTTTCTAACATGTTAGTCGTGTCTCTACAAGTAGATTGAAAAAGTTTTAAAGCTGGAAAGTAGGTTTTTGAAAAAGATTTTTTTCCCCACTTCCTTTCACAGTTCCTTAACAACAGGCTAGGTTTGCACCACATGCTTAATAAAATTTTGCTCGGAATGTGTGACTTGAAGCAATTGTTTCTATGTCTAGCAGAAGGTAGTCCAAGACTACAACACTATTTCTAAAAGTAGAGTCTGTTGAGAGCCAGAAAGCAAGGTGTGCACAGGCTTATGGTATAATCCTTTGGCAAAGAGCACTGAGGGCTGTGTAATTCGCTAGCACAGAACCCGGTGAGGAAGGAGATATGGGTAAAGAGTAACTAAAGACTCATAATACCACACATCTTCCAGAATGTTAGTCCAAGTCTGAAAGATGGGTATGAAGACTAGAGAAAATAAACCGAGAAAACTGCTCGAGACTATCACATATACTTCAAGTCAAAGCAACCATAGTTGCATATAATTTTAAATTTGATTATTTCATTGTTTATTTTTTATTTCTTTATTTTTACTTTTTATTTCTTTATTTCCAAGTAAGAGATCCACTTGTCTCTGCTTCCTCAAGTGCTTGGGATTATAGTCACCATGCCTGGCTAAATTTGATTATTTTAAAAGGAAAGGAATCTTTACTCAGACTTCAATACAAAAGATTTCCATTTGTTACTTTGTTGAAATATCACATTGTTACTGAGGTCTGTGAGAAAAGTTGGCCTAACGTTCTCACAGTGTGGTGTTGCAGCTAAGCAGAGACAGGCTAACTTTGATGATTCTGAGGCCAGCCTGGTCTACATGGAAAGTTCCAGGACAGCCACAGCTATGTTGTGTGATCTTGTCTCAACAACAACAAAGATTAAAGGAGTGAGTTCCAGGAAATACTTTATACTTTTGTGAAAGCTGAGCCAACAATCAGGAAAAGCTTGTTTTGGTCTTAGGTAATAAAGCAGCGGGATGTCCATTTCTTCACGATGCCCTCCATCAGTCCTGTTGATGGCAGGCGACACAGGCCTGAGAATCTCCACCGAACACTTTTAATTCCTAATTCACACCAATTTAGCCAATCTGAAAGCAGAGTGTAAATATGTAAACCTCCATCTCATCTGAATTATTTGAAGATTCTAAATTGACTGTTCCTATTGCTCACTTTGTATTAATGACTCCTTAATTGCCAAGGTTTTAACTACCTATAGTTTGAGGATTAACACGTATTAAAAATAAATGGCACAAAATAATCCAATTTACAATACCGGGAGATAATGGTTTTGCAGAAGGAAACAGTGAAATAAGAACACTCTTGATTCCTAGTATCATTTGCTGACAATCTCAGCTTTCCATCACATTAACATTACACACTTATCTTCTCATTAGTCTCTAATCTAGCTCAATCCTCTTGCCAAACCAATTATAGGAAAATTTTCAGACCTGAAGGAATTAATAGGACACTGGGACCTCATTCAGTGTTCTCATGACTCAAGCAATTAGCCAGCATTTATATATAAAATCCAAATAGTTTTCCTAAACTAATTAATGAAATGAAGGACATAAAACTTTATCAACTGGTAGCTTCTCAAGGCTGTGCCCCAAGAGTCCTCAAAGAGACTCGACAGTTTCCAGATGTGGCAAAGTTTATCTTGGTCAACTCAGACTAATAAGACGAAGGAAAAACAGCAAAGTATTTATGTGATAAAGAAATATTTCATAGGTGATGCCTTGTACATTAAGCAGTTGCTGTATTCTCTATGTCTTAAGTACAATATACAAGAGGAAACGGTAATAGCAGAAATTTGCATTTATATGATATTTTCTTCCAAGCTGCTCAAACTGGAAGAACATAGGCTAAGCCATTTTCACAAAATTTTACAAAAGTGCCTGGAATTTCTAAAAAGGAATTAAGAAGCTTGATTCTCTTATTTGTTTCGTGTTCTCTGTGTCCTCTGAACTATTCCCGTTAGAAGTCAGACTATAACCCTCCTGGGAACATCCATGTATGCTCCATTCACACCCCTAATTCAGAATGGTTCCCAATGAGTCCTGTGAGAATCTCTGTCCCCAAGGATTCCTACCTGACAACATGAGAACCTCAGACAGGTGTGTGTGTGTGTGTGTATGCACTCACACTCGTGCACACGCACACTCACATGTCCTCACATGTGCACATGTGTGCCAGGAATGTGGAGGCTGGAGGTAGACAGGTAGACATCTGGTTTCTTCTTCAGCTCTCTCCTCATATTTTGAGACAGGGTCATCCCCTGGGCGTGGAGTCTGCCGACTCATCTAGAAGGAGCTAGAATGCTAGCAAACCCCAGGTTTCCTGTCTTCACCACCCTTAGCTTCCAGTTTTTATGTAAGTGCTGGGGATCAAACTCAAACCTTATGTTTGCATGGCAACAAGTACTTCACTGATTGATCTCCCCAGTCCCTCAACAAGCTTATAGAGACATGTGAATCCAAAAATTCTCAGGTCATTAGCTGTAACTTAAAGGTTAGAATGAACAGGATACCAGAGATTTAGTTTGATCATAGAGTCTGTATTTCTATACCAAAACTAAGGCCCTCCAGGGATAGTCAAAGTTGCCACACTATGACACAGAGACAATTGGGGACATTAAGAATCCTGCAGTCCAGTGCCTGTCAGACTTGCTCTGGCCCATACCATGACCATAGAGCGTGGGCATTTTGTGGTGCCATCTTCATGTTTTTCTAAGCTGAAACTACAGATTCAGAAGAGACAGCCTGAAACTCCATCCTAAGAAGAAAAACCCTGGGGTTCTTTTCAAGACCACTGCTCACATAAAGCAGGCTAGATCCGTAGAAGGGAGCTGCCTGTGCCCACCAGTGTTGGCACGGGCACTCGAGATCCTGGCAAACGGGAGTTTATCACTTAGGAGGAAAGCCTTGATCAACTCAGTTATTTCCCTGTCTTAATTCAGAGAAGCAGCTTCACCTGATCTGAAATCTCTAGAAGCAATTTCCACTTCTCTGGGAAAATGCCCAAGAGACTGTTTAATCTCTCCTTAGATAAAGCTCTCTGAAGATCAAAGAGGCCCGCTCAGGCAGAGATGTGTTTCCTCTTGATGGCTAAGAGGGAAAAAACTGACTTAAAGAACACTGCTTAGAGAACCTGAAAATGAAGAAGGGTGGAGAATATTAAGTCTGAAGAGCGGTCCATGGGCACGACAAGGCATAAGCAACAAAACCCCGACAGGTACCATTTTAACTGTGTGTGCATGTTAAATCTGTGCACCACTATGCATGCATTGTCCAGGGAGGTCAAAGAGAGTTTTAGATACTCTAGAACTTGAGTTGCAAACCATCGGCTGTCAGCCACCATGCAGGTGCTTTCAATCAAACCTGAGTCCTCTGGAAGAATAGCCAGTGCTCTTAATGCTGAATCATCTCTCCAGACCCCCCAAATGACAACTTAAAAAACTTATTTAGAAAACTAAGCTACAAACAGGCCCTGCCTGGAAACTAAGTCATAATTATGTAGATAAGGTTCCAGAAGCACACTGAAGAAATTACCCATTTTCTAGGTATCAGGACTTCGAGGCTGACAAGAGACAGGGAGATGGCTCAAAATAAAGCACCTGCCCTGGAAGCCTGAGGACCTGAGTTTGGATGGCAGAACTCATACTTTTAAACACCAGGTATGGTGGTCAGACCTGGTTGGCCTGACATTCTAGCTGATAGAGTGAGCAGCTGGTCCAGGGAGCATCTCTGCCTTAATAGGATACAAAGGTGGAGAAAGGAGATACCAAAGGTAGACCTGTGGCCCCCATCCACGAGCATATACACAAACACACATACACACAAACACACACATACACACACATCACAATTTTTTAATTTAATAAAAGATACAATGTCTTGATTTCCACTAAAAGTAAAATTTCTGAATGTCTGGAACACTCAAATACATGTTGTTAGAGAGAAAATTTCATGACATAGCTTCATAAAGAAAAACCCAAATATGTAAATAGTTAATAACCAGAATTTTATTAACTAGTGTCTGTTATATCCTTTCAAAATATACAACTGGGCTGATGAGATGGCCCAGTGCGTGAAAGCACACGGCAGGCAACCCTGACGGCCTGAGTTCAGTCCCAGAGCCAACATAAAGGAGGAAAATCAACTCTGTGAAGCTATCCAATGATACACACACACACACACCATAGACACATAACAACAATGAATGTTTAAAAGATCATGACTGGACATAAAGGAATTACATGATTAATAAGAAAATACACTTCTACTAGACAAGAATAACCCATGAAGAACAAAGAACTATTGAACAATTAAACAATTTAAAGATTCCCTGATTTATTTTGTATACATTCAAAACATTGACCCATCGACTCATTCTTTAAATGTATGACATCATAAATTCCTGAAGTATAGGACTACTAATAACAATCTATAAAATAGAATCTCTAATAAATTTCTGATCTATATTCAGATTTCCCTAAGCACTGTCCCAGGACAGCAGCTAGTAAATAAGTCTAAGACCAAGATCAAAATCCCAAATTTCACTTTGCAGAATGAGCTATAATTAAATTCCATCTGCTGACAAACATTTTGTGATATTAAGTTCACCCTTAACTTTACCTCAATTTATAATGTTGGAAAAAAGGATAAATGAAAATAAGTAAACTGATCATGATGTCTTAAACGAAGCTGCAAACGAGTAAGAAAGCCAATGTTTGCAAAGGAGGGGCCACACTGTCCCCTGCATTTTACCAACAGATACTGACGTCCAAAGATAAAAAAGTATCTTATAAAAATATAACAAATAAACATAAATTTGTAAAGGAAGTATCTAAAAGAAATAAACTTATTCAGGTAAATGAATGGTTACCCTCATCCTAGTTAGACTGACTTTTTACCAGGATTCTGAGGTGCTGTTATTTTTGTTATATTTCATGTTTTTACTGTACCTTGGGGTTACAGTTTCAATCCTTAGAGGACAACACTTCTCCAATGCCCAGGAGAACAGCTCTTAATTGTATGAATGGAAGAACTGTCTTTGCTCAGAGGAATGGAAGAGGTAAGTAGTTAGCTCCAGGAGGAGTGTTGCTCAGTATATACATTTCACCATGCTTTTTAAAATCACTGTCATATTTAAGGCATTGTCCCATTGCAACATAGTTTTACTCATCTTTAGAATAAGTACATGTTCCCAGAGAAGCAGGCAGCGGAGTACAAAAGTATAAAAAGCATCCCAAATTCTACCCAGCAGGTATAAGACTTCATTATTAACAGTTGAGGCTTTCTGTAAAAGCCCTATTTATTTACTATCTGTATGTTGTATAGTTAATTATATGCACACATGACACGGAGACGGCCACATGAGGGTGGATTGTAAAGGAACCAGTGAAAAGGTATGTTTACTCTGGATGGTTTGTAAACATTTCCAACTTCAAAATCTCAGCGCCTCCAGCCACTCAGCATGAATTTAAACACAGAGTAAAACCTTAGTCAAAATCCTTAGCTAAAAAACTGCCCTTTGTGTTGTTCAGATTCGACTCTGCTCTGGAAAGGGGTGGAAGATAATCCTCTTGACAGATTATCATAATCTTTTAAATAGTTCTGCCATTATTAGCAGATGCTACAATGGGGGAAAAACGGTTATTATTTTAGGTGATAAGCAAGAATGACAAGTAATTTTCTAGGAACTGTGGAAACGCAACATGGCTTGAAAACAGACAAGCACGCTGAGCCGAGGGTGGAAGATGAGAGACCTGCCAGAGGCAGGTATGCTGGAAGAGCCTGCAGGCCAAGCTATCACCAGCAACATACAACCACCCCAGGGAGAGACACAGTCACAGCAGGTTGGTGGTCACTTTGTTAGAAGCGGGAAACATGGGACATTTTCGCCAAACCAGAGAGATGTGGCCTGCTGTGCAACGATACATTAAGCAACAGTATCTGGGCTGTCGCAATGGAGCACCTTGCTTCCATACCCTGCAAAGGCACCTCCCAGAACAAGCTCAGAATCTGCCCCAGTCTCTGAGACTTCCCATGCCAGGAAGTGAACAAAACGCAAACTTTCCCATAGTGTACATGGGCTGAGTCTATGCTGGCGGTGGACAGAAGTCACGGTGTGGCGATGTGATGATACCCTCTACAGAGCCGTCCGTGTGAGGAAAGCAACAATGTAGAAGAGTCCATGAGCTCCGAGTGCACTTAAGCACAGAACGGACTGATGGAACTTACAAGCGCTCATCTTACTCAGAAAGGTCTCAGCCGAAGTATAATCTGAGATTACATTTTGGTCGTGATTAACTAAATCCCCTGCAGCGTGCTCCTACAGCATGACGGCTGACCCAGCACTGACACCCTGAAATGCACCCTACTAGGCACACCCCAAAATGTGTTAGCAAAAGCACTACTCAGACCTGGCTCATTAGACAGTCTTCTAGATCTTCTCAGCCACACCCAGATGTCCCAAGAAGCAGATGAGAAATTCCCCTGGGCCTTCCTCATCCTCCCAGGCCCATCCTACCTAAAGCCTGACAACAACTCACAATGAAGGGCCTTCAAACCCATTCCAACCAGAAATACCCCCTGGGGTTGAAATGACAAAGCTTTCAGCCCCAGGCCACTGCCAGAGGTACGCTTCTCAGCTTCCATTTCCTTCTTCTATTTAATTTTTATTTAATTTTATTTCATGTGCACTGGTGTTTTGCCTGCATGTGTGTCTGTATAAGGGTGTTGGATCCCCTGGAACTGGAGTTACAGACATGTAACGGGGAACTGTCATGTGGTTGTTGGGAATTGAACCTCTGAAAGAACAGTCAGTGCTCTTAACCCCTGAGCCTTCTGCAGTCCCTTAGCTTAGCTTCCATTTCCAGTCAAAATCTCTCTCTCTCTCTCTCTCATACACACACACACACACACACACACACACACACACACACACCACTCTCTAATTTTCAATATACCCAACAGTCTGTGCCCCACTAGAATTAGCAATAATGCTAGCCTTAATTATATGAATATATTATTTTTTAAGTTCAATGGAAACTCTATTTCAGTGTCAACTACCAAAGGGAAAACCACTACACAAATGTATATTTTTCTCAGTAAGGATTAATTTAACATCTAATAGAGTTAAAGTCATGACTTATTTGAAAAAAAAAATACAATAAAGAGAATTGAGCTGAGAACTAAATATGTCATACAACTGAAATACTTCAGTCAAAGTATTTTATAAACACACACACACTTTCTCTCTCTTATATACATTCTCTTTCCCCCAGCCACACACACAAACCAAATGTTAACAACATATTATAAATCAAATATGAGGCTTTATTTAATATAATTATTTATAAAAATACTAGCTGTAAAAATAAATAAGCAAATAGGCTTTCCAGATGGGAATGGTGGCCTCTGTGTCTTCTAATGCTGAATGATTGACAGCTGAATGTTCTATTGAATTCTGTGTGTTTTAACAAAATAATGAAACCTGGTGATACACACTTGTAATCCCAGCACTTAGGGGGCAGAGGCAGGGGACAGAGAATTCAAGGACATCCTGGGCCATGGGGCAAGTGCTGAGCTATGTAGCAATTTACAGGCCAGCCTGGGATACATGAGATCCTGGATCATTAAAAAATAAAATTAAATTAAAAAGATTAAAATTTTAAAAATTAACTAATTGCATTAGTTAACTGAATATAGCCTTTCTTAAAAAAAATACAAGAACTGCAAACAAAAGACATTTCAAGTTTCAATGTTAAGGCTTTGTAGTAACAGAAGAGAAACACAATTTCCCCTGTCCTAGAATAACTGTGCTCTGAGACAAGCATTCCTAACTGTCACTCAAGGCGAGGCTTGTCAAAGTATTGCCACTCAGAAATAAGTGTACAACATACTTTGAGCTACTTTGCAATTGTTAAGTCCCAGTTAAAATACGCTGAAGCTATCACAGAATGGGAAGCTCACCGTAAGGGGACCACTTCACATTTCCACGCCCTGCCATAGCTGGTAAAATACCCAAATTCATGGATGACTAGGTGGAGTAGGATAAAAGAATATCGGGGACTAGATACCTACAAAGGTGCCAAAGTCGCTGTGAAAGTTGGTCCTCCTCATAAGTTCCATCAAGGTGGGTCTTGTTAGAAGATACCAAATGCGAAGGCAAAAACATGTACATACAAATCACAGACAGACAGACAGACAGACAGACACAAAGACAGTGCTCTGTGTGTGTGCGTGTTCGTGTGCGTGTGCGTGTGCGTGGTGCTGTGTGTGTGTGTGTGTGTAGAGAGAGAGGTTCCTGAATAGGACTTTAGAAAAACCCTCAAGAGCTAAACCCTGCCTTCATTTTTCTCCTTAGAGATTTAAGGTATCTCAAATAGACACAAAACATTCAATTTAGAAAAAAAGAAATTACAGATACTCAGGTAACAATAATCATAATTATATAATTTATTGCCACTCATGGGCTGGCACTAGACTCTGCACTCATTACTCATAACATCATGCACAATTGTCCACTTTATTTAAGAGATGTAGAAGAAATGTTTTAACCTGTGCAATAGCTTGCTGAAAGTCACTGCCAGCATCAAGCCTCCAAACAAAATGGCTTCATCTATCCATCCATCCATTCATTCATTATTGATTCTTCATTCATTCAGAAATGTGTGAGCCAAAACTACATGACAATACTTTAAATTTAAAACTGGATATGATGGCGCATGACCTTAAGCCTAGGCAAAGGCAAGGGGATTTCTGTGAGTTCTAGGGTAGTCTACTCTATTTAGGGAATTCCAGGCTAGCCAAGGCTGCATAGTAAGACGGTGTCTCAAAAACCACTGCATTTATTTAATTATTTATCTGTGCATGCGTGTATAGGTGTGCATGTAGCACACTACATATGTCAAGGTCAGAAGAAAATATGTTAGAGTCAGTTCTCTCCTTCCAACATATGGGTCCTGGAAACAGAACTCAGAGTTAGGGGTTAGAGTTAGCAGGTTGTCAGGCTTAGCTGCAAGCACATCTACCTGTATGAGCCATCATATTGGCTGTCCAACTATATAACAAAGTATTATGTAATATCTAGGTAATAAAACAGTGGAGAAAACCAAATCAGGACCCTGTTATTTCTGTCATTTGGAAAAAGATTTCCATTAAATTATTACAGAATTAAATATGAAGTTACACATATGTAAAGGATTGTGAAGAACAAGAAATGTCTGTGACAAGTCTTAGGCAATCTCCATGATAACAGGGTTGTTTGACGTCCTAAGGAAATGATACCTGTGCCAGATCAGACGGGCAGGACACAGCCAGGTGATGAAGCTGGTAGAAGATGAGAAAGGAATCTTAGCAAAGAGGAAACACTATCCCACCGGGATAGGAGGGATAGAGAGGGGAGACAGAGAGAGACAGAGACAGAGACAGAGACAGAGAGAGAGAACGCAGAAGGTAGCTGCTTGCCAATGCTCCAAGCCAAAACAGAAAATTCATACCTTGTAGTCTGCATTAAGATTGTATCTGATAGCAACTGCAAGCTTGAGGTTTAATATGGGTGTTTTTGTCTTTGAAAGGCTACATTGCCAATGATCAGCAAACAAACAGATCGGTCAGATATCTAGGACAGTTGTCAAGGAAAAGGACTATGGTATGGAATGTCTGGCAGCAGGAGGGACAGAGAGAAGAGACAGACAGACTACATAGACACCTGGGGGCAAGAATGTGGTAAACTGGGTTCCTGTGAATAAGGAACCCAGTGAAACTCACAAGTTCATGGCATACACAATTGAAAAGATCACTGCGGTACAGAACACTTGACATATGAGATGCCTTCAAAATATATAAGAAAGGCCATCAAGATGGTGGTTGGTAGACAGGATGGTTATCATAAATTTCTTAAAACACAGATATAAAACAAAGACAATTTAAATTATTTCTATAGGTAGTCTAGGACAAGAGTATAGAATAACACTAGAACTCCCAAAAAGACTAACCTTGGGAAACCCTGATACTTGATGAAAGGTAGATGATGGTATTCAGTCTCTGGAAGGAGATCAAGGAGACAGACACAGATGCACACTGATGGAGAGACGAAGAGAACAGGTCAGTTAGGAGAAAGACTAAGAGAGACTTGCTATGAGCATTTCACAAGCCATGAGAATTCAGAGCTGGAGAGTCTGGTCCTACACTGGTCTAGAAGAGGTGCCAGTAAAAGAGACAGGAACCTCTTCTGGGGCTGATTTCACAGAGGTCACTGATCACTAGTCACTGTCTGAAGAGCAACCGTGATAGAATAAAGGTAGCAGAAACCAGGTTAGGAACAGACAAGTGTGTGTGTGTGGGGGGGGGGGGTGTTGAGACCATACCTTCTGAAGACTCTGCTCTAGATAAAAAGAGAATGGTGACAAGAGAGGGAAGGTTGGGAAGGGCATGGCTCCTCTGCCACCCAAAGAGTCCCGGACATGATGGAATTGTCTCAGTGAAGGAAACAGGTTGAGTATTCAAGAATTTATATCACATGTTCCTTGGGAAGACAGGACATGGAATTCAAGACCCAAGTGGAGACGTAGACCCTAAACATTTAACAAAACCAGGCAAAATGGTGGAAATATATGTGAGTTTGGGGAAGTCAATTTTTGGAAAGCCTAAGTGGATCTAGTTTGGGCTCGATGGCTGCTGTTTCTTTCATGTATGAAGAAAGATTGTCAGATGAAAAAAATAACAGACATGAGAAGGAAAAATAACAACGGCGAGACAAAAATGGAATCTCAGAAGGTAGAGTGACTGTAGGAGGAAGTATACAGGGTAAAGGGCGCTGGGGAGAGTCTAACTTGAGTTTGAAACTAGGACACTCCAGAGCTGTTGCTCCTCTGTGCCCCAGATGGTTTGTTGACTTCTTCACATCATTCCCCAACTCTCCCTGTTGTACAAAGAACTTTTGGTTAGTGAGAAGCACAGGACTCCACAGATATGAGGAAGATACCTAAGATTCGATGGGCTTGTTACACCACGCTGATGGCAGTGTAAACAAAACCCAACTTCAGGACTTCAGCTGGGTCACACAAACAAGGAAATAACAGGAAGGAGGTCATGTTGCTCACAGAACTGTCACAGGGACTAGAAAACAGCTTCAACACTGGGCAAGAGCCAAGACAAGAGAGTGAATGTCAGAGATAAAGAACACTTGAGGCAGCTGCTGGGGGACAGGGCTTGCACACTTCTAACTAGAAACTGCTAGAATGCCCTCCAAGGTTACAGAACACACCACCTAACACATGGGAGTTATAATATTCGTGAAATATTTAGAATGCATAAAGAAACATGATTTTCAAAAACTGTTCTTTAGTCAAAAATCTAGTCTTAGGACTTTAAAATAGCAACTGACAAGGACCAGGGCAATGCACCAACTAGATAACCTGAGTGCTTTATAAAGTATATTTCCATATTTATTCTCCAGTTTATAATCAATGGACTCATTTTAGCTCTTTACATTCCTTTTATTTAATTCAATCAAAATGACTAAGCAAAGCCACACACGATTTTTTCTAGTTCCTTTAAAACTGTTGCATTCATTCAGATAAAGTAACAAAACAAGGATAGTTCTAAAGAAGAACAAGGTGAAAATTCAAGTCACTAAATTTAGAAGCTGTGTGAATGAAATTTTATTATACATCAATTTCTATGACATACTATTATACAAATTATATAACCACCTTACTTCCTCTCAAGGCACATTTCCAAACTTCTCTCTGAGCCCCCGCCCCCACAAATCAGTCATAAAATTTTAATTATCAATAAGAAAAGATATATTTAACCCCAACATTTTGGTGCTATGTAGTAGACATTTTAGTATTGAATCAGAATCTAAGTCCCTATAAATTAACACTTCACTAATAAAACCTTATAATTAACTTGTTTCTTTTTCAAAATATTCTTCTGGAAAGCATCATTCCAAAATATAGCTATGACAAGCAGGCCAGAGACCCATAGGCTCTTGTCATTGTCCTTGTCCTATCTGACCCAGGAAAGTTAGAATGAATTTTCCTATCAAAGAAAAACAAGTGTTTATTATGCCTGAACCAAGTTAAAGATGCAGGGGTTTATGGTAACAGTAAGGTCATTTACCATCTAAACTATCATTGTACTGAAAAAAACAACAAAACACTGGATTCAAATAGCCAAACAAATTTCAAATGTTAGACAACAGCAAACCCATGTTCTTTGTTAATCAAGAAGCAGGGAAGTTTTAGAAAATTGACATATCATAAAGGCAGAAATCTCAATAGATGTAACCCTTTCTCTGCGTATACAATGGCTTCCCCATACCCCATATCCCCAGCAGCTTAACTCCAGTCACTTCAAGCATCAGTAGCCAAGCCTCAGGCTCAAGTTATAAACTAGGACAGATCTAGATCACCCTAAGGGACCTCACAGATAGGTTAATGACAGCCCTACAGGACACTCATGAAGGCAGCAGAGAGCAGAGCCTAGAAAGACATTTCCTGCCTAGTTTTTCAAGAAAGTGCAAATACAATATGCAAGTATCTCTTTTCTCTCTTGTATTCTTCCCTACTGATAGCCTGTGACAGAAAAGCAAGCATCAAGGAGATACAGGTAGAGCCTGGAGTCCCATGGTACTGGGGAATCTGGCCCACACAGACTACCAGTCAGCATGAAAGTAAAACACACACAGGAGAAAGATTTAAGGAGCTTAGCTGTTTAAAACCAACATCATAAAAAAAAAATTTAAAAAAACATAACCCATGAAAAAAATCACAGAATGAGAGACCATACAATGAAAATGTGAAATGTCATCCATGCAGTCAAGGCAATCCCAGGCAAATGAATCCTGTATGTGTGTTACATGTAATCTGAGACATTGACTCTACAAGCCCACATGGAAATTCTAAGAGGCCAGCAAGAGTCATGACTACCAAGTATAAAGACTATAATATAACTGAGAGGCTGTGTGGAGATGGTACAGAAAGGATGGTCGTGTTAGTGGTGGTGCTGCCTCAAACATATATTGTCCAAACATAAGAAAAAAAATTGATCTCAGCCTTACAGCACATGGAAAAGCTAAGACTGGCTGTGCTGTCCACCTATGGTTTTCTATTTCTGACATCTCTAAAAGTGTGCTTCACAAAAGAGAGAAGGGAGGTCTTGGAAATAATCGATTAGAAAAGAACACAAAAGAGAAGGTGCAGGGCTTGCAGAAGGTCTCTCACAGAGCCAACAGGAGAAGAATTTAAAGGAAATTTTGTAGATAGAAGCAGGAGATTTAACTTCCAAGCAGGAGGCCTGCCTTTCAGCTTTTCATCAGGGCAACCGTGCACTTGTTGCATGGTGATCCTTCCCTTTTGGACCACTGCTGTAGGCTCTTGGAGTAAACAGTGAACAGAAACCGCAGAAGTCCTTCTACCTTTGAAGCTTAGTTTCTATTAGAGTTTCAAAAACCAGGAGACAGACAAAATGGAAAGTAAGTAATAGTATACATTTCACTAGAAGAAGAAAAAAAAAAAGAAGGAAAAGAAACCATGTTTCTTTGAGATCAAAGGGCCCCAAACAAAGACCCTGCCCGATGCTGCATCAAGGGTATCAATTTAAGATTACAAAACCTCAGAGATAAAGAGAAGCAGCAGCTAAAAGTATTGAAAGTGGAAAAGGCAAAGACAATGGGAACGTCAGAGTGCCGCTTCACATCTTAGGAGAACCACTGGGGGCAGGAAAGCAGCAGCCACACTGAGAATTCTGAAACAAAGAGACTTGCAACCAAGAATTACAAATTTTGTAACCACAACAAGAAGATGAAGGCGTTTCCAGAGCATCTCAACAGTTGCCACCTGCACCCAACTCAGTGGAAAGCCCGAGGAGTAGGCTCCAATAGACAGGAAGTAAAACAAGAAGGACGAGGACATGGGGTCTGGGGGACCACAGGGACACTGTAGGGAACTCAGAAGGAGACAAGTATAAGTTCTGAGGTGAACGCTGAGCAGAAGCCTAGGGAATTAGCAGAGACAGAAACATAGTTCTTGGAGGAAGATCTCCAGTGGGCACAGGAAAGGAGGAGGAAGAAAGGAAGGGGGAGGAGGAAGAGTTGAAGGAACAGAAGAGAGACAAGGAGGAGCATGGAAATAAGGCAGCAGCCATGTTTGGGCTTATTAAGTTGAATTCTACAGAGCTCAGGGGTCGACTGTTGATAGAGAATCAAACAAACGACACGTGTTGAAAAGAGAAGTAGCCTTTTAGCCAGTGGCTCCATAGCTGTGACAAGCTATGAGCAATAATCTTCAGAAAGATGTGAGAGCCGCACTGTGATTCAGCCACAAGTGTGAAACTGGGGGAGGAAAATGGCGAGCAGAGCATGCTGTCCAAAGAGAGACGGAGAATCAGGGATTCTAACCCCATCAAGCAAAACAAAACAAATCACAATCAAAACCAAGAAAACTAAAGGGTAGAGGAAACAAAACAAGGCAAGAATGCCAGGACTGGCCAGGTATAGTGGTGCACACCTTTTAATCCTAGTGCTAGGGAGGCAAAGGCCAGCCTGGTCTGCCTGGGGAGCTCCAGGCCAGTCAGAGCTACACTATAAGACATTGCCTAAAAAATTATAAAGAACTCCAGAGCCCAGAGGAAAGCATTATTAAGAGAGTGTTCTCTGAGCCCTAGCTGAAGAAAGCAAATGAGGCCTAACATTTCCTGACCCCAACGTAAAAGCCTGAGCACCTGAGGTCATTCCTCCCCTGGACACAACAGGACTTTAGTGACACCGACCAGAGGATCACAGTCACAGCAGAACTTGTCACCTCATGACAAGAGAAACCAAAGTCGGCACCTTTCCAGGACCTCTGCCCAGCTGGTCATCAGGGCAGAGAGGTCTGGGCAGATGAACACAAGAGAGCAAACAGCTTGAGAGCTAAGGAATCCGTGCAAGCACCAACCTAACGGGCCTAGTGCTAAACTAAACGGGCTGACTGTCACCTATGACACAAGGGTCCAGCAGGACCAGGAACCTCCAAACAGGACAGTCAAAATGTTAAGACATTTAAAAATCGCTTATCATACCAAAATTCAAGAAAATAGGCGTGAGCAAAAAAAGCTGTCAACTGATACCAGACACATGTGTCGGCACCAATTCTGATCCAGACTTGAAAGCAATGGCCCCAGAATGCTCAGAAAGTGTTACATATCCTCTTACAAAAGAAGAGCACAAAAGCTGGAGGGGCCAAAAGAATATTAGAAGAAATAATGGCTAATTGTAAGTTTAGCAAAACACATTAAATTATACTGTCAAGAAGTTAAGTGAACCCAAAGAGATTAACACGAAGAATAATGAAAATGAAAGAACAAGAAAAAAAAAACATTTTTTCTTGAATTCAGTGAAACATTGTAGTACTTTGGGAGAAATAACAACTCAAATAATAGCAGAATTCTCGACAGAAACCATGAGGGACACAAAATTTTCAACAGGACATTTCTTAAAAGCTAAAGGAAAAATAATGTCAACTATGAGGTTGACCAAAAACAAATTACCCTTGAGGGATGAACAGATAAAAGCATTCTGAGACAAGGAAAAGCAAAAGAATTGGTGGCAGGCAGAACTTCTACTCAGAAAATGCCAATTCTCCAAAGTGGTCCTTTGATTTTATAAAATTCACACACAAATTCTAGCCTGATACTGGTACAATGGTTACAAAGTTATAATGGTAACAATGGTTACAATGTATACACGAAGGTGAAGGAATCGGTAGATGTACAGTCCCTATGTGTACAGACAAGGAGGAAAACAGTGATGTCTGCAGCAGACCTTGCCCATCAGTCTGCACAGTGTGAAGGAGAGAGAAACACAGATTGATGGGGGGCAGACATCCTACACGAATGCACTCAGTCCAGCCTTACAATGTTGCAAAAGAAAGCCAGTGACAAATGGCTGCCATAATCAGATATCCATTGGTCAAGAAAGAAAAGAGAGAGAGAGACACTAGCCTAAATCTTCTACCTCATACAAAATGAACCCTAATGGGCTAAGGACTTAAATGCTAAGCTTAATCTTATAGGGAGCTTATGAGAAGAAGGATGGACATCCACAGGGACTGAGCAAGTAGATAGTTCTTGAGTGAAACTGGACCTTGATGCCCACACCTGTAACCCTAGAGGCAGTGGAGGCAGGAGGATCAGAAGTTTAGGTCACTCAGGGCCACAAGAGACTCTAACAAACATGTGAGTTTTTAAACCAAACACAAAAAACAAACCCATAAAGGAAACGTTGATTCACTTGAGATCCTCCAGATTTATGATAGTTGCTATGTTAAAAAGCTGAGAGCACACTCCATAGTATCAGATCCAACAAAGAACTAGTACAGAGGGACTGGAGATGCCTCGGTGGTTAAGAGCATGTATAGAGTGTTCTTACAGAAGACCTCAGTTTGTTTCCCAGTGCCCCCTTCTGGCTTATGTAGGCCCCTGCACTCATGTGTATATATGCACACATATATATGCATACATGAGCACACATGATCAAAAGTAAAATAAATCCCTTCCAAAAGAGCCAAGATCCAACCTATATAAAGAATTATCAAAATTCAATGAGAAAATGACCTGGACAGACACTTGACACCAACAGCCACCAGAGACATTCCTACTGACATCATACCTAAGCTATACCTGCATACTTGGATACCTAAACCAAAATGGCAATACCATATACTGTCAAGAATGCAGAGACTGCAGTGATCATGAATTTTCTAGTGGAACAGTAAAACAGCACACAGCAGAAAATTTTGGCAGTTTTTTTGTTTTTTGTTTTTGTTTTTTTATAAAACTGACCATGAAATTACTGTACAAACTAGCAATTATACTCTTGGACATTTATCCCAACGAAATGAAAGGTTCTGTCCCTATAAAAAGCTGTATATAAATGTTCAGACAGCTTTGCTGGTGACAGCTGATGCTAGATGCTCACAAGGGCAGATGGCTAACCAAGCCTAGGTCCACTGTGCCATGGAGCTTTCCTCAACAGTAAAAACAAATAAATACAGACAGACACAACTCCTGTGATTTCTAAGTCAATGCCAACTGAAATAGCAAATCCCTAAAGGTGGCATACGGTAACATTTTTGAAATGATAAAACTGAAGAAGCAGAAAACAAATCTGTTATTGCAACGGATTAGAGGCTGGGGAGAGGATGGTTGTACAGGGACAGCATGGAGACCCTTGGTAATGGAAGTATTCGATATTGTGATATAGAACAGAAGACCAGCACCTGCACACATGCCCACACACACACAATGAGTAGAACTGGGAAGCACAGAAACAAAAAATATGTCAACTAAGGATAGCAAAACTGTAAAGAGAAAACTTATAAGGACAATCATGATAATATTAAAATGAATGAGAGAGATGACACCCCAGAAAAGAGGTTCATTTTCAAAACTGGGTCACAATGTTTTGGGGAGACCTGGTATTTCCTTCATATATATTACATTTATATATTCTTACTTCATGGTACCTCAAAATTTTTCAAAATAAGAGATCCAAATAAGTTAGCAACCAGTTGGCCTTAGGACCAGGCTTCCACAAGAAGTTAAAAGATGTATTGTAAAAGTAACACATATATGTATGGCTAGGAAGCAAGTTCTCATGAAAAGCCAGCACTACCATGAAATGCCACAGTTCTCAACACAAACACAAAGTCCATGTAATCTGTAAAATTCCTTAAAGTTCCTGTTTTGCATCCATCCTACACCCCAGACATAAATTAGAGTAAAATCAAATAATGAATGAGATTAATTTACAGACTCAGACGAATCCAAATAACCAGCTATCCACATGTGCCTGAGTCACTGCTCTAGGAGAATGGGCTCAGAACACTGCCTCTCAGTTCTCTTAAAGGTTCTGTCCAAGCCAAGGTAGTGACGCACACCTTTGATCCCAGCACTCCGGAGGTAGAAGCAGGTAGATCTATGAGTTTGAGGCCAGCTTGGTCTACAGAGTCAGTTCCAGGACAGCCTAGGCAATGTGGAGAAACCTTTTACAGAAACCAAACAAACAAAAACAAAAAAGAATTCAAATCCAAAACACACACACAAATAAAGGAAAACAAAACAAAACACCATCCAGTTGGGCCTGGTGGCACATGCCTGGGACTCTAGCACTGTGAACAAGGATTAAGGGACAACTGATCTACACCCTGAGATGCTAGATACCATCCCTCAGTGACTGCAGGTCAAAATTCACTGAGGCTCTGGAAGAATGGCTCAGTGGTTAAGAGCGCCTCTTGTTCTTCCAGAAGTCTCAAGTTCAATTCCCAATTCCTCCGTCTCGGTGTCTTGTGGCTCATGCTCATCTATAAACCTAGCTCCAGGGGATCCAGCAGCCTCTTTTGATCGCCTCAGGCACCCATGTCTATGCACATATACACACAGTCACACACACATATGCATAAATAAAAATAAAGCAAATCTTTTTAAGCGCAAAAGAGAGCCTTAGATCAATGCTGTTGTTTATCAGAACTCTCCAGGTACTTGTCCAATAAGATATACTGTGGGCCTGTGCAACGCTACTGTATCAGTTACTACAGCTGCCATAAGAAATGACTTCAAACCTAGTAGTTTTCTCAATGTGACATTTACTCATAAAGGACTCCTTGTGAATGTGGTTTCATTACTTTATTGCATTTCAGATGTAACAATCACAGGGTGAAGCTTTATTCTGGAGATGATAATGGTAGAATTCCCTCATGATTCCTAAGCAAATTAATAAGTCCCTGCTACTAATGTAAGGAGACATCGCTCACCACCTGTCAGTCTCCATTATCAATCACAGCCTCCAGAGTGACAGCAAGCAGCCAGACTCTCAACTAAGGCAATAAACAGAACCAGCGTCTAAGAATTTGGGACAGCTAGCATCCTCCGGGTCCTTAATAGGGCAACCATTGACTCAGAGGAGATTAGATGAAATTCTAACTGTTCTGTAAAGAAAGACGGCATAAGAAATGTCCTGAAGACGCTGAGCTGATAGGAGACAAAGCGTCCATACCTTATTTTAATCACCAAAGTCAGTTTAAATAACCCTTGAAATTTTACATGCCTTAATTCAGTTGAAGTTTCCATCCTCTGTTCTTGGTTTTTAAAAAAACTCAGTTTAATGAGTTTTTAACAAATTTACTTTCTCTCCAAAAATATATCACTATGCTATAGCTCTGAACAGAGGCTATGTGCTATGCTGACACTCCCATGCAGCCTGCGCTCTTGGCTACAGCCCAAAGCAGCACCTGCATTCGGTCCCCTAAGCTTCTCTCTGACTACTGGCTTCACTGGCCATATACAATTGGCCTTTGAGTGTTTATAGATAGTTGAGAGGAAGAGCAATGTGAACATTCAGAGAAAATCCAAATGGTTTTGGCAGAGCAGAGCCCACAGGCAGGCAGACAGGGCTGTTTAATTTCATACATGTATTGTTAATCAAATATTTACTATAGCTTGGGCTTCTGTAAGTTACTCAGTTCCCTGTTAAGCAGATGCCTCCCATAAACATCTCACACAGTGAAACGTAATAAGAACAAAACGCAAGCCACTCTGTTCTGCTGCGGCTGTTGCCTTGCTGCTAGGACCCTTGACGGTGATCACTGCAGACATCAGCCTCCTTTTCTCTCAAGTCCCTGACTGGGCTCGGCCTTCCTCAGAAAGTATCTGTTAATTCTAAGAAAAATACAGTTACCCAGTCCCTTCCTGACTCAAGCTCAACTGCCCAGCATCCTCCCTCCGTTGTCTTCCTTGACTCCTACACCTCCACTCTCTCCGAGTTTCCCACACAAGGGACACTGTACAGATTTTGCTCCTCTGAAACACGGCCGCCCGGCCGCCTCACCATTTTGTGTCATGGCTTTTAACAACTTCATTATATACTGGGCAGCCCACCCACAGGAACGGGACACCCAGCATGCTGTCTCCATTCCCCTCATTCTCTTCAGTCCCCAAGAGCTGCCATCTCTTAGTGACATTCAGGATGTCCCCTGTCTGCAGCACTGGGAGCCTCTTGGCTGCCAGGTCCAACAGATGCCTCTGGGGAAGAGCTGCTGTGAGATCTCTGTGCTACCTGACAAGCAAGCCTGCTGCCTTTGAGAAGCCTTCTTCCCCTCTGCCTCACATAACACTGTGCTTGTCCTGCCTTCTGCATGCCTTCGCCTCTCCCTTCTCAGCCAGCTTTCTGGCCGCTTTCTCTTTTAGCCTTTGGTCCCTCAGTTTTCATCTTCTTTCATGAGCTGATCCTATGTATGGGATTTCATATTTCCTGGTGGTTAAAAATCACCCCTAATATTGGCAACATCAGCTCTCCAACTCTCTCATATCCTCAGATCACACCCACCCGGTTCCCCCAATGGCTACAGGCTTCAAACAAAAGTACAAAGCAGAACACGGTATCTTTCCATCCTCCAACTCTCCTTTCCTTGGTTTTCATGGATCAAATCCTCACACACCCACTTGTTCCAAGGCAGAAATCTAGGAGTCGCTGTCGATACTCCTCCTCTCTTTGCCACCCTAAGTTGAGCAATGCTACTTCCCAGAGGGTCCCACTCATCCACCCACGGTGTCTCTCACCCAGATCTCATGCTACTGTGGATCTATAGTGCCTCAGCCGAGCTGTGCTCCATATCATCTACAGAGCTGAGATCAGCGCTGCCTGAGGGCCAGTTCAGAGCAAGCGCACCTCGGTTCTCTATGAGGTCTTCTTTCTACCACACTCCCCTTATAATCCCTCTCACGGATAAACGTGCTCCTAGGAAGGGTTGTGTCTTCCAGACAAGAGCCCAGACTTCACAAAGCTCAGACAGCTATTTTTAGCATAGGCATTTGCTATCCACCCTTATCTGGAAGTTTCCATCCCTCTGAGACTCTTCCTCACCTTGCTGCCTGGGTAGATCCTTTATTTTATTTTGTATTTTTATTTTATTTTGTTTTACTTTATTTTAGCTTGTCCCTAATGTCACCACGCTCCAGGAGGTCCTATCAACCGTTTTCTACAGTCAGTCTGTGTTCTCAGTGTCCTGAGCAGGCTCTTGGTAATACTCAACATTGCAAGGCTATCTCACTGTCTTCCGCCTTGTAAATTACAAGGGTAAAGGCTGTTGTTTATTTTAGCTCCTTGGAGCCTCATGGAGCTGACACATGGTAAATAACTGTTGACAAAACAAATGAACGAACGAAGTAAACACTGGGTCATCCCTGCTTCTTGGTGGTGTTTGAGTTTACAGACTAGACGGCCAGCCGCTAGAGAAGCTGTGATAGTGTGCAGTAGAACTGTGAGAACAATTACCTATAATAAATGCTCATCAAAACCGCTATCTAACGACTGTATACTATTCCACCCCTAGGCATGTAGCATGGTACATTTGTCCATGTCCCTACTGTTTGACATTCAAGCCATTCCGCAAAGAGTCCTTTGTACTCTATAAGCCATGTCTAACTGCGAGAGTGATCTGTCATTGTGACAGTGCTGTGGATACCTAAATCCTATCAAATCTGTAATGGATATGATACTCTAGTGCCCTTCTGCTGAGACAGACATACTGAATGCCACCTCATCACGTGTGTCATGGCAGATAAATCCAATTGATGTTCCTTGACATGAAGACCTGGGGAGCACAAGACTCTAGTGCCAGTCCAGAGACTTATTTCCACTCAGAAGGAATGTCAGTTGTGTCTGGACCTGCTCTCTATGCAAGGAATACGTAAACAGTGAACCCAGAGTAAAACTGCAATGTAGGCGGCTTGCCTCGAGAGCACCTGTGTGTGTGTGTGTGTGTGTGTGTGTGTGTGTGTGTGTGTGTGTGTGTATGTACAGCATTGGGGCTCTGCAGCCTCAAGCATGCGCATGGCCTTATTTATCTGGAGAGCCACGGCTGGGACACCTGTCATGGGAGGAGGAAAGCTTGGGTGAACCCAGATTTTCTCACCAGTCTGAAAAGAAATAGGCTCGCTTTCTTAGCCTTCATGATGCCTTTCCTCACAGTGTTTGCGCATTGTTGCTTCTGAAGAAAATTTAGCTGACTATCCAGAACCCCATCACCTCCACTTTTTTAACCCACCCTTAAAATTGTGAGGTTACATCCTGATTTGTGGATTTGTTCACAGCAATAATCCTTCCTGCGCTTGCAATTTTAGTCAGCAACAATAAAGAGTATCGGGTAGCATTTGACATTTTGAGCAAAGAGAAATAACCTTTTCAATTTACTAAATCCTGCTTTTAAAAAGTCATTACCTTACTGAAAATGGGTTAAGCTTGGGAAGAAATGTAATCATTTAAATATTTTTAAAAAATACTCATGGCATTTAAATTCAGAGTGGAAAGGATGTCTGTTTACTAAATGGCATTAGCATAATAAATGGCTAGAAAGCTAGGAAAGCAAAGCTTGCCTTTCACTGCTCACCACATACCAAAGAGTCTCTCATGGAAATTAAAATTTCCCACATAAAAAATAAAAGGGTGGGAGAATTTAGGGCAGTATTTTATAGATCCTCAGAGGACAGGAAGGTATCTCGATAGACGCGGAATAGTGACATCTTACACACACATTCTACAGCAGCAGCTGCAGAGGTACCTGCTGGAGAAAAGGATGAACAGAATTTGGGCTGGGAGACCCTGCTCTGAAAACATGAGGTCCTGAGCTCAAACCCTGAAACTCCTGGAGAGCCAGGAATGCATGTGGGAGTGTGCAACCCCTTACTGAGTGCAGGAAGGCAGGGCAGAGAGATTCCTGGAGCTCCCTGAGTGAGTCGAATCAAAAGTCAAGCTAGAGAGTGACAGAAGAAGACACCAATGTTGACCTCTGGCCCCAACACACACACACACACACACACACGATCACAGGAGACAAAACTGAATCCGTTTACAAACATGAGAAACATTCAGCTTTACACAACTCAATAAACGCAACTTAAATCAACACCGAGCTCCCATCAGCAGGGGAGAGAGCGATGGGCAGAGCTGTTGAAGAGGTTGAGAAGATGGGCCACCTTACAATACTTTCCAGGAACACACAATCTAGCAAATGCAGGCAAGCAATCTCACCAATATACACACGAAATTAAGTACACACATTTTGGGGGTTTTTTTGGATCTAGGATGTCATTACCGAAAATCTACCTTCTTGAAAGCATTACTTAGTAAGAACAGATATTTGCAAGGAAAGATGTTGACTTTCTCACTGTAATGGCAACAAAAAGGAAAACCCCTCAGGAGCCACCCAAACATTCATCAATAAGGAATAAGTGGGTAAATGAACACATCCATACCAAGAACATACTCTAGTTAACTTTAAATGACCGATCTATAGCTACCAGCATATAGAATGAGAGGGAGGGAAGCGTGTACAGGTGAGCATGTGTAGAGTCCCATCCATGAGGCATGTAGTCATGATTGAAGTCCTATGTGTGTAGCCTGCCTAGATGTATATGGGAGAACTTGCATGTACCTGCTGAGCACCAGAAGAATGTGCAAAAATACACTCCACAGTGCTAATACTGCAGACAGGGAAAGACGGAGGGAGGACAGGTTGCTAGAGAAAAGAATCTGCCTCAAAGGTATTTCCATTGTTACAATTGGGTTATTTAACTTTTTTAATAAAGAAAATATTAAAGACAAAAATATTATCTCCCTTAATGTAGGTTAATGTACAGCACTTAATATGTGAGAACAGATACAAAGAACACTGAATTATAACCCTGTTGAATATAGAAGCCTTTCTAAATGAGATTTATTCTGTCTGCACTTGGAGATTTTAATGAGATTTCAAGTTCAGGGCTCTATCACCCATCCTTTGCAGAAAACTATGAACCTAAAACCGTTGCCTGTCCAGGCTCATTGATATTCCAGATTGCTCCATTAAATCTCCCTTCATGGGGCTCAATTGTCCTTTCCTCAACCTCTCCCTTCAATGTTGTTCTATCGATTATGTGATACCGAAAGGGATGGACCAAGCAACTGCTCAGTCTGAAAGAGTCTGAGGAGAATAAATACACAGCAAGGCAACAGCCTGACAGACAACCCCACATGGCTGCACAGTCCGACACCCACGAACACCCAGAGCTTAAATAAAATACCCTGGGATGGAAACTAAGCTCCACCAAGCACCACGATTTCAAGATTTTTATTTCTTAGGGGTTGAATCATAATGGAATTTAATCTTGTGTGAAAACAACTATTGTTTAAAGTTGTCATTAGCTTGTTCTACAAACACTATGTTATCACGAACTGTGCAAAATCTACCAGAGAAAATTAACCTTAGAGACTCGACGGAGTAGCACTGATCCCGATAACTAACAGGATAAAGCTCCTGAACGCAAATTCGCCGGCTCTTACATGGATAGACCATCTTTTAGGAGACCACTTTCACCATTAGATAAATAAAAACCAAAGGAAACTGGGGGAGGGGCTGGTGAAACATCTGCCAACTCTAAGGCTTTAGTCCAAGTCCTGTTACTGCGTGAAACAGACAGAGTTCAAATAGTTTAGAATAATACAGCTCTCTCGGTTCATAATCTAACTCTAACACTTCCTGATTTTGTGATGGGGCTTAATATGCTTCTGGAAGTCTTACATTTCTCAACCAAAAAACACAGAGCATGGCCTAACATTAAGGCTTTCAAGGAGATTAGAGAAAGGAGACAGAAGCTTGTCAAGCCCATGGCAGGTAATCAGCAAGTTGGGGTTATATCAATTAACAAAAATTTAACATTTATACCTAAGCCATAAAATCTCGTAGGAAAAACAAAACAAAACAAAACCTAAAGACATAAAACCATTGCAGTCTAAACTAGGTGAACACTACACTGAAAGAAACATAATTTAAAACAACAACCAAAGCTTTACTCCATAGCAAAGCAATATAGCTCCCCCTCTTCCTTGTTACCACAAGGAAGATGTGCATCTAAAACATCTGGGCAGGGTAGAGAAGAGAAAAGAACATCTAGAAGGTAGGGAGAAGCCACAGGGGTAGTGAATATCACACAAGGCCACTGTCCTTGTATTTTCTTTTGATCTTTAGCCAAATTAAGTGTATGTGGTGATACGGACAAGACTCACTCCACAAAGGCTCATATATTTGAATGCTTGATGCCCAGTTGGTAGAGCTGTTTAGGAAGGATTAGGAGGCGTGGCCTTGTTGGAGAGGGTACATCAGTGGGAGTATTCTTTGGTTTTGAGGTATCAAAAGCCATTCCCTGGTACCTAGTGCACTCCATTGTAACAGATTCAGTTTAATTTAATTCTCCTAACTCTCTGCTCTCCCCCACCACACACACACACACACACACACACACACCATTACCACCTAGTGCCATGCCTGCCTGTGTGCTGACCCAAATTAAATGCTTGCTTTTATAATTAGGCTTGGTCATGGTGTTTTGTCGTGGCAACAGAAGATGGTGCTAAAGAAGGTAGCACCCTAGAAGTTCAAGAGCAGACCAACAAAAAGAGCAGCCAAAGCAACAAAAAAGGGGCAAGCTACAAAAACAAGAAACTTGCAGACAAAATGACAGCATTCTTCCTTGGCCATCTTATTAGCAAAGCAAAATGGCGGCCCATACTCCCTCCCTTTCTCTGCTGGATCACTCTGCCCTTCTACCCACTGGAGTGGTGTGAGAGAAAGCAGAGGAACGTAACTCTCATTAGCACACGGTTATATCCCATCCTTGCCTCTCTCCACACTGTGTCACTGGCAGCCATTTTCTTCACTGCCTCCTCACAGGCGTAAGGCACCTTTCTCCCTCCCCATCAATGGAGCCTTATATAAGAACTTTACCAGGGTCCTGCAACAGTGATGTCTCCCTGCCAGCTCAGTTAATGAGGGCTATGTGGAGAGCAGTGACTTTCCTTTCCAAGTCAAAAAGATGGCAGTAAGGAGACCTCTGGGTGTCAACAAAGGAGGAATGGGAACCATGAACTACCCTTATCATGAACCTATCAATGACATAAGGATACCCCGCTTCACAGTGGGGTGTGTGTGTGTGTGTATGTGTGTGTGTGTGTGTGTGAAAGAGAGAATTTCTAAGAATACCTACCAATAGGTTTAAACAACATCTTGCTTTATAGTATCTAAAATGTTGATGCTAAAAAAAAAAAAAAAAAAAGCATTTGTCAAATAGAAAACCAGAAAAAAAATTTCAAATGAGGAAATCCAAATACACTAACAGATGCAAATAGCAAGGTGACAGAAATGTTAGAACCATCCAGAAAACAACAAAAGTAGTAGTACACTGCTGTAACCCCAGCACTTGGGGGTGGAGGTTAGAGGAAGGAATTCTTCCAGGCCACACCAGGCTATACACAATAATGCACAGGATCGGCAAGGCCACAGAGTGAGTAAAAGCACTTGCCACGAAAACCAGATAGCCTGAATTTGAATTGTGGAACCATGGAACAGTCTCCTTGAAATTGTCTTTTGACACATACCCTAATATACACTCGTGTAAACACACACACACACACACACACACCATAGTATGGGCACACCTACTCTGTTACACATAATAATAAATTTTTTAAAAAATTATCCAGTCATTTTTTAAATGCTTTATAAATACACTTGAAACAAATAAATGAAAAGTTTTAACAATAACAAAAAAGACAGTTTTTGAGACAATAAATAGAAATTATAGATGTGAAAAATAATAAAGAAATGAAATACTCAATAAATGGACTCAACTATGGAGAACAAAGTGTTGGGAGCCATAATGGGAAAAGTTAATAATTAGCAGGTGATCTTCCTGAAATGCTTGCCTCGGATTATAATCTGTGACAAGTGTTCCCTATTAGCAAGGCTGTGGCTGGACATATTTTAGGAAAAATCCCTGCTATTAATATGCTTTTCCTATTATTATTATTATTATTATTATTATTATTATTAAACATATGTAACAATCACTAAGCAATAGCACACCCCTTTGGAGCAGATCTCTGCAGACCCACGAAGATGTACTGTCTCGTAGTGATGCTATATAGACAAATAGATGACTTCTTAAGTCTTAATGATGATCCTATAAGAATTCTTAAAATTATATCAATGATTATTTAGCTCTTTCATAGTGGGACTGGTATTAAGTCCCTTTCTGACAATCAATACTGCTATGAGAACTCTGCCAGTCTCCCAAGTGCCTTGAGATAGAAACCAGACTTTCTCCTGCTCAGAACACATTCCAAATGTGGTTGTAAAACAATTAACCAAGGGTCACTAAAAGGGAACTCACGATTTATTATAGGTGCTAGGACAGAAGAGAAAATATTGCCTGGGTTTATCTATACAAAACTTCACTAATTTCTTAAGTTATAGTTTTAAACCTTCGATGAACCTGTGGAGCTAGAAAGGTGATGGATGTTTAGTCAGATAATTACTCCTAATGGATATGCATGTAAACATTATCTGTTGTAAACTTCTATTTCAATTTATGATTTGAATTTTGGTGTGATCTTTGTAAACATGTGATCATGTACTCTGAATGATGTATAGCTTACATAGGAAACTTTTACACTTAGTAATAAACTGATAACTTCTTTAAGTGCCTTTTCTTCCTGCCAGACCTCAAACTAACAGACCTAAGTTAGAGTCTGGCAGCACCTGCAGAGAGAGTACAAAGGCCATTTGCCTAATCCTCTGCTGTCCCTGGCTGAGGTGTTAAGTGCCAGAAACTGCAGTTTCTGGCCTCTGAGGATCAAACAGATAGCAGGTCAGCTACAGTAGCCTAGTAAATAAACTTCAGTAACGGTAGACAAGTAAGATTTTATTAATTAGCAACCCTAAATATATTGTAAGACCAAAGTCTTACCCAAATCCCGCCCCCCCATTCTCTTCCTGGCTGCCTCAAGAAAACCAACCGAAAGAAGATCACATTCTCCTCCCATCGAGTCAGGCCAGGCTCCCAGTAACAAAGGAAAGAAATCATAAACCTTAAGATTAGTCCCAGTTTAGAAAACAAAATGAAACTAAGAGGGTAAACACAAAGAATTCCATGAAATAACAATTAAAACCAAACACTGGAAAGCTAAAGACAAATGGAGTATCTTAGAAGCTCTGAGAGACAAATAATGCATTATCTAAAGAATACATTGTTCATGTACAGAGAGATGGCTCAGTGAGTGATGCCATCCATAGGACTCATACGTAGAAGGAGGAATTCCCCAAAATTGTCTCATACTGCCACATGTGCATTGTATATTCATACATACACACACACACACACATATGCAGGTATGCAAATATACACAAATAAATAAAATCCAACAATGTTTCAAGTTAGCTAAAATCCAAAAAGAATAAATAGTTCAAAACGCAGCAAAGCTCTCATCAGACACAAGGAAGGCAGAAGACACTTCCAAGTGCTAAAGAAAAGAAACTGTCAACCTATAAATTGTATATCCAGTAAAATTATCCTTCATGCTCCAAGATGAAATAAAAACATCCCCAATTGAGGAAAATGAAAAGAATTTTTCTCTAGCAACCCTGCCTTGAAAGAATGCTTAGAGAACAAACATTCTGAGGATGGGAAGTGGCAAAACTCGGAGCATTAGGGAAGAAGAGGGAAAGAACAGACAAAGCATAAACCAGAAGCAAGCACAAGGCACATTCTTCCCTGAGTTCTGCAAATTGCATTTGATGGTTAAGGCAAAACCTGCAGCACTGTCTGATGTACGTGGGAGCAACACTGAAGGCAACTATATCATAAACAGAAAGGAGCACGCGCTTCTAAGTAAGACAAGGACCACACACTGACCTGACACGCCTGTCTCCTGATCCTTACTGGTTCTGCAATCACAAAAGTCGCTGCCAGTGGTACAGCCAGTGAAGAGCACAAGGGCATCTCTGTGCCATATTGTGCCTTCCTAATAGCTTGCAAAGACTTCAAAAGACGTCAGAAGCATGCTCCCCAATGTCACTCAAGGGAATGGCTAAGCTAGAACATCCCAACTTTTCAGAAGAGAGGAAACATAATTTCCTCCCAAATCTTAATTTCTTTATCCTAACCAAGCTCAGAATGAGTAAATTTTCTTGTGCTATTCTGAACGCATGTCTGCTCATTCCGCTTGGGACCATTTTGTGTCGGTCCACTTTGGTAAGCAGAACCTGGACCCTATCAGTTGTTAGCAGAGTTCTGAACCCTTCACAAAGTCAATAATGCTAATACAAACACAGCTTGTAGACGTCATATAAATTCTTTCACAAGCTATAAGAATGTAGCAGTGTATCTTTTCAGGATATAAACATTTCAAAATATACAGTAATGCACTCACAAGATTGCACACTAATTCTAATGATGCCAATGTTGCATTTTAAACTCATATGTTAAAGCGCTTTCTGAGTAGGAAGCACGGCTTCACGTTCTTATTTACTCCACGTTACACACATCCCATGCTGTGCTTGCTTTACTCCTAACTGCCCATATGCTTTACTGAGTATTGTTCTGACTTCCTGTGGCTTGGTCTGTGATGTGCATCTGAGGATAGTCCATCATACAGGCCCTCCCGGCTCCCAGTGGGCAGAAATAAAGTCACTGGGCAATGAGCTGTCCTGCTGAAGATCTGAGAGCCTCCATCAAACAGAGCTACACCCTAGCTGTGGGAGACAGATCAGCCAAGGAGAGCGACCCAACAACTGGCTGCAGAGGAGACACATAGCTGGGGAGGGTGGCAGAAAGGAAGATGAATACTGAACAGCAGAAGACTGTATCCTGACTGGGTGGTCACGTTAGCTACTTTCGTTGTTGCTGCAAACACCTGAGAAAAAAAGCACCTTAAGGGAGAAGGCTTACTTTGGCTCATGCGCAGTCCAGTCTCAGTGGGAAAGACACAGAGGCAGCGGTTCACACCGCATCCACAGTCAGGGAGCAGAGAGATGGATGCTGGGGCTCAGCTCTCTCTCCCTCCTTTTTATTTAGTCCAGGCCCCCAGTCCAATAGATGTTGTAGCCCACCTTCAGGATGGATCTTCACTGCTCAGTTAAACCTCTCTGGAAATGTACTTATAGACAATCTCCTTATTTTGTTTCCTAGGGGTTTCTAAATCCTATCAGGTTGCCAGTCAAGATCAACCATAAGAGTTATTTGATTATTTCAGACAGTCACTCTGAGAATAACTTTGTAGCTGGGCATGGAGTGCCAAGGCTTTGATCCCAGTATTAGGAAGGCTGAGACAGGAAGATCTCCGAGAATTCTGAGAAAAGCCTAGAATAAATAGTGGCAATTTGCCTTGATAAATAATTAAACAAAAATCACTAGTAAATAAAAATAAAAACAACTTTGAAAAACTAGTTGTATTGTAAAAAAAAAAAAAAGGTTCCTTCTTTAGAACGACTTTCTGTTATCCTTGAGTCAACTAATCTCCCCACTCTACAAATATTTAATAAACATCCCTCTCACAGAGAGATAAGAAAGTGAATAAGAGAGAGGACAAGAGGGAACCATGGAGGGAGATCACAGTGCCCAGGACTAATCAATCACCACAAGATCACTCTGAAAAGAGAGATCAAAGGGACGCTGAGGACATGTAGGTAGGGGATGTGCTAGTTGAAAAGGTGAAGCAGAAAACTGGCTAGCAGGTAAAGAACTGCTGTCAAGACCTGGGGCGAGCACTGCAAGAAGGGAACCAGAGCTGCTGCTGGAGTTGTGCTGCCGGAGCTCTGTCTGGTAACTGTCCTGTGGGAGAGGGAGGGGCAGAAAGAGAAGACCAGATGAAAAGCTTGCTGGAAAGCAAGCAAGCAAGCAGCATGTTAGAAAGCTGGCACCGGCAGAGAGCTGCACATGGATGTCTGCGGTTTTTTTCCTTTTTGACAGGCTTCCATGCTTGCTAGCTAGACAACCCAACTCTCTTCCTAAGTGCTGGAGTCCGTGTCTTGTCTGGCTCATTGCAGTACATCTCCCAGTGGGAGCTACAGAGAGCACATAATACAACACAGCGCCTCTTCTCCTTACCCTCTGCCAAGGTTTCCCTAACTCCACACACTGCAGGCTCTGCTTCTCAGCTACCTTGTCAGAGCCCCGTGAAACCTGATACCCCTCCTCTTCAGATTCAGCCTCTGGCCTAAGGACCCAGACTCAGTGTGTGGGCCCAGGATGGCTGGGGCCTCTGCTTGCACACCACCCCCACTTCCTTTTCACCTGCTCAGCTTTCAGATCACAGTTCCCACCTCACATCCTCAAGGAAGCCTGTCCAGACTTCTGGCAGCCATGGCAATACTAGGTACCTAGCTTGCAGAACCCCGAGGACAGTCACACTTGGTGTGACTATTCTTTTGTGGGCTACACTGTAGGAGTGTGAGCTGCTCTGGGGTGCAGAACACTTTAACTCATCAGAGCACTAGATCCCCACACTCAGTTTATTATCTAGTCTATAGTAAGCTTTTCGTTAGTAGAATAAATGAATGGAACCAGGAACGAGGGCTCTTTGGCACTTATGAGTGCATGCTTTGAAGCCCAATATACCAGACGAAACCTTTTGTTTGTCAGCAGCCACCTAGATGCTAAGGTAGTTAGCACTGACACTTGCAGCAGTTTCTGATACTAAAGTAGGTAACAAGGTAGCTGATGATGTAACCTATTGGTGACTGACCACTCCTTTCTATTAATAGGACTCTGCATCCAAGCCTTCAAGTCATTGGAAGATGATGTTCTCAGCGTTAATTGAACTTGAAACCACTGGTTTGTACTTTACTACGGAATTTCCACTTAGCCTGACAACATGCAATTTATAAAAAGTGAATCCAAAAATAAAAGCCATCGCTCTGACCAGCAAATAAAAAGAACTAATCTCAAGGTCACTTGGAGCTGAAAAAATCAACACATGCTGTTTCCCCTTGACGATCACAGATGAAGAGAAGAAGCGCAGATCACCCAGAATCAAGCCTTGAGCCTTCTAGTTGTGCCAGCTGAATGGGAAATGTTTAAACTCAGTATTCAGCCAGCACTATGGATTCGTAACTAGTCATCATCTCCTTCATTAATAAGCAGTTAGTGACAAAATCAGATCACATCATCTGTGCAGTTAATTACAAGCTGGGAAATAGTCAGGGTATACAAATTTTATTAGCATGGCTGACATCTGTCAACTATTTTGGTTAATTACTCCTGAATTTGGATTCTAGCCTTCCACTATTTCAAATTTTAATATATTTGGCATCGAGAGTTTTCAAGCTGCCATTATCTCTGTTGAGTATTTTTGTCTTATTCCTGTTCTAAAATTGTCAGAAACAAGCACTGCTAGCTTTCACACTGACAGTTCATCGTGCAGCTAAATAAAATAAATTGTTAATCGGCAGAATACGACCTACCACATGGCTAAAACTCTTTGTCAATGTTTATTAAATACTCTTGGTGCTGCTATGTAGGACATAAAATGTTTGGAACTTTCTGAATTATGTGCTGAAGACATAACCCCAAAACTTTACTTTAGAATAGAGAAAACCACTTGGCCTCTTTAAAAGTAGTTTGGGTGTGAGTGGGTTGTTTGTCTAGTTTTTAAGGGAAAGATGACTGCATCCATCAGCCAGGAGCACTGAGGGCGGGATGCCAGGCAGAAATTAGTTTGGAGGTAAAGAAGTGTACATCGTGAAAGCACAAACGTGTGGGAAGAGATGGATAGGTTAGACAGGTAAGTAGGGCAAGTACAGGGAAGGCAGAGTGAGGCCAGACCTCTGATCACAGTCAGAACTCCCCCAGGTCACTAATGTCAACTAGAACACACAAAATGAAAGAAAAACTCGGGGCAAAACAAGCTGAGAACACAAACTGCACCCAGAACTCCAATAAGCCCTCAACTTGAACCTTCATGTGTTGCTGTTACTGTGTTCTAGACTGTTAAAAAAAAAAAAAATCAAGTGAAACCAAGTTTGAAAAGTTCACAGCTGCATGATAAGCAGAACCTGGGAAATTTGACTTCATGGCTTCTCCCGCCACCCTAGTTCAAAAGGTGCAGTACCCACCTACGAGAGGGTCCTCAGAGGGCGGAACAGACCCACTCGCGAGCACGGCATATGTGTGATCTGTATCTAAGAATTGTGGTTAACTGGCAATAATCCAGCACCATTCTGCATGTGACAATGTAACTGGACAAAGAAGATTTTGAGCATCAGCCACATGAGGCACTGCAAATGAGCACAGGAAAAGACTCTTCTATGCATTCCTTACAATTGCTAAAATTAAGGAGACTGACCACATTAAGTGTTGGCATAGATACAGAAAAACTAGAACTGCTACATACCATGCATGGCACAGTCACATTGGAAACTGCTTATTAAAAAGATGCCAATTGTATGAGCCCACAAATCCCATATTTTAACCAGTTAGAAAAATAAATAGTGCCGGTGAGGTGGGTTGAGGTGCCTGTTGCCAGGCCTGATGACCTGGTTCGATCCCCAGGACTCACATGTTGGAAGCAGAGAACTAAATCCCACAGATCATCCTCTGATCTCTACACAGGCGCATTCCCATGTGAAAGAGATGAAGGAAGGAAGGAAGGAAGGAAGGAAGGAAGGAAGGAAGGAAGGAAGGAAGGAAGGAAGGAAAAAGGAAGGGAAGGAGGGAGGGAGGGAGGGAGGGAGGGAGGGAGGGAGAGAAGGAAGGAAGGAAGGAAGGAAGGAAGGAAGGAAGGAAGGAAGGAAGAAGGAAGGAAGGCAGGCTGGCTCTACATCAGACATACACTCCTATAGCATATACATTCCAGCTTCATCATAGTTCAGAACTGGAAATGCCTACCATTATTATCAGTAGAATAAATAGCAACATGGTGTTTTTCCCACACAATGGAATACTAACCAGGCAATTCAAAGGAACAAATTATTAATGCTTGCTATACAAATGAATCTCAGAGTAATTAGGATGAATAAAAAAAAGAACATGAACTCTGTGCCTTGTGCTTCCTAAAATGACAAACCATGGAAACTAAAGCTAACCACAAAAACAAACGCTGATCCTGGTGTCTGTTTGGTAACTGGAGGACAGGACTTGCCAAACACAGGGTGGAGCCTGCAGAGAACTTACTGGAGGGAAACCTACACATGTCCACTGTCTTGATTCTGGTTATTATTCCATGATACATTTGAAACATACTGAGTGACAGGTTAAATATCTGCTTTTATTTTATGTCAATTGTACCTCAGCAGAGCTATAACTTTTAAAAAAAATAAGTCCAGTTTGGAGTAGTTTGGGGATTAATCTGATTGCTCCTTTCTGATCTACCATGTGAAATTATGATTTCAAGAACTAGATAATTTTCCTTCCACAAAACTGACAGCTTTGAATCATAACTAAGTCGTGGATAATCTCCATTGTTCCTTCTGTTCAACACAGCAGGCTGTGATGCACCATCCCCCCAGGGACACTGCTCCTTAAGAACCAAAATAGGAAGAAATGGGAACATCTGCTTCTCTGACCCATGACTAGAGAGTAGTAACTGAGCCCTTCACAGCATCTCCAAAGACTCCTGGGGACAGATTTTGGACTTACCTTACACATCTCAGCACAGTTGACTACTGCCAATTGAATCAGTCTTAGTAAAGGCTTGTTTGTGAGTGGCCCTTCATGTAAAGGGTAGATCTAGAGTCTACGTGCTTCTAGGAATGGATCATCTTGGTCTGAGGAACATTAGCCATCTGTCAAGAGGGAGGCACAAATTTTGAATGAGGTGTCCACTCAAGAGAAACAAAAGGTGGTTTTCGGTTTGGGTTTGGGTTTTTAATGGGTTAACTCTATGGTGTTTCTAACCAGCCAACTATACACCAAGACGCTCCATAACTCATATGGAAGTGGGCCTCAGACACTGAGGAATTAGTGGGCAGTAAGCATCAGGATGGGATATGCAGGCTGCTGAATTGACAGAAGAGTCCAAGGAGGGAGAAACTACAAGTTAAAGGAGAAGAAAAGAACTAGGTGGGGGTGAACAACAAGGGTAAGAGAAGCCACCTCAATAAGAGACAGGCTGGAGTCAGAACTCATGTGCGTTTGCTCCACAGTCCAGACACCCCCTCCATCTGAGGCAACAGAACGTGGGCAAGATGCCTCACAGTAGACCAATCATGAGCCAGCCATGACCCTACAAGTGTCCATATTGCATAGACAGGGAAGACAGCAGACGGAATACTCAACCACAGAAAATATGAAGTTTCTACATGGATAAATCTTAGAGTCTGGAATATTTTGCTGTTAAAGAAAACATATTTTGTACATGCCATAATCATTTGTGCTGTCCCTATACGAAGATGAAAAAGCCAGCTGGAAGACAGGTGACATGTAGAGAGTGACAGCCTAGTTAAATGTGGCGCACGCCTTTAATCCCAGCACTTGGGAGGCAGAGGCAGGAGGATTTCTGAGTTCGAGGCCAACCTGGTCTACAGAGTGAGTGCCAGGACAGCCAGGGCTATGCAGAGAAACCCTGTCTCGAAAAACCAAAAAAAAAAAAAAAAAAAAACCCTCCATTTGGGTGATGAAATAATATAGGTCTTAGTAGCAGACACTTAGCATCAATGTAGTGGAGAAAAGCAAAAGAATGAAAAGAACAAATTTTTTTTAAAAGCAATGCACTAAAATCACCGTGAGGTGTAGGTGGTGGTTGGTTTGAAAGATGCCGGGTGAAGGATTGTTGTACATATTAACTACATGTCCTTGGATAACTTAATTAACTCCAGTCCACTTCTTCATCTATAAAATCTAAGAACAATTCCACTTGCCCTAACAATGTCTCCGGACTGAGAGGATCAAACGAGGAAATGAAAATGAAATTGTCAAGGCTCACACAGAAGGGAGCACACTCGGCTCCTCATGTCATGTCTTTAGGGGTGCCAACTATACCATCGCCTCACTAATAAGTTCCAGCACTACAAGAGGCATGACTCCTATTCAGCTAAAGCTTTTACGGAGGTCCTTGAATAATTTTTTATTCTCCTTCATCATATCTAATTTCGACTGCTGGTATCTAATGGGCAATTATGAGTTTGCTAAATGCATGTATCATTAAAAAAAAATTGTTCTTCGCATGCCCTAAAACATGTATATCAAGTTTAAATGTTCTCTGTACGTATGTGTGTGTGTGTGTGTGTATGCATGTATATATACATATAACACACACACACACACACACACAAATACCTAGCCTTAGCTTTAAACTATCATTTTATATCTTCCCAAAACCACTCCTCGGAATCATGGAGTAATAAGTCTTTCTTCATATGAAAGGTCCTTTGTGATCACTCAGGTTTTTAAATTTTGGGGTGTTGTTTTGCATTAGCATACCTCCCTTCACCCCTGAAAGGCTCTGGATAATGAAGGTTATGGGCTACAATAAAATGACTTGTCTTGATTTTTAAGGGCTGGATTCACCTTCCTCCAGAATCCTGAGGTCATTTGGAAAGAGGAGGGCTGAGAGCTGGCAAGGGTCCTTCCATGATTGCACTGTACAAACCCATTAGATCATCTCTGTTTTACATTGTTCTCAGCAGTAGTTAAGTTGTAATGAGCTGAAGGTACATCTTCTTTAAGCATCCTGCTGTCTATGTGGGTTCCTGGGGACACAGGTGAATTTTAAAAGGCAGCCGCACAATCTATGACTCTTACAGTTCCAGACCGAGGGTATCAGGGCTGGAGGAAGAAGCTGAGGACAACACTCTGCCCTCATTTAAATACTCTTCATGATTTAGTGGTAATTACTTCTTTTAAAGTCCAGTCACCTTCAAAATATTACACAAGAGAAAGGAGAAAAAAATGACATGGTTCATGGCCAAGAACATTAATAAAAGTATTTCTAAAGTAGAATCTTATTTTCATTTTCTGTTTAAAATTTTTCATTTTTTATCATCTCAGTTGCCAAATTTCAATCTTCATTGATTAAAAACACAGCAGAACTCCTTGCATACAAATTTATTCAGTTTTGCAAACATTAAATCATCATTAGATTAGAATGACAAGCATGACAAAATTAATACACCAAAAAAAGGTTCGGGGAATACAAAATCTAAAATGTATTGAATTAGGTTTTAAATTGAACCCACACAAGCTTATGTTCAATGAAAACCAATATTGCATACTTTTAAATCAATTATTTCATAATCATCTCCCTAAAGCCTTTAATTTACCAAGAAATCCTAAAGTTGAGCATAAAAATGCCACAGAAATGCAAACTGAATCTAAACTTCCACTAAAACTATCAAATGTCACTTCACTTCAATTTACCAAGTCACTTTTCAAGAGTGAATCCTGGAAACGTCCTCGGTGCCCATTAATGTTACAATTAAGAACCATATTACAGTAAAAAAACAAAATGACATAATTATTTTGGACAATTATAGATCTAAGCTCTTTAAGGTAACTTATCGTGCAAGCCACGGCATACCAAGCTCTCTTATAACTTTACGTGTAATTATGATCTAATCCCCAAGTCTAGCATGCAGTCAAACAAGGAGAAGTCTTGCTTTTGAAGTATATTTTTAAAGAAGAGAAAACCCTTCGTTGATGTCTTTATACCATCTTGTGGTTATCAAGTGATTGTGGGGAGAAGCTGAGGCTGGAAATGCACCTTGGGGTTAAGATTGCAAATCCCCTGAGATGTGATGAGGCGCCAGAATGCAAGCCCAATCAGACAGAGACCACGCCCGAGGCACCCTTGCAAGGCAGCCAGAGATTATGGGACCTAGACCTCTGAAACAGCATGGCGAGTTCATCTGTAAGAGGCAGCCCTAAGAGGTCAGGTGTCAGAATCTCTGAGTTTGGGGACAGACATTAGCATAGATTTTAATATGTTTTATGCTTGCCGGGTTTTGCTTTTTCCCAATCATTGTATTCCACAGTAATGAGGAAAAAAAGTTCAATGATAACAAAGAATCACAGGAATGACTGAATAAGTTAGAGATCTATAACTCATTTGAAGCTGAGTCAATGTTATTAACTGATTAGAATAAGAATTGCCCATTTTGGTGCTTAACCCTTTGGGATGCAACTTCCTGTCTTAATAATGAGATCAAAACAGAGATCTGGCAGATAAGAAAATGCTCCAAAAATTGATTTTAAATTTTAGCCTATCATCTTCCTCTCACAAAAATTATTGATGAAACAAAGAAAGTAAAATAAGTCTCATGATGAAGTTGACTACTTCCAACCAGTTTCAGGAGTCAATAGTTGACTATGGGAGACTCAATTTGGTTCTGGATTTTTTTCTTTAGGATCACAACACAGGACCCCAAAAGCTCCAGTTATGAAGTAATCAGAATACACACATATTTAAGGCTTATACCAATGGGTGGTTCCAAGCCTCAGGAGGTGAATAAAGGATCTGACATGAACTACAGAGTAAACCGTTAACACAATGGTTCTCAACCTGTGTGTCACAGATTACCCTTACACAGGAGTCAACTAAAACCACTGGAAAACACAGGTATTTACATTACATTTGTAATATAATATAGGAAAATTACAATTATAAGGTAGCAACAAAATCCTTTTTTGGCTGGAAGTCACCACAACATAAGGAACTATATTAAAGGATTGCACCGTTAGGAAGGTTGAGAACCACTGCATTAATGGATCATTACTTGATGTAATTATTAGATAATAAAGAGTCTGACTGAAGGAAGGAGTCAATGGAGACATGTCTTTGACAAGATGTATCATGGCCCTAGCATCTTCTCTGCCTTTCTACTCACTGGCTGCCATGAAGTGAGCAACTTTGATTCACCACATGCTCTGGCTGGCATGATGCACTCCACCATCAGAGACCCACATCAACGCACAAACCAATCTAAGATTCTGAGCCAAAATAGGCTTTCCTTTCTTTAAGTTACTTTTTTCTTTTCAGGTATTTTTAACAGATCAACAACAACAAAACAGAACTTGTCCCACCCACAGACCTACAACAATCCCATAGATAAGGAATGTGTCATGGGGTAACATCTTGCTGAATGAAATTGCTTTGGGCTGGAATCCCAGCTGAACCACCTCATTGGCAAAATAACCTTATGTGAGCTACACAGCATCTTTGAGCCAAGGATGACTTCATCCACAAGATGAAGACGATGCTTATGAAACAGTGAGAACTGAATGAAGAGACATGTGTGCTTCCCAATAATTGGAATATTAGCTCAGTCATGGTGCTCTGTTTTCAAGGAGAGTGAGTGGTACTTCCTCACAGTAAGTGCAGATATGTAGTACCCAGGACACCTATCCTTAAACAATTAGCACCAAGAACCTTAGTAAAAATTCCAACTTGCACACCAAATCAGGACGGACCAATGAGAAATTCTCTTGCAGGTGCCTGATGAAAGAAACAGCCCATGGCCCAGCTCACCTCCACTAATGGGCTTCAACATGAGGCCCGAGCATCTCCCTGCTCACTAGCTCTCTGACCTCGTGGAGTAAAGACAGCAGCGGGTACACTCCTCAGTAAGTCTTCAAAGAGCAGGGAACAAAGACCATCACAAAATAAGCCCAAATTGCTACAAGAACAGGTTATGAGATAGACAGCTATCCACAGTTTCTGCCTCTTTCCTCTTATTATTCCACTATTGAACTTCCTTCAATCGACTGCCTAAATGAAACACTACTTGAAATTGCCTGCCGCCTGCGATTAACAATTCTTAACACCTACTAATGTATTGTAGCAGCTGTATGCAAAGCAGCCTATTTAACAAAGGTTAAATGAGACATTGTATTTACAGAAGAATTTAACATCAGATTTTGTCTACAACACAGATTCTTGCAGCCAACTGTGGCGAGCAAGCAATTTACAACAATGTCAGGACTGTAGTTCTTAGAGACACTTTAAAGATGCATCTACCGAATTTACTATAGGATTCTTTTCCCACGAAGCAAAGAGTGCTCTTAAAATGTTTCTGATTCAGTTGAACTTAGAATGGTGAAAGATGTCTCATGTGTTTATACTTGATGTTAGTCCTTAAAGCCTGACAGACAAAGATTAATAGTTACTTGGCCAAGCAATCTTTAATGTTGTGATTTGCTCTGGCATTGTGCTAGGAAATTTCATATAAATGTAAGCAAAAGCAGAGGAAATAGGGAAGGGAAAAAGAGAATGGGGAAAGTTGACACAAAAATCTAGAGAGGAGAGTTTACTAACAATACAAAAGTCTGAGAACTTCTACAATAGAAACCAAATCTAACCTGCATCTTCTCTGAGTATTAAAACACTAAAGCAGGTAACTAACATCTACCCACACCAATCCCATACATGAGGGATTGAATCCAAGGCTTCATATGTTAGGCAGTGTTTTGGCATTGAGCCATACTCTTAGCTCCACACAAGTAGGATTCTAAGTAGGTGCTCTACCACTGAGCCACACCCCAGTCCCTCACTGGGGGATTCTAGGCAGGGGCTCTACCACTGAGCCACACCCCAGTCCCTCACTGGGGGATTCTAGGCAGGGGCTCTACCACTGAGCCACACCCCAGTCCCTCACTGGGGGATTCCAGGCAGGTCCTCTACCACTGAGCCACACCCCAGCCCCTCACTGGGGGATTCTAGATAGGTGTTCTACTACTGAGCCACACCCCAAGTCTCTTACTAGGGGATTCTAGTAAAGTGGTCTACCATTGAGCCACACCCTTGGTCCCCTACTTGGTGATTCCAGACAGTTGCTCTACCACTTGGACTTCTAAAAACTATGAAGTCATACTGGAAAGCAAGTAGTGTCAGCCTGAGTTTAGGTACCCAGAATCTTTGGGGAGGAATTTTGAATTAAGATGAATCTTGTCTGAGAAAGCCTTCCCATAAATTGAAAGAAAAACTAGCTTAAATCAGATAGAAACCTCAACACCAATATAAAAGAGCTCTTAAGAATTCTAGTCAGTATTTTCTATAAATGAATATTTACAAGTTAGTAATAACAGGCTATGAATCTGCACAGCGATAAGACTCAGCCACTAAATTCAGGGAAAAGAGGAACAGCAGTATTCAAGTTTACAAATTTTTCAGATTGGTCTAAGAGAGCTCCTTTTAGGTGGAGGGAAAAAACATTCGCCTGTAGGTTATTAGCAAGCTCTTATTATAAAAGGGGTAACTTCCTCCTTCAAAAGCAACTTCAGTGTGAGCAACAGTGAGCTTCACAACCCAACCCACCTCCTCCTATTAAGGTGGAGCCCAGGCTATACCAGGAAGACAAAAACTCAGGTAGGATGTGTCTCTAGCCATCTTGTGCTTAAACAGTTCTTCTATGCAAAACCTGGCAACATATATTCCCTCCCTACAAGAATATGCTTTTAAATAACTAAAACTCTCCTACAAGTTCAACATAAACATCTAACAAACTGTCATTTCATATTGCTATTCACACTTGCTTACATGGCAGCCACTAGAACTTCTTGACCCTGGAGAACTGTCTCAAAAGCAAGCATAGGATTGCAATGGTTGAGTCAGTCTCTCAACACGTGACATCAGGATTCAGCAGCAGCAGATGAAGTAAAACTGCAGTCATTGTTGACTGGGGCAGGATGACATGGGCCAGCACATGCCAACTCAGTCCCAGCATCATGACGGGAAGACAACATGATGATTCCGGTGTGGACGCCATAGCCGAGAGCTAACAAAACTGGAACTAATGCTGCTGGTTTCCTGGGAAAAATTCACTTTAAAGCCTAGAGGATGGAGCTCCTCTTTCTTTACAGTTTCCTAACAAACACTGCTTTCTTTGTTAGTCTTTCATAGGCTGACTTCTTAAGTCTATGTAGCAGACTCACCTAAAACAATTCCACCTACTCATCTACTGACTGTCTTTTGGTGTATAGATGCACATGTGCACGTGTATATTTGCATGCATGTAATAGCCAGTGCTACTTCAGGTACTGACCACCATTTTTTACAGACAGGGTCTTTCATTGGCCTGGAACCCATCCAGTGTACTAAAACCTAGCCATCTCCCCAGATGCCCCCTGTTTCTACCTCCTCAGAACTGAGATTACAAAAATGTGGCCACAGGAGTCTTTCTAAAATGTGTGTTTGGGAGAAACACATTACCAAATGAATCATCTCCCCAAATTTAATGGCTTTTAATCATAGTTTAACAGGAGGGAAGAGATGGGCCTTAAAGGAATTCTAGGGAGATTCTCTTCCTAGCTACACACTTTCAATCTCTCTATTACCTTATAGTTCACCTTGCTTAAATCAGAAGCCCCTTCATTTCCACTGAGTAGATCTCTCATTCTGCATATGAAGAAGCAGCGGGAGGTCACTGTCCTTCCTCAAGGTCACAAAGCTAGTAGGCTGCAGAACAGGTTCTGTCTGAGAGCACCACACTCCCCATCCTCCCCGTAGTCCACTGGGCCATGCTGCTCCTCTGGCTGAACTAAGAATGGATTAGAATGAGGATCACCATAAAAGTTTGATTTTTCCATTCACCACTGGCTGCTGGCTTTGCAAGCTTAATACTAAGAGGCTGATTTGGTATTCACCTTCAGTAGTTTTCCTTACTTCGATGAGGCAGTGTAGAATATGACTGAAAAGCATAGGCCTCATAATCTATGCCAATATGTATGATTTCAGTTTAATTACCTAAAGGGTTAGGCTGCTAGGATTCTGGTTATGTAAATGGATAGCATGGCTTAAGAGGGGGGCATTCACGGCAAACTGGTTCCTTGCTTTTCTTCGTACTACTGTGTTCTTTGAAAACTTTATTATCAGGATAATAACTTTGTTATTTCACACTGGGTGTGAAAGTTTCAGTTGACAGCAAAGAATGTACATTTTCTAAATTAAAAAAAATTAGCAAATAAAACTAATAATAATAACAACAACTAGGGTCCTGACTCTACCCAGGCCACTGTCACCTTTTCCTTTAAGATTCTGGAATGAGGTCTTAGAGATTCTTGTTAGAATCGACCACTGGTCACTAATCACAAGTTAGCTGTCACAAAACGCAATATGCTTGGTGGTCTAGAGAAGCTGGTGAACAGGAAGAGTGTGTTTGGGGTGATGATGAGCCCAGAGTCACAACAGAGATGTTTCTGGAACCCTGAAATGTACTGTTTGCTTGTTGAATCTCTGAGGCAGCATACAGAGTCGGGATAGAAAAAGGACAGGAGTCTGACCTTCAACAGATGGGGCTGTGTTTACTAGCACACACAGGGAGGGTCAGCCTCTCTCCTTGGGCAACCGAGGGATCTGCCAAGGGAAAACCTGGCTGTGATCCTTTATAGGAATGGGGTGAAGTACTTGGGAAACGAGGAAATTGTAGCAGCCTTAGGGCTACACATCTCTCCTGCAGTCTCTTCTTCCTGCAACAATTTTCCCGTGGTGAAACAGACTGTTCCAACAGACAGTCCTCATCTAGGATAATCAATAACAGATAATGGCTGAGTAATGTCATCTGTAATCTCATAGCACTCTAGCTCTGTTTTTATATGAAGATAAGAAACATTTTCTTTTAGATTTTTTTTAAAAAAATAATTATTTATTATTTTGTGAATGTGAGTACACTGCAACTGTCCTCAGACACACCAGAAGAGGGCATCAGATCCCATTACAGATGGTTGTGAGCCACCACGTGGTTGCTGGGAATTGAACTCAGGACCTCTGGAAGAGCAGTCAGTGCTCTTAACTACTGAGCCATCTCTCCAACTCGCCCCTATTTTTATTTTTTAAGCTGCTCTTAGTTAGGATTTTTACTGTTATGATGAAACACCATGACCAAAATCAAGTTGGAGAGGAAAGAGTTTATTGGGCTTACACTTCCATATGGTTGCTGTTCATCAGCTAAGGAAGTCAGGGCAGGAACTCAAACAGGATAGGAACTTAGAGGCAGGAGCTGAAGCAGAGGCCAGAGAGGGGTGCTGATTACCGGCTTGCTTCCCCTTGCTCCCTCAGCCTGCTTTCTTATAGAACCCAGGACCACCAGCTCAAGGATGGTACCCCCACAATAGGGTAGGCCCTCCTCCACTGATCACTAATTGTGTTCCACGTGCATGCCTGATGCCCATGGAGGCCAGAAGAGAACATTGAATCTCCTGGAACTGGAGTCACAAGGAGTTTCAGCAGTCTGGTGGGTACTAGGAACTAAACTTCTGCAAGATAGAATTGCTATTAACCACTGAGCCATCTCTCTAGCCCCAAGATTGCATATATATTTTAAATACAAAAAGATATATAAAGAAACAGTCATGCATACATACATATAAAATATGTAAATGGCCTGGGAACAAAAGCGCATTTTCAAATATATTTCAACAAAAAAGTCCATCTTAAGACCATGTAGCAGGCAGAGAATCTAATCAAAGAGGACACACTCCCCAAATAGCTTTATTTTAATAATGTTTTAGTCTAGTGTCCTTTACTTAAGAGTTACGTGACATACCTTAAAAAAGAGTCTTGGGGGCACCTTTATTACTCAGTAGCTTCTATGACCTCAGAAAAGTCACTTAATTTGGTTTTTTAATCTCTAAAATAATAACCATAACACCTACTAACAGAATTTTTATGAGAATTACTTTATTAATAAGAGCTGCACATAAGGTCTGACATTTTGGAGGCACTAAATAATGTCAGAAAATTTTATCTTAAATTATTTTTTCAGTCATCCTTTTTCTGAGCCTGAGTATTAATTGGTTTAGTCTACCATCTATCCCACATCCAAAACAAAATGAGTCTCCTCAAGATTCTAGAAGCTAGGCTGCATCTGAGATCATACCCCATAAATGTAACAGCTTCACTGTGAACCTTGCTACCGGCTAGCCAGGGGAGAAGCCATGGGTGAGGACAGGCCCTTGTGATCCCCCAGCCTCACAGACACACACAGCTAACCTACAGGCCATTGGGATGTGCCATTCCTTCTCAGAAACTTTATTTATTTGTTCTGAACTGGTCTTTCCCAAAACAGGGCTAAAGAATCATGACTCATTCCAAAAATCAACCTCTGGTCAGAGAGTTTATTGGCAAATTTGAACAATAATTCATGTTTTATACCAGCCCCGGCTATGTTGTGTGAGGAGCTGAAATAAACAGAGACAAGTAGAGTTCCCAGTGGATACAGATTTAATTAGAAATCAAGAGAGGTTTTTTTTCCAAAGGCAATCTACTTTACCATAGACTCCATCAGTATTTTCTTTAACAGAGGCATATAAGAGAAATTTTGCTTCTTTATAATATTAAAGGCAGACAGACAGCTACATTAACGGACGTCTGCCACTTTTTAGGTATTTGAGTGAAGGCAGTGAAGTAACCCTTCCGAGACTTGGTGAGTTCACGAGTGAAATGGCCGTGACACATGGGAGTCTATACTTCTGCAATAGTGGTACTCCTCACAAGCTTCAGCTACCACAGGTCAGTCACACCACTCTCCTGGGGGCAAGGGTCAAAGGTCAGCTCCCCAGCTCATTAGTCAGGCGAAGTTTCATAAAAGACAACCTCACAGCAGCAATTTCGCACATAAATCCAAGTGATTCTGTAGACCGTGCAGTGGCTCACATCTGTAACCCCAGTTCTCAGAGAAGTAGTCCCAGGTGATGAAGAATTCAAGGCCATTTTTAGACACATAACAAAATAAGCTGTAGGCCAGCCTGGTCTACATGAGATCTTGTCTCAAAAAAAAAACAAAAAAAAAAACCTAGTATCTTGTCAAAGCCTGTCAGCAATCTGTTGTTTGCATCTTAGCTCACTTACAGACAGCAAATGGCATAGCTGCATTGTTTCTATATTTCCTAGAGATGAATCTACCTGACACTTTACAAATACGCTATCCCAAGATGCAACTGGTCATGAAGGATGGAAGCACCGTAGTGAAACCTGCTGCTGACACTGGAGCTAACATTTAAATCAAGCTGAAGCAAGAAAGTTTGTGCAAACCTGAGCACCCCCAGCCTCAGAGAGACACCACACGTGCAGCCACAGGGGCTCAGCAGAGACCAAATGAACATAAATGAACAAAAGGAATGAAGTATTAGAGATGGGGAGAGATGGGGGAAAACAGGAGAGAGCTTTAAACGGTTCGACACAACACTAAAAGCATGATCCAAAGTAGAAATGAAGTGTGGGACTTCACGAGAACACAGGAAAAACTGCCTGCTCCATGTCACATACTGGTGACAAGACAGAGACAGCGGGCACCGTTCAGATTATTCATGATGACTACTTTAATTTATGCATGCTAAGCAAGCACTCTGACGAGCCTCGCGGCCTCTGCAGCTCAACTTCACCAAGGTGTTTCCTATGCTTCAGATTATGTCATGCTAAATCAACACAAGCTTTTACCACTGTTTCATTCCCCTATTTATGCACAACTCACAGCGTTTTAATGTTACAACAAAAACTTTTAAAGGACCTAGAAATACTGTAATTTTCCCTACTACAGTTGCTCTGTGTGTTGCTGTTTATGACATAGTGTGACAGCCCTGCAGTTCCGAGCAGATGAGCACTGTCTGCACATGCCTGGGAGGAGGCAGGAAGTCCTCGAATGGTGGATGCTCACAAATGCCGGCTGGGAGGTGACAGTGGGAAGGCTGGCAAGGGCTGGAGTCTGAAGAACTCTCAGACCTTTAATGAGGAAGGCTACTTATAAGTTCCTTAAAGATGGCAAAGAGCCACTGAAAAGATTTAGGAAGCATGGCAGGGAGGGTCTGCAGTTCAGAAAATGAACTGGTCATAGTGTTCAGAGTGGATTTCAGTAGAATCTGACTCCATGAAGGAAATGAATTAATTCACTTGGAAAACTGAAGTCTGTAACTGTGACCCTGGATGAAGAAGAGAAAGCATCTTTGAAACAGGCTGGATAGGATGGCACACACCTGTAATCAGTGCTCAGGAGAGCACAGCAGGAAGATCTCAAGGTTGAGGACAGCCTAGGTTATAGAGTGTTAAATAAATCAGAGGTGCAACGGAGCAAAGGTGGTGACTGGCTGCCAAGGGTTCTGAGAACAGCTGCCGTTGGCAGACTGAAGCGACGCTTTGCTGACATTTGTTGAATGTAACATACCAGGTACTGTGTCGAGAGTTTTATACATACATTATTAACCCAGTGAATCCCTAACCCGTAAGAGCCTTTGAAAGTAGGTTCTCTTACACTTCACTATTTAGAGAAAAGGTGCAGAGGCCCAGGAGACAGTCAACAAATAGCCCTGTTGGATACAATCAGGCAGCCCAAGTCTAGAACTACCAAGCCCACTCTAATCCCATCCTACAATGGCCCTCTCTGCTTGCCTTGGCCTAGTCTCCTGTGATGGCCTATCATGACAGTCTCCCTACAAGGCTATTTTCCTTCCCCCTATCTTCTGCATATGGGTGACAAGACCAGCACAGTTTGCTCTTCCTACTACCATAAAACCTCTGCTGAAAATAATCAGGACCACCTGCTGCCAGGCCAGCCCTTCTTCCAACCACAGGGAACCACAGTGGGCAGGGGGAAACAAAGAGACACTTGTCTGAGAAGTCAAATATGATTTTAAGCATCTAATTACCCCCTCTTCATCTGTATCTGTTATTCACCGAGTCTTTACAAAGTAAAGTTTTAAATGGCAGTTTGCATACAGCCTGCACACATCCTCTTGCACATTTTAGTCATCTCTCCATTGCTCACAGGCTCACAGTACTGAACACAACGTAAATGGCATTTGAATAATTGTTAGATGAAAGTGCTCAGGATAAAAGGAAGAAAAAGTTAGCACATGCTCAGTCTAAAAGCTGTCTGTCCCCAAACTTTAGTTGGCCAAACGTGGACCAGCAGATACACCTGATTTCCAGTTATCATCATCAGTCCCGTGTTGGGAAGGGCAGTGCCTCAGACAGATGTGCATACAATAGACCACAGACACTTCTTCATATGCACTTTCCCAGAAGAGGTGATACAAGTTTCTAGTCATCAAATGTCCTAAAAATGAGTGGAATTTTTTATATACTTTCCCCCTTTAACTGAAGGCACATTTCTCATCAGGAGCTTTGAAATTAAACCTGACTGCTCTTTCATGTCCCCTTCTCACCAAGAGAGTGGTCAATGGGATTCCTGCCCTGTAAGTTTGTTTTCTACTTTATTAAATTATAAAGGCCTGAGATGGGTATAGGTGAATTCTAGACCTACTTAACATAAAAGCAACTGTGGTATTAGGGCATATTTTTAGCTACTCAGCACACCGAAATACAGAGGGAAAAGGTATATCATGACATTTTAAATAGGTTACCAAAAGTTATTTGGAAATCAAACTCCCAATCATAGATTTATGCTCAAAGGGAAAAATATTCATTCAACTCATGATTTATACCAGTCATTCATAAAGTGTTCAACAGATAGAGGCTGTAAATCTGTCTGTGTAAAGACATAAATCAGTCCCACAGAAAGATAGCAGATCTGTCTCACCAATAGTACTCAGCTGGGGAACAACAGCTTAGGCCAGGGGAAAAAAAGTGTGTTTGTTCTAGCTTGGTAGTTCTTATAACTTTTCCACCAACTGCAAAATACAGAAGAACTACATCATTCAAGAAAGAAAAAGAAAAAGCCATAGACATTCCAACTTAAACTCAAGGTTTAAATACTCTAACATAATAACCACATTAATTAGCTAATAATTGACTTGGCTAGAAATGGCTGTAATTAGCCCTTGCACCTTGAGAGAAAATGAAAAAACACTGTAGTGTTCTTAAATATTTTAGGTGGTTTTTGTTGTTTGTCTTTTATTTCTTTTGTTTAGAATGAAGTATTAACTCCCTAAGTTTCAGAGTGGTAAAATGATATTTAAATACGTCTAAGGAAAAATTATTAAAATATAGATATTTTAAAATACTACTGAAGGTGCCAGACAAATGTGGTAGCACACACCTGTAACCCCAGAACTCAGGAAGTTGAGTGCTGGGGATTATAAACTTGAGGCCAGCTTGCGCTTTGCAGAAAGATTCTATTTCAAAACAAAGAATTTTTTTAAATCATGCTAAATATTGACAGCAAACAACTTTGGTTGTTTTCATATAGGCCCAATTATCTTTTTTATAATACTGAACCAAATGAATTATAAAACAATGCCCATCAAACTAAATTGGTAGTTATATACCAAGAACGATTTGCTTGTTATTTGAACACACAAATGCTGGGAGCCAAACCCAGGAAATTACCTGCTATTCTGGAAAGCCTAGTCAGACAAGGTTAAGAAAGGATGTTCATGGGTCTCAGTTCCTAGGAACTTAAAGAACATCTGGTATTTCCTGGGAGCTGGATATGGCAGTGGGATGGTCTTGGGTAATGAGGACACAACAGTGGGATGGTCTTAGACAATGAGTATTCAATAGTGGGATAGCCCTAAGCAATGACCCTTGCCTAAACTTCTCATTTTGCTGTGTCTTTATAACCTGCAGCCTGAAATTTGCAGAGCTTGATCAGAACCCTAGACTTGCTCTCATTCTTTGTGTCTCCTGTTCCTTCATTCCTTTCCCACCCCCCACCCCCTTCCCTAGGGTCTCGTTGAATCCCCACGGACCAGGGCACATGAAGAGGAGAACAAAGACTTTACTATTTAGAGAATGCAACAAAGTCAAATTGAGATTTTCATTAAAAATTAATTAAATAAGATAAATAAATAAATAATGCAGTATCTGTCTGGTCTGGCCTCAATTTTCTTTCTTCTTTCTTGCCCCAGCTTTCTTTAATTTTAATTTTAATTTTAATGAGTATGGGTATTTTACCTTCATGTATGTGCACTCAGAGGTCAGAAGAAGGCATCAGATTCCCTGAAACTAGATTTACAGATGTTTGCAAGCTGTCATGTGGGTGCTGGGAATTGAACTGGAGTCCTCTGGAAAATCAGCCAGTGTTGTTAACCACTGAACCATCTCTCAGCCCTATCTCTCATTTCTCAATAGGAAATTTCCTATCCACTCAATTAAACAAAGCAAAACTAACTCAGTTAAGAATGCCAAGAACTAGATATTGAGAATTCGTTTTATGGCAAATAAAATTGGAGAAAATAAAAAAAAAAAAAAAACAAAAACAAAAACAAAAAACAACTGATTCCACAATTAAAACCCAATCCAGGGTATTTAATCAATTATGATTTCATTCTGAATGTATTATGTTCTCATTGTCCCAAGGAATATGTTTTATCACAAGAAATTCTCTCTGTGGAAGGTGACATCAGGCCTGCTCAGCCAGGCTGCTCAAAACTTCACCGTTCTTTTGATAAGAATCTTAGAAATTAACTACATACTTTCCTCTTCCAAAGACAGATATTGGCCCACTTCAATAAAAAATAAAAAAGGGTGCTCTTCTTTGCTGTCTAACATAAGCCAAACTGCTGGCCGTAATGAAAAAACATAAATTCTTAGACACACCTGTGCTGACACTGCCTTCTGGGAAGGGAACAGCTCTTACCAGCCATTTGTTCTCTTCCCGTGTGAGATCTGCAATCGATCGTCTGCCTGCACCTCCCCGTGGATGTGCTTACTCCCTAGCCTCTTGCATTTAAAAGTTAAGAGGAAATATTTTTAAATCACTTTCAGATTAATACTGGAATAAATGCTTGTTTTAGTCTTTTCAGGGACTTAATATTCCTGAAAAAAACATGCTAGGTGAAATCAGCAAAAATACTGATCACAGGCTAGTGAGACATCTTACAGGTTAAGGGTGCTTACCGTAAGCCCAACAGCCTGAGTTCAATCCTCAGAACCTACACCAGAGAGGGAGAGAACTGAGTCCTGCAACTTGTTCTCTGACCTGCAAGCATGCACCATGGTGTGTGTGTGTGTGTGTGTGTGTGTGCACGTCCATGCTTGTGAGAGAGAGTGTGCCTGCCTCTGTGTGTGTGTAATTAAATTGTTTTAAAATATGAAGCACAATATTTAAAAACATTGCAGCATTCATCAGATGCTCTCTGTTCCTCTGCTTCCTTTAGACAACGGGATCAATCGCTCTCAGTGTTCTTCCCTAGAATGGAGAGGCCTTTATGTCTGTAGTATTTCCACCCCCACATCGTAGATGCCTCTGATTTTCCTTACCTTTCATCCTTTCCCCAGGCCTATGTTGCAGGAATAGATATTAATCCGGATGCATATGAACTCAGAACTTCAGAAGGAAATAAGTTGGTATTTTAACTGCGAATCCAGTGATCCTGAGGACTCTTGTTATGTTCTCCGGCACTTTCTGTGTCAGTGATTCCAACTGTCTTCACAGCCTGCTGCTAACCTTTATCCAGCTCCAACGGAAGTTCCCCTCGTTTGCAAACAATCAAATTAGTTCATTCCCATTATAGTATGTGGGGTACACTTTTGATTTTGTCACCGTCTTAGGTGTTTCTAAAATCCTTTTCTATTATTATTCTGAAAGGATTCACAGATCAACAGTGCTCTGGAACTATTGATCCCCAATCACATAAGTGACAGTAGTTTAACTAGGTGTAGAATTCTTATATCTGTCTTGATATTTGCCACTTTAAAGTGACACACTTTAATCTGAAGCTCACAAAATGTTCTCTGTTCTGAAACTCAGTCATCTCACAACATTCTTCCTGTTAGCAGTGGAGAACTTGCCTTATGGCTTCTAATTTGCTGCTTGGTTTTGAGCACCAGCCCCCCTGTGACTCAGTTTCTCCACCAGCACCATTATCAGTCTCTAAGGATTCCTTCCCACACTCACCCATTCCTTTTCAAATCAGTCTCTTAAGCTGGTCTTTGGAGGCTCCAAGCTTAAACGTCATCCAGAAAAACCCACTTTGGATCCAAACTGAAAGCCAGGATACTTCACTGTTCCTCATGTTCACCACAGGAAACTGAAGATGAGAGAACACATGAGCCCCACAGTGGAGAGCATCTGCTCGGAGGGAGCCTCAGTGACAGTGGCAACTCATCTACAGGAGAACTGCTTCTACAGGAGTACATCCAAAGATGTTCCCGGTCTTCAGAAAGCAGGAGAGAGAAGAGCCCCAGCTGCTATGCCTCAGGAAACTGCCACAATTTATGTGTTACCCTTAAACTAGGGGAGAACAGTACACCTGCGAGTGTAATACTCACCATCAAGTGTGCAAGAACTAGCCTCACCGAGAGCCGACGGGAAGCTCTCTCACTCTAGTAGCAGACTCACATGCACTAAGAAGTATCTGCTCTCTGTAGATTTTACTTCCCAGCATAATCACCTTACATATGAAAGTTGAATACAGAGAACAAATTAACCTTTACATATTAAAACTAGCCTAAAACATTAAAAGTATTAAAGTACCTTTAAGTTACAATATTTTCTATCTGAAGATAGCTACATGTATACATGTGTGAAATAGCTACGTGTGTGTGTGTGTGTGTGTGTGTGTGTGTGTGTGTGTGTGTGTGTTTAGTTTTAAAAGGTTTGGTGGAGGTTAGGATAATTACCTAGTATTCACAAGGTTCTAGATTCCAAACTCAGAATCACATAAAGACTTTGGTTACTGTAAATATCACAATTGTTCAGTGGCAGATGGTAAACTGAATGTGTAGGAAATAAAGAAATACATTTGTTATCACCAAAAATCATTGATAAATAAAGAAATACATTTGTTACCGCCAACAGTCATTGATAAAATGCTTTGACTCTATCTTTCAGAAAGCTACGTAAAAAAATAAAACAATAAAACAATCCAAGTACTCTGCGTTAAAAACAGAGCTGTTGTTGAGAAGCCGGGAATTCTGTGAAGATTCCTTCTGTTGAGAAGAATAGTGTCGGAACATCCCTGTCCTCTACAACAACTTGCTAGAGTCCTACTTAACATTGACACACTTGCTATCTCCATGGGAGACAAAGTCAACCCCAAAGTGAAGTGCATTCTGCCCAGCCCCCTCCCCACAGGGCTAGCTGGACTGTTACAGAGTCCTGGTCACAGAGGACAATGCAGCACACACAGGAGAGTTCATTAGCACCTAACTGCATAGACATCTATTCTGCACTCAGTCAAATGATCATTGCTCTGGGTGAAGAAGCTAATGGGAAAAGAAATGCAACCGGATGAACAGAGGGGGCTCTATCCATCTGAGCTCCGGCAGCTTCTGTGCTGCCCGCCATCCACTAAACTGTGCTAAGTGCTATTTCTTCTAACCTTTTAAAATCTTTTAGGTTTAGCAATACTTTCAGATCTGCCAAGTCAAACAAGTAATGGGAAACTTGTTAGTGCTAATCTGACAGTACTCAATTCTACCACAGTATGACGAACACTTTCAAATTTGAAAGACGCAAAATTCAGTCTTAAATAGCATTTCATCCTGTTTTTCACTTCAGGGCATTCTTTTCTTTGCATGTAACTATGCGGCCTCTTCATCTGCTGCTCACAGGAAGTTCAAGCGCCAGAGAGATACTTCACATGCCTAGAGCTCTGATGGCACATTTCACAATCACAGGGTTGGGTGCATTTCTCATTATTACCTACTTGGGAATCACTGGGACATCTCTAACGGCTTTGCATATTTTCCAATTTTACTTATTTATCTTTGCTTGCCCACATTTTGCCCTTTTGATTGTGAAACTTCTAGGCAGGGATTAATACAAGGCCACGCTGGGCTTAGTTTTGTTCTTTAGAGAAAGCTGTTAATTCTTTTTTAATAGCACACAGCATTTTGTGAACACTGGGAACTTCAATACTTAATGCACACACAGGTAGTCAGTTATCAGCTGCAAAGAAGATCATGTTCTGGAATCACAAATGTGGTGAGACAGGCTTTCCTGTCTCATCAGAGCTGTGGAAGGATCAAAACATCCTCAATAAAGCTCCAGCTACACTAGGATCCTACAGAAGACATGCTGGAATCTACAGAGCCTGACATTTTCCAAAATGGCAGTCCTCTGTAGAGACAGCCAACTGAGCAGAGGCCTCTGAGCTGATGTCCCTGCGAATACACACTGGAGTTTAGGTAGGACCATATAAGCATGAGGGACCATGTAGGGCAGGGAAGAGACCCTGAGTGGTAGAAGAAAATCAGAGGAAAGGATGATGGGTAATCCCAAGTACTGATTCTGTCCAATGTCCACAGGTAGACACAAAGGACAACCTCACAGGTAAAGGCCAGCATCCTGAAGGCAGATGCCTGATCCAGCTACTCACGGGAACATATTCCAGTCATAGTAAAAAGGGATAAAGGCAGAAAATGCCCTTTTGGATTTGTCACAAGGATTCAGTGAATTAGCATACATGAAATGCTCAGAACAGTTAACTTGATCAGAATGTGAGTTAATTAAGTAAAGCATACTGGACCATTCATAACTGTGCCCCTTGCCAGTGTATCTGCCCGCAACAGCCCCCTCCATATGCCCTGAAGGGTCATGACTGCACGTCCACTCTGTAGCGATTTCCAAACCGTTCCATGGTTGTATAAAGGCTTAGCCTTTTAAGGCTCATTTCAAGTCTTGCTGAGCACAAAGATGAAAGAAAACATTTTTTTGATGCCACTTGTCTTTTTAAAAGAATGATTGTACACTTGGCTCAACTGTGAGCACAGGAAAACTGCAACATTCAGTTCCTCTTTGTTCTCTCTGGAGCGCAATGCGCTAACTAACCCACCTGCCTATGGTTATTTGTACCAAAGTGAATTTCCCTTGGTATAACAAGTCATGGTGGTGTAGCTTGGGAGCCCTTCTTTTATCCTATAGTTATAGTCTAGCAGATTCTAATGAAGTCTACCAAAGTTGTAAAACTCAAAAAAAGTTGCTATCAGTGGGGAAATAATTTGCAAGAGTTCTAGTGTTTTATAGTGAGCAATATACTACTGCTTTAATTATAACATGGTTTATAACCTTGCTTGGGTCCTCACCACTATACTGGACTTATATTTTTCTACAATATCCAATGACTTCCCTTGCCAAATACACCTATCTTTTGGAAGCTGCTCTGCCCCTTTTCAGTACCACAGGACGGTAGAGGACTGCTATTTCCCTCACTCAACAAATCTCCATTAGCCACAGACTGTGTGCCAGGCGTTGTACTACACGCTGTGATCACAATGTGGAGACTGTAATGGAAATGAGGAAAGCAAGAGATAAATCAGAGTGCAGGTAAATATTTAACTTCAATGTGATCAACACTACAGAAGGGAAGCAGGGCAGACGGTGAGCTCCTACTCCTGGACCACATCTACCTTAGCAGAGAAGAGCATTCTGTACAGTCTAGGAGCAAGAGGGGAGATACCCAAGAGTCAGCAGAGCTTGACTACAGAAGGGAGAGGAAACGGAACAACGGCACAGAGCAGGAGGCAGTCTGCTGAGCTCGCCGCAACCAAAGGTAAGGGGCAAACTCTCTGCTCTCTAGTCACAAACGGGGAGGTGCAGTTTATCCAGCAGTCAGAGAAATAGCCTCCATCTCCAGACATACAGCTCACATCTACAGGGTGTTCTTATTCCTAACAAACCATAGATAGCTAACAGACAAATGAAGACCCAACTAGGAGCTTTTGGAAGCTTGGTGACTCAGAAGATCCCAGAGCTCCTGCAGAATCCAGCTCACACCTGCTTTCCAGACAGGGATTCCCATGTGACTCCTCCTGACCCAGAGGCAGTGGGTTCACACAGTAAGCATGTGTGGTCTGAGACACTGACTGGGTTAGAAAGCACAGGCCAGTCTGGGCCTGCCAGCACCACAGCTCCAGTTCTGAGTGCCTGGAGGCAGGAGGCAAAGAGCTGAAGAGCAGGCACTTTCTCTATTCTGTGAAATACACAGATAAAGAGGAAGATGGAGACCGTGTGGAAACAGTGACTTCATGCATATTAATGTCAAGTTCTGAACTTTACAATTCCCCTGCTGTTGCCCTACGGGGCAGTTAATAAAGAAAAAGGAGGGGAGGCCAAGGTGGGAGTGCGTCCTCCTTTCCATGGGAACAGTGAGACCAACACCCTCCTGCAAGGCACAAACCTCAGTCCTAACACTTCCAGATCTCATCAGACATCTTTCTTTCTACAACTACCTAACTGAGCTGTGTAATTTGACACTTGATACAACAACGCCATAAAGATTTATTTGATCCATAATCATTACCTTGACAATGAAGATAAAATCTACTGAGAAATCATAAAATACTCTGTACTTTATAGACGACAGCAATGCCTTTAGCAGCGAGTCTTTCACCCTGCTTTCCCGCGCCCACCATCTGCTCCGTTAGCATGCCCTGTCGCTCGAAATTGCTCTTGTAATTGCGATCCTTGTATTATGACACCACTAACTGAATATGAAGGAATGGAGCAGAGACAATAAGCAGAAAAAGGGGGAATTGACTTATTTACTAGCTGTGGCCTCTCGCATCCCAAAACAATTTGAATGAACTAGAATGCTTTCAGCTAGACTTTTGAGACTCTATATTTACATGCATGTGTTAGGCCACAGACATGATGCAGCGGAGAGAAATGCACAGCCTTGTGATGGAGATCGTTTGTACAGGTGTGCTGTGGAATGCTTGGCTTTTAGAGTTCAGGAAGCCCTGCAGGGCAGCCAATATCACAGATTGGTGAGGGTCCTCGAGCTCTTTGTATGCTTTTGTGTGTGTACACAGTTGTATCTATATCCATATTTGAACACTATCACATTGCAGTTTTCTCAAATAAATGACATCATTCTTCAAGTCACTTTTTGAGCCATTACTATTTGATTTTAGTCTACACCAAGAGAGATAATATGTATCTAGGTTTGATTGCCTGCTTTGCACTCATGCACACACACACACACACACATACCACAAAAAATAATGATTTTCATTGACAAATACATGTCACAATTTCTAGATCTGGCCATTCATAGTCAATCAAAGTATTTGAAATGCTTTCATGGCAAAAGAGAACTTTTCTTTGGTCCATTCCAACCTCTTGTATCCTTTCTCAGTTAGTGGCTGTGATGACCAGGTTACATAAAGGAAAACAAAGCACTTTCTAGACACTATAAAGTTTTATACCGCCTCAAAGGAGTAAACCCAGTTCCTAATGACTCTGCTTCCAGATGCAGACAGAAGAAAATTGGAAATGTGTCCAGAGAAGATTCTGAATGCTAAGGACCACAACTATGGAAGTAACCCAGATCACAGATTTTAGACAATAAAATCAGGACACATGAGACAACAGAGATGAAACTTGCTCACACATGTGAGCCCACGTATGAACACATCTAAAGTAGTCTAAAGTAGGGTCAGAGGACTAGAGTGGCTGTTAGTTTGCATGGGTTTTTCGAAGTGCTGAAAACGTAGATGACCATGCAACTTAGGGAGCATGTTTTGAAGATAATTGAATTGTATATTTTAAAATGGTAAATTTCATAGCATGTAATTTATATTACATAGACATACACACACAGAGCAAGTAAGCCATTACATTTTCAGTTCCCTGAACTTGCTAAAATTTGCTTTTTTTTTTTTTTTGTAAAGGTCCATAGACACAAGGAAGAAAAAATAAAACAAAGAGATGAATGTTTTCCAGATCTGGGAACATTTTGCGCTATTGCTGGATGTTGTCCCCACCTCAGGACTCTGAGAACCATGGTGGACCTGGTCAGAGATGTCACATCTCCAGATTCCAGCACTCCCCCACCGTCCAAGGCAATCCAAAATAGCCCATTCTGCCACCATGAGATCCTTCTTTTCACAGAGCTCCTGGGGCTCCTCAAAGTTACCTCCATGCCACCCCAGTTGTCTCTTCCTGCCTCTATTCCCAGCATTTACGAACCAAAGTTGTAAAAGTCTACTGGATTCTTCTTTCTCCCCATCTGTAACTTCTAAGCCATCAGGGAGATCTCCTCCTCCTCATGGGTCTTCCAGGCCATGCCCATCTCTGTTGCTGCCACTTCAGCCCCACCAGCACGCACATGTGCACCCAGACTTGCAGACACCTCTCAGCCGCTCTCCCTATCTTACCTCCAGCCTCCCCAAGTCCATGCCTCATCAGCAATCTCACAGCTTTGTAGCCAGCCTCAGCACCATGTCCCTGCTTAGCATCATCTGGCCTTCTACATGGCAAGAGCTTACCCGTGTGCCCCTGCCCAGTCTCAGCTTCAGGCTGCAACGGCTGCATGTTCTCTGCTCCTACTTGTCCCTGAAGCCCACAGCCTACCCTTGGATCTAGCTCTTTGCAATGTTATTCTTATGTCCTTCACCTGGGATATTTTGCAGATCTCACTTTTGATGGTCAATCCTTTTTAAATAATCTGATCCTTGAAACTGCAGTAGCTTATTCTTCACAATATCTAACAAGCCCTAGAATGATCACTGTTTATTTACTAACACACAAGTTTCCGGAGAGTAGGAATTGTTGTTCGGCTGCTGCCCTAAACCAAACGGGAGGCTGGTAATAAATATGTTACGAGAAGGCTCAGTCTCACTTGGGCATTAGGTCGAAAGCATAGTGATTAAAAATAATATGCCTTGGAAAGGTCACATTCCTTAAATCTTCCAGGCATGGATTACTGATTAACCTAAATACATTCATAATTGGCAGTTTATAGCAGGCAGCACAGAGGAGACGATGGTTTGGAATTAAAAGACTTTTTACACATTTACAGCCTCTGCAGAAGGCTACTGGCTCCATCCCATCAAATCCTGACTACAGCTGCCCTAAGAACTACTACACAACTTTCTTGACACATGTAAAAGGTGCTTCTTTAGAATGTGTAAGAGAGAACGCTGCAGTGTCTGTCGGTAAGAGGCTGGCTGAATGATGGCCATGTTACATTGTGGAACACTGTAAAATCTCCCTGTGGTGGTGAATATTGTCAACTCCAGGATCTAGACTTACCTCAGAGACACATCTCTGGGTACATCTGTGAGGGAGTTTCTAGACTGGGTTAATTGAAGTAGGAGGTCCCACACTTACTGTGGAGGGGTGTGGCATTATTCCATGGGCTACAGATACTGTATGGCCTGCTACCTCATAGCCCTGGTGTAACGAACTGTAGCCCCTTGACCTGAGAGCCAACACAGACTCTGAATTCCTAAAGTTGCTTCTGCCAAGTATTTTGCCACAGCAATGTGGAAGATAACTAAACAGTACTTTAATAAAGAAGTTATGTATGTTGGCTGTATACCCGTTAAAGACTTTCCTAAGGACACCTGGAAGTGAAAAGCAGGCTAGCCACAGAAGGGCATCGCAATTTGGTGCCATTTCAGAAAAGTAAAGGGGAGGTGAGAAACATCATCTATGCTTGGAACGGAGAAGCTGGAACTCTTCTCTGTAATCTCTTTAAACTTCTTGAATTTTGAAGTAGATGCGTATATTAACCGTCCAGACAATGTATTTTCAAACTTAGTTCTATTTCTCTTTCCTTTGACTCTTCCCAGACAAACTATAAATTTGCTTCCCCCTATCTCTGTGTCTCCTTATCTCCCCCAAATCTCTGCTAGGAATGTCATCTGTCTTTCTCTTCTGATGAAACCCTACATTTCCAACATCATGCTTCGTGAATTCTTCTGTTCAAGCCAGTTCCCATTGGAAACGACTTCTTTTCCTCCGGGTACTGGTGAGAACCCACTGGAGCCCTACTCATCACAGCTCAGCAGTGGCCACATCATGTACCATCCATCTTCCTACTACAGCCTCCACCTACTGGCTTACATGGTGTGCTTCCCAGGACTGAATGCTTTTCTCTTCTCTACATCCCTGAGCCCCTGGTGAACAGGAGGTTCTCAGACTACAGCGGCTAACATTAATATCGCAGGAACGGGAAGCTTGTCACTCAGGGCTCACTGGAAAGGATCCCAATTCGGATCACTTCTCTTCCCTTTAACAAAATAAAACACGATGCTACCTAAAAGGACACTGCACCGTGAGTTTCCAGGTCTGGGAACCCACTGTATGCTACAGAGCAGTGCTCCGTGAAAAACCCCTGATAAATATTAGGAATCTTCCTAAGGACCGTAAGGAGCTCACTCATGCTGGCCTACAGGTCCAGGGATCGGCTGCTCCCGCCGTTTCAGATTCCAGCTCGGGCCTACTGTGCATCCACCAGCACAAGGACCAGCATCTGTACAGGAATGTGCTCAACCAAAATCGTATAAAAGTCAAATTGTTATATAACAGACACCAGACTTACAGCAACAACTCAACAGTCAGAATTCTACACTTCTTTGGTAATCTAAATAAATATATATGCTTATCATTGTGCTGTATCAGATAATGTTTTCTAAGCTATATCAATACAAAGCTGTATGAAGAGCTGTGCCTTACTTCTTATTTGAAATTAGGGATCTACTACGTGCTGGACACCATCGTAGGAGTCAATTTATACCTAATGAATGCTGTCCTCGCTCCTATCAAGTCCACAGACACTAAACATGTTAACTTCCACAGTTCCTAGCCTTTTGCTTTCAAATTTCCACTTGAAATTTTTTTTAATGTAAAGAGAGTAGACACAAAGTACACAGGAGAGGAAACAAGAGGACTCAGAGGGATGAGAGAAACCTCTGCATTAAGAGGTGGCAGTCATGGGTCCCCATAGCATGGCTCCTCTTCCACAGCTGCTTATCTGTTTCTCTTCAGATGGTCTGAGAAGCAACGGCTACATGAGATAGCTGAGTTTTGTAATGGGACATCTAATTAAGCTGACAAATGTCACATGCTGTTTGCTACTAGAATACTCTATTAGTAAACCATCTGAACTAGAATGTGAGGGGAGACGCGTACCAATCTAAGCTCTAAACTTAACTCCTGGCTTGTCTGTATCCCTGAATCCTTCCTAGGTTTCTGTGTCCTACAGTTTGACTCACAGTCAACTGTTTTCAGCCTCAACAGTAAATAAATTTTATCTGCTACAACCATGAAGAGCCCCTTCTCTCTGAGCCCTATGCAGCTGCTAGCAGTGCTAACCACCGGGTACATTTGGAGGCTCCTCTGCTCCTGAATGCAGAAAGGACACGGTTCTTCCTCTCACTCTCTAGTTCTCTCCCTGACTCGGCTCTGCCCTGTGCTGGCCTCTGCTTCTCTCTCCGTTGTTCCTCCATGTAGTTCAAATGCCAACCCCCATTGTTCTTTCTGTAAGATCTCTTACAAACTGTCACTGAAAAGTTCTTCTTAGATGTTTCTAAAGGGCCCTTGTCTGTTTAATTCCTCCCGTAGCCTTTCCATGGGACTCTACTCTGTACTGTGAGGCTTCAGCAGGGGTGTGGGGAGGGAAACAAGTGAGTGTAGCTCAGAAAGACACACCTGCAGGCTCTCACCTGCAGAGCCTAGCTTACAAGCGTCACTTGTGTGCTCCTATCTATGTGGGTGTGAGCAGGCACAGAGATCAAGAAGCTAGAAGGGTTCAGGGGTCGGTGAGTGGAGACAAAGACAGACAATCAGCCAAAGCCAACTGTACAAACCTGCCATAAGAAAACACATTACACTGTGCACTAACTTAAATAAATTCAGAAAATCAAATTAAATTTAAAAACAGGAACACAGTTTCATGTGGGTTCAAACTGTAACTGCAACTTAGACAGGATATAAGTTCCTAGAGCTGCAGCTCCCACTTTTGTGGAACATGCACACTGCCCTTTCTGAGGGGAGGCTGGATGAAATGCAGATGACAATGGCGATAACCTTTAAATATCACTTACTATATGCCAGCTACAGCTAAGAGATTTGTGTCTATGTATTTGTTTAATCCTCACTAAGAATCCTATTATTAGGTCCCATTACAGGTGAGGCAGCTGGGCACGGACTTGGAGCAGATCCCCATGGTGGTAAGAACTCAAAACACCACCAATAGCTGTTCTTAGATCGTCCTGGCCACTCTCAGACATACAGCCCGCCTAATCCACTGCTCCGTTCATCTAAACTCTGCTAGGAGACTTCCACATGACACTTTATCAACAGAAAGAAATGACGAACTCCAAACTGCAGGACTAGGTGGACGGTTCAGTGGGTAAAGATTTGCCCTGTTAACATAAGGACCTGAGTTCAGATCCTGGGCACCTAGAAACCAGCAGGAACTGGTGCCCACTTGTAACACCAAAACTAAGAGAGTGGAGACAGGAAGGTCTTTGGAACTCAATGACCAGCCAGTCTAGCTACATGGATAAACTCCGGGTTCAATCTCAAAACCTAAGGTAGGGAAAGAACAGAAGACTCTTGATGTTGGACTCTGGCCTCCACAAACACACATACATGAATACACACAAACACAAGTACATATGAACATAGCAAGTCCATATTTTGCTCCTCTCCATCGCAGCTCACCAGACACAGAGCACAGTCTCCCCTTCCTGCCTTTCCTGTCTCCTGCTCCCTCTCTCACTCAGCTCTAGCACAGGATTCCTCACCCCTTGTATTCTTCCTTCTTCCTTCATTTCCACTCCCTCTACCCCTGTCCTGCCTGGAGCATGGGTTTTGCAGGCAAACAAACTGTTAAATATACAATTGGGGTAAGTGGTGAACTCATATCAAGGTTGATGGAAACAGGGTGCCAACTCTCCAAAACTTCCTCATATGACCAGGTAATGGAGGCATAGCAGATCAAGCCCACCTGAGTGCATGGGCAACAAGCCACAGACACAAGAGCAGAGACATATATATGATCAGGTGCCATTTCCTTGCAGACTCTCCAGGAACAGTATTCAAGAGGCCTTAAAGGCAATCCAAAACCCAAACATAATAGCATCTTAAAGCAGAGCGTCATGTGGGAGTTGGGTGGAGGGGAGTGGCTAACAGCATGAAGATTTGTGCCGTCTCAGTAAAGAACACCATCATGAACTTGAGCAGGAAGGATCACAGTAATCAGAGGCCAAAGGGTCAGTGTATATTTACTGGTTTTGTTTAAATGTCATGAGAAAGAAAGCCAACTCCTATCTCAGGCAGAGGGGGGGAAGCTAACCACAGCAAAGCCATTCTTAAGGGTTTTATATTAGCCCCATGACAGGCCAGCACTATAGACCGCCAACTGTCAATACACTTGACAGAACCACTTAAGCTAATTAACTAGTTAGAGCTTTGAAATGCAAGGGGAACTGTATTGCACAATTATCCTAAAACTGCAAACTGCTAAATAAATATTGCATGCCTTTGGTAAATAAATAACATGGCCATTTTATGATGTATTATTATTGAACATGACTGAATACAAGAGTATACAAAAGTCAGTAAAGTTTTTAAAACTTGAATTAAAATATATATTAAAGAAAAACAGCTCATAAGCAGAGGACCCTATACTATTGCCTTACACATTGAAAGATTCATTGAAGGCCAGATCAAATCAGTAAGTTTATGCAAATAGATACCTAAAATGCATGATTAACATGTAAGAAACAAAGAACAATCCTTTACAGTCTTCTTGCAGAACAAGAAAGATTAGACACCCAAAAATATCATTTTTTCAGCCATTTGTCTTACAGAATTCTGATCATAATTTCCTTTAGAAATAACAGCTGGGCTGGAGAGAGAGCTCAGCGGTTAAGATCACTTGCTGAACTTGCAGACGATGTGGGTTCAATTTTCAACACTCACATGTCAGCCCACGGCCATCTCTAACTCCAGTTCTAGGAGACCTCTTATGACCTATACAGGAGCCAGGTATGTACATGGTACATATACATACCGACATGCAGGCACACAGTGGTATAAATAAAATAAAACTCTTTTAAGATAACTATCACAGTATAATTTTAAAAAAACAATGTGTCAATCTTTATAATTAAAGACAAGATCATTTTACAATAATATGACAAACGAAAGCAACATTGTAGTCAGAAAGTGAATTGGTTTAAAACAAAGTTAAAATGTACACAATAGTTCTCCCAGGTCATGACACAACACTAGCCTATACTAGACTCTTCCTAGGTTCTAGCTATGTCTGCCTAGTCCTGTCCAACTCATTTTTCTGACTTGGAGTGCTGACAGGGAGGGTCTACCTGCGTCTCTGACATAGCATAAGGTCTGGTCTATGAAGCACACAGTAAGAAGCTGGAAGGTTTGCCTTCACGGCTCTCTCTGCCTCAGCCTGGGAGCCCACTGAGAATGGAATCCTCGCATTGGTCCTTGTGTAGTTAATGCCTACAACAGTGCCTGACATAACAGGTAATTAAATATCATAACTATTAAATGAAATAACTTAATGTCTAATTTACTGTAGCCAGCCTGGGCGATTATAATAGACTACTATGTAGCTCACTAACAGAAGGTTGATTTCCTAAAGAATAATATCTAATTTATTAAATGATGGTGAGGTTGCTCAATATGAGCCCCTGAGATAACTAATTTCTGGATATGAGCAAACTGTTAGTATATTTATTTTTTCCTTCATTTATGTACTCTTTGGCTCAGATATCTTAATTGCAGATGTAAGGTGCTGATCAGTTATCCAAAGATTTGTTCACAAAATACATTGCTCAAAAAAAAAAAAAAAAAGAAAAAAAGAAAAGAAAAGAATGCCCCACACGGTAGGAGAGGGCTCCTACTAGCTTTGTTAGCCATCAGCCACTAAAAAATTCATGATGGATGATGTCTGTCAGCAAATATTACATTGTTACAAAACTCCTGCTGAACCAGACCTGGTGGTGTTAGCATGTCATCCTAGCTACTTCAGGACATTGAGGCAAGGGGGATGGCAAGTTCAAGGTCCACCTTAACTACAAAAAGAGTTCAAAGCCAGCCTGAGCAACTTAAGGAGGCCATGTCTTAAAATAGAAGGTAAAAAGAGGGCTGAGGTCTATGGCGCAGGCATAGAATGCTTGACTAGAAAGCACACATGCTAAGTTCCACGCCCAATACTACCAAAAAGAAAAAAAAGAAAACGAAGTTTCCTGTCATAGCCTCTGGAACTGTTCATGAGAAGCCCAGCAATCCTGGTGTGTAGGAAGTGGGGAGTGGCTTGTGAACTGAGAGGGAAGCAAGAATCCAGCTAAGGACCTCTCTGACCCCACGCATCATTACTGCACCAGCATCCCTTGTCTGTTACTTATTTTTGCCTGTGTTCCAGCACAGTACAGGCAGTGAGCATGATTGAGCATGAAAGCACGACCCCTGTTCTCTTCTCCAATCACAGATCCTTTGGCAACTACTACTCAGTGGCCCACCTGCTCTGTAGTTAGCTCAGTCTTAGCCACATAGAAGGACAAACTAGAGTAGGAAAGTTCCTGCTTTATGTGAATGTGTTGTTTTTATAAATATACTGTTCCTGTTTATTTCACATCATCAAAAACTCCTTGATTCATCAGTTAACTTTATAGTTTCATTTTCTGCTCATGTTTATATACACAGACACATGTAAATCACCTCTGTGTAATGTCATTATATATGTTGAGTAGTGTCTCAATAATTCAGAGTAACCAGAGATTAATGACCCCCCCTCCCACCCCAACGATCCTCTCTTCTCAAGCATGCAAACACTAGTATATTGGTTTATTCCTGTTTAGTGCCCTGGCTGGACAGTAACACTATCAAGTATATTTCCTTGAGTTAAAAAACAAAATCTCAGGTTGATGAATGCACTGGTACCAATGGGAAAAGAGAGGTGAAATCTGAACATGTCTGCCTGAGTCCAGAGAATATGAACTTGGCAATAAAGTACCAAGGAAGCATAGCAGAAATGGAAAAAGGAACCCAGCAAGGTCTCCTCAGACACAGGTCCAGAGCGCATGTGCTGCATGTGCTTGCTACTCTGGCGGCACTGTGAACACCTGAGGTGATCTGACTTAGGAAGACAAGGTTTCCTTTGGCTTACAGTTTTGAAAATTCCAGTCAGGTGGATTGGTTGATTGGTCTGGTTGGTTCTGCCATGAGGGCACAGGCACATAGCAATCATCTCATGGCAGCAAAGAAGCAGCTGAGATCCAAATATCTCTTTTAAGATCATGTTCCCAATGGCCTAACTTCTGTCCACTACACTGACCTCCTAATGATTCCACCAGGTCCCATAGCACCAAGCTTTCAATACAAGGGACTCAGAAGAATGCTCCAGACTGAAAGGCCAGCACTATGTAAGGACATATCTAGGGCTCTGTAGTATCTGAAAAGTGCTATACAGATATAGATTGGTAATCTTTGCAGCCAAGAGTCTGATGAAATACACCCATCCAAATTCCACATCCAGGGAAACTCCTTGTGACAGTAATTGACTTAGTTCACATTTCAATGCATCAGCTTTTAAATGAGAACTGAAATCATTTGGATTAACTACTTGACTAGCTTGTTTCTAGAGTTTGTTGAGAAAATGGAATGAAATAGAACTCTACTGGGTTAATGAGATAAACTGGAAAGAGCCGGTGTCAAGCCCTCTCCAGAGCTGCTTCCTGTTTCCCCAGCTTCTGCTCCAAGCCTGCAAGGCTGCAGAAACAAGCCTATCACACATGCACAAGCCATTCCTACTCAACATCCACCTGTGGGCATACCACCCCAGCGTAAAAGGAACTCAAAGCTGAAAAGGGCAGGGGACAGGAGGAGGAGTCTAGTACGAGATGAAGAAGAACAGACTACAGAGGCCACAGACCACATACACCAGTGATGCTGTATAAATTCAAACTTTCTGACACTCTGTCTAGTGTGGAGAGTATAGCTGGTGGCCAAACCTGAGCAGCAGGCTTCCCTCTTTTCTACTGCGTAAAATCTGTGCTATGACAAGGCTGTGACACTATGGACCTGAGTTTTAGCCCCTAACTATTCTACTCTGCTTGTCAACTCCTATTAATAGCAGAGTCCTTTAGAGTTCCCCAATCAATATGCTATGTTTATTTCTTTAATGTACTGCAGTACTAAAAACAGTTTAAGGAATAAGGAGGTTGGATGAGTCCTCAGTTGGATAAATCTTTAAAGAGAAACCTGAGGCTTCCCAAAGCCACCAAGGCTGCCAGGGAAGGCCCACATCAGAGCCCATGCTCCCAGAAGCTCCTTCAGTTCTTGAATCCCAACTGTGCATTTTTTTCTCTAAATCATTTGGAAATTTAGACAAGAAAATAATAATCCATGTAGAAAAAAAGTAATTTACACACAAATCTGTAATAATATAATAAAGATAAAGATAAACACTGGAAAATGATCTTTCTGAAGTTAGAAATTCTATGTATAAACGAGTTAGACACTGTTCACAGCCTTTGAATGCAACCTGGAAATGTACTATTCTAGTCTCAAGACAGACATAAAGACCATGCATGTGCAAACACAGACACATATACACTTCACAGGGGTCAGACAAGTGGGCAACCTGCATGAATTCAGAAAATGAATTCACTGTATCTTAACAGTTATCATACAAGTTAAAAAACAAACTGGTAAGGGACGTGGGGAGAGGGCTCAGCGAGTAGAGCTTGTTGCACAAGCTGAGTCTCTGAACTGAGATGCCCAGCAGCCATGTAAGGAGCTAGATGTCATCCCAGGACAGAAGAACTCCAGGAGCTCACTGGCTGGACAGACTAGCCTCATCCATGAACTCTAGGTTCAGTGTCAGACACTGTTTAAAAACAAATAAATGAACAAACAAATAAAGACATAAATAAATGCTTTTAGAGTGGAGAACAATAGAGAAAGTCACCTGAGATTGAACTCGGGCCTCCACATACCCCATCAAAAACCTTTTTGAGTCTTTTTGAATCGGATGTATGTCTTCACTCTTGATTCAGATGTTTCTATCTTCCTCTGGCATCCAAGTAGCTAAGCTGCTAAACAATTCCTTTATAATTACACAGTGGCATTTATAAGTCAACATGAAAAATCAGAAAACACCACTATGTGATCACCTATAAGAAATGTAACCCCTGTAAAGTATCGGTGTTTGCACATGCATGGTCTTTATGTTTGACTTAAGACTAGAATAGTATATTTCCAGGTTGCATTCATGGGATGTGAACAGTGTCTCACTCATTTATATATCGAATTTCTAACTTCAGAAAGATGGTTTTCCAGTGTCTAGTTTCATCTTTATTGTTGTACTGTTGCAGATTTGTAGGAAATTATATTTTACTTTTAAGGTAAAATGGGAAGAACTACTTCCCAAAGGTTTTTTAGGGGGCCTGGGGAGGACATACGTATGTATCTGTTTATGGAAGACAGACAACACCCCTGGTATCATTCCTCAGAAGATGAGCCCCTATATTTTTAGAGCAGGATCCTCACTCACTTAGCTAAGCTTAGCAATTAGGCTAGGCTAACAGGCTAACGAGACTAAGAAATCCTCCTGCCTCCACCTCCCCAGCACTGGAGTTATAAACACAGACCACCACAGCTGACTTTTCCTGTGTGTGCTAGGGATAGACTTCAGGTCCTCACAGTTGTGAGGCAAATGCATTACTGGCTGACCTATCTTTATCAGGCCCGGTTTCCAACATTTTACACCATCTGTTGTTCTTAATGTTTCCACAAACTTGCACATATAACCCAATCCCAAGATTATCTTCATTTTTTCAAATAAAGACAGGAAGGCACAAATGATTGGAGAAACTAAATTTGTTTTAGTAACTGCAAAACAATCACTTATTACATTTATGAGTGACAAGGAAAAAAAGCCAAATAAAACAGAATAACAGGTTTTGAAAATAAAGGGTTCTATTGAATATGCTAATGAGAAATCTATAGAAATGTCGAATTATCCGACTTGTAACAAGCCAAAGTATGAATAACTAAGTCTCTATCAACCAGATACGTTCACACCTGTATAAGAGCAAAAGAACCATAATAAGTTTCCACAGTTACAATGAAATCTATTGTTGAGTTTAGGATAAAGTTTATATTAACTAATAGGCTCAATACTGTTGAAACTTAAGTATGCCAGTTTCTATTTTTAAGCTATACAAATAGATAAGGGAAAATTGCAATCAAGAAGAAAAACAACATTGTGATTTATTTAAGCACCTCAAAATGTCATCGTGAAATGGCCCACTCGGGGAAAAAAAAACTACTTCAAAGTATTTGCCTTTCAATGCATATTCCTATTCCACTTGGAAAATTTAATTGTGTTTTGTGTGTGACCTTTAAAGCATCGCTGTCACAGCTTGATAGTAACATCCCAATAATCTCAATAAAGCATCTACCACAGATGGGAGGTCATAAAATCATAATAGAAATGCTCAAACTTTATAATAGTATTTAGGAGAAATTTCTTTTCTTACACTTAGTCTTTCCCTCTTCACAAATGAATATTGTGCTTCCAAGTGATTTTCTTAGGAAGACACAATGAAAAATGCTGAAGTGCGCCTGCCATTGTTCTCTGAAGGGCTGCGCATTACCATCGCTCAGTGCTTTAGTCCTCATTAAAGCCTCCCCTAAGAAGCGTATTTTAGACCCGTCCTCTGTACATGCTACTGAGCCCCACACCCACATGCCGGGCTTTCTCGTTCTCGGCTCTTTATGCATGTATTTTCTGTATGTTATTTTCTGTAAATGGCGGTGCTTTGGTGTGAAGGAGTCACATGAAAGCCACATTTCACAAACCACAGTGAACTCCGCGACGGTCAGGCCATGTTGTGCTTCCATCCTGCTTCCTGCAATGGCCAGCTCAGGGGATACCTACGGCAGGTGTTTGTTCCTCCTAATTGGCAGATACAGGAGACAGGCTATAAATACACACAAGCATGAACAGCAGCTAAGAGCAGTGCCATGCACTGGCCTTCCAGAGTGCAGGCTGCTGATTAATGGTACATTTGAATGGTTATGCACTTGTATAAATGGCATTTGCTCACATTTTGACCAGCATTCAAATGGATACTTCACAATTTAAGTTTCTGATAAAAAAAGAGATGAGTTGTACATTCTAATATTAGTAAGTATTAAATCACTATACACAGATAGTATCAGCCCCACAGACCAGACAGTAAAGCTAAGGCTCAAAAAGTACCTTTACTGCTCATGGTTGAGTAGGAAGGGATCAAACCTGGTCTTAGTATATAGTAAACTACGGACAGTTTGGCCTGGTCACAACCTCAGACCAGTTATACCAGCTCTATCCAGGAATGTTTGGGATCTACTGTTTGATGCTATAAGTGCCCCCCCTCTCTCTCTGCTTTCTTTTTTTCTTTCTAAAACAACAAACAAACACTTTCAACCAAACCTTACTGAATGCTAGCAATCCTGTTTTTAAGGCTACACATTGAGTCTTTCACTGTAACATGATATCCTTTGAAGCGAAAAAACTTTATTTAATATAATTAATATAAATAATTTCTATAATTCAGATTTTGCATCCATATTATGTCCGACTCTACGTAATCTGATCTTTGAGTATCTCTCAAACCCTTAGTCATAAGGTTATCCTAAAGCAAACCCTTGGTGTTGGTCCAAAAGGCTAATAACATGAGGAATGGACCTGGCGGGCGAGCATTATCTGTGCTGTTGCTGGACGGTCAGCATCCTGTGCTTACTCCAGAGTACAGTAGAGAGCAGAGGGCTGTCAGGCTACAAGTAGCAGCAGGGATCTAGTCAGGACAGTGTTCTATGATTGCTCACCTCACAGTGGCACTTGCTACCATCACTCCTGTCCCCCTTATCTCTGGCCTGGTCAGACACGGAAGTTGGGCCAACTGGGGAGGCCTATGGAAGCCTGGAGCTTGCTTCCTAAGCAATGCTCCTGCCACAAACACGACTTTGAAGGTCAAATTCTCTTGTGTATCAGATTCTTCCTCTGTTAATATGAGAGAAACAAAACAACAACAAACATGAACTGCCTGCTTATGCCATATTTTCAATGATGTGGGAAGGACCAGGAGCCACCATTCCAAGATGTAAACAAAGCCCTATATCACAACAGTTCCCCCAGGGTCTGTGGACTTACTTTGCATGATCTCATTTTCCCAAAGGTGACCATGGCTCACAAAGGTTCAGTGAAGAAATCTGAAAGTCACTTGTAGGTTTTGAATAACCTATTGCAGAACATTGTGGTTACCAAGCTAACTTTAATAACACAGAGGATTCCATATTTTGTCTTCTCAGGTATCTACTAGGGGCCTTAAAATGTGTCCCCCAGAGATAAAAATGGGAGACGACATATATTCCTGTGTAAACCCCTTCCTGCCCAAGCTTGCTACCCAATGGGTAACTACCATCTGGAACCCTTTGCATAGTTTTATGACCATCAATACCTTTGTACAATACAGATGTTAAGTATATTTTAAATACACATTGATTTATGCATTTCAGTCCTGTTTATGAAATGGGTTGATGTCTTCAGGGCTTACTTTGTATTTATGTTTATAAGATTATAAAATGTTTACAAAAATCATATTATATTTATTATTGTGTTGTGTATTGTATTTATAAAATGGGTTGTAATTTTCAGGACTTACTTTGTTCATCTGTTATTAAAATTCAGCTGTATGGGGATGAAACTGCTGAATGGTGATGGCTTCCAGAAATGTTTTCACTCACAGAAATGATAAAAATGCAGCCACAGCCTTCAAACCCGGAATTTTCAAAGTTCTAGAAATTAACCAGAGATACACAACAACCTATTGCATTATTCAGGGAAAACGCTGATGCTCTGTTGGCAGCTTGGCTCATGGCATTTTAACATGACCTAGGGCATCTATTCTCTGAAGCTCTGTGGTAGCCTTCAAATCTAGTCACAGTCTACACAAAATGCTCCATCCTGGAGCCACAGTGAAAACACATCAGGTTCAGAACTCTGCAAAAAGAGCACCAACTCCAGCATGGTGGCTCTTTGACCCTCCAGCTCTGTGGGAAAGCCCAATTCACAAAGCATTAGCATTATTTGATGTTCAGGAGAGCTTACTCAGCAGAAAAAGCCCAGTCTCTAGGGCTTTTGTCAAAAACAATCAGCTACAATTGATTAACATCACAGCTATTAAGTTTGCCATACCAGCTGGGCAAACAAGAGTCAGGTCAAAAACTTAAAAGGAAGGTTCATGAAATTAAATGTCTACAAGGGACATTAGAACTCATGTACCACTGTGGGGTTATGTGAATGACCAGCGGAGATCCAGGAGTCCCCTAATCTCTCAGTTGTTGATGATCTTAAGTCCCACATAACCAGAGAATAAAGACTAAAGCAGATTCCTAATCTATCTGACAGAGGAATGGCCAACATAAACACAGAGCCCCCAAATGACCGCAACATTTATTGGTGAAATGGATTTCACAAGTCTTCGTCTGCTCATTCTGCTTGCTAATAAACAAACCATGAAAGAAACTTCAGTGGCCACACACAGTACAGAGAGGTGACTTCATCAGATAAGTACAGGAGACACACACAGAGTCACACATAGCCAGTGACATACACAGCCACCACAGTAACAGAAGACACCCTGGGAAGGTGTGGAGTCCCCAAATCTATACAGTGAGTCATTACAAATTTCCAGTATTAACAGAAAATGAGACATGTAAGGACACATAACATTGTCTATGTGCAGGAAGAAGCAGAGGATGGGAGTTGTCCCTGAGGAAGCTTAGGCAAAGGGTGCAACACAAAGGCTTTAAGGCAATGATCACAAATATGTACAGCACATGGCTAAATAATTAAAATGTGAGAACACTATCTCACCAGGAAAATTTTTTTAAAAGAGATAGACATTATTAAAAGAAAGCAAAAAAAAAAAAAAAAAAATCTCTGAAGTTGGAAAGTACAACAATTAAGGAAATGCTTACACCAGGGCACAACTCACAGACTAAGTGGCAGAAAAACCATCGAACTCAACAGTCCATCAATTAAGATTACACAGTCTAAGGAGAGAAGAAAACCAACACAGTTCTGACATCTCTGGGGCAGTCCATCATGAAATCATTTGAAAATATCAAATGCAGAGGCTGGTGAGATGACTCAGAAGGGAAAAGTGCTTGCTGCTAAGACAGACAGCCTGAAATCAATTCCAGAACCAACATGGTGGAAAGAAGTGATTCCTACAAACTGTCCTCTGACACCTTGGGATGGCAACAAATACAAATTAATACACACAAATAAATAAATGTAATAAAATGTTTAACCAGCTGTATTTTTCTATATGACAATAAAAAATGAATAACATTATAGTATAGTTCCATTCACACTAGCATTATAGAGAGTAAATTATTTACAGATAAATTTAATAGAAGAATTGAAAGATTTTCACCCTAAAATTTACAAAAGTTTGTGGAAGTTAAAGACTTTGAAAAATTATTAAGTATCCAGTATACAAAGGTTATAACAACTCAATATTATTTAGGTATCCATTCTTTCAAAATTGATCTACAGATTCAAAACCATTCCTATCAAAATTCCAGGAAATTCTTTCAAAAAAGTGACAAGCAGGTCTTCAATTGTATATAGGCATGTGAAACATTTAGAATAACTAAATCTATCTGGAGGACTTTTACTTTCAAAACTTCTATCACGATCCAACAATCAAGTCAGGTTAGTTCTCACAAAAAGAGAAGGCAATGAAGAATTAGAATCAGAGAAAAGCCACACATTTAAGATAGAATGGTTATTTTAAAGGAAGATGCCAAGGATTCAACAGAAGAAAGGAAATGGCTTAACAGATAAAACCAGAATGTCTACATCAAAAAGATGATCTGAGATGCCTTCCCTCCAAACAACGTGCACTAATACTAACTTAGAAAGACCACAGACTCAGAAACCTTCACTATCTAATTGAAGCTAATTATTTCTTACACACAATACTGGAAGCAGAGCTTATGGAAGAAAATGTATTGATAAATTAAACCCTATCAAAATGTATAATCTTTTCACTTGTGACATCATGAAGCAAAGGAGAACAGACTGAGAGAGCATGCTCACATGTTCTATATCATATAAGTAACTTATATGCAGAAAAGCTGCCATGGCAGAGTATGAGCCGAAACATGAAGACACTTCACTGAAGCAGGGTTTGAGAATGGGCGATGGTTGCAGGAAAAGATGGTTAACATCATGTGCCACTGGCAAAGCACAAATTAAAACGGAGAGGAGCTGTTACTTCATATACTAGAACAATGAGAGCACACAAGGCAGACGGTACCATGGGTTTGAAAGGCTATAAAACAGCAGGACCCTCCACACACTGCTAGTGGAAGTGAAAGTACAGCCTGGGTTGGACTACCGTCTGTCAGTTTCTCAAATGCTTAAATACAAAATGACCACATGACCCAGCAAGTCTGTCTATTCCTGGATAATTAAACTTTTTTTTTTCCACACAGAGAGAGATATTCACATAAACGTTTAAAGCAGCTCAATCTATAATAACTAAAATGACAAATAAAACAAAATATGCATCAATTGTTGAATGGAAAGAGATTTGTTTTATTTACACAGCCAAACACTCTTTGGTAATAAAAAAGAGACACAGATTGCTGACACATTATATAGTTGCAGAAAAAAGTTTAAAACCATGTTCATAATGAAATGAGCTTGATACAAAAGATGGCACACCATATGCTACCATGTCTAAACATACCTCTGAAAGGTGAGTGTGTAGAAAGAACCGAGCAGTGGGTACTTGGGGGTGCTGGAAGATGGAAACAGTTACCTATAGGTCTTATAGGTAGATAGGAGTGAATTTAAGTGTTTTAAAACCTTTAGAGTGGTGGTCATACAATTCAACTGTGTGCTTGAAATAGTATGATGTGAAATGCACCTCTGTAAGACATGTTCAAAACCTTAGTAAGGAGCTACGTCACCATGTGCTTGCTGTGTCATAGTCCACTGCACAAGTGTGCGGTTGATTCGTCTAGTCCCTTCCCACTGGCCATTCTGTTTGTTTCTGAGAGTTCTGCTGCACTGAATGGAGTCAGGGTGAATGTCATCAATGTTCCCAGCATATACAATAATGGCTTCTCACAGTTACGTAACGATAAGCTCTGAATTGCCATTTAAATGAAATTTCAATTTCGTGTATCAGGGTGGTTTTTCAAAGTAAAAGGACAATCTAGGCATCAGTGCCACAACAGGGATGCGTGAGCTGTTCTGTGGATTCAGATCCTCTCCAGACAACTTTTGCTTTCAGACCTACACCAAGAGAGTAGCTGGCAATCAAGCCCATGTAACTGCTGCGTGTTTGGTTTAGGTAGATGCTCTGTCGTGATGAATCACCCAGTTATCTTCCAACTTCTTGACTCTTACCAGGGTTGCAGTGAGCATCCATGACTGTAGAGGTGCCTCCCTCCTAGCATCGCTCTTGGGTGTGAATATGAAAACAAGCGTTGGCAAGGATCTGTAAGAACCGGAATCTGAATGCATCCTCAGAAGGGACAGTGGTGCGCCCACTACTGAAAATGTGTTAGCAGTCTTCATAAAGCTGGACACTGTGACCACATGACGGCACGGTTCTACTCCTGGGTATAAGGCTGAAGGAACTATAACAGAGTCAAAGGTGCTCCTGTAAACCAGCGTTCACTGCAGGAAAGGCGGCACGTACACACAGTTTAATTTTATCCAGTTTAAAAAGGAAACAGAGACAGGCATGATGATGCACAGCAATAGTCTCACCACCAGAGAGGCTGAGGCAGGAGAATCACAGGGAGTTCAAAACAAGCTCAGAGTATATAAAAGGCCCTGTCTCAAAAACACAAAAATGATACCACTCCCCAAAGAATGAATTTATAGAACATGCTATAAATTTGTGCAAAAGATATGAAACAAAATATAGCACATACAAAATGAAATCAGCTGGATAGTTCCACTTATTTGGAGCTCCTAGAACTGGAGAATGAATAAAGACACAAAGGGAGTTCGATGCCCCCAGCATCTGGGAGAAGGAATGTGGAAATGCCTCAGATGAAGTCAGTGTCTGTTCGGAACACTTAGAAACAGACCCTGGTAAGCATCAGCCAACACGGAATAGAATGGGCCTAATCATGTACCTAATCATATGCCAGGTATATTTTAAAATGCCACAATAAAAGTAAGACAATTTTTTTTGTCTTGTCTTACTCATGCAGTCAACCAAAAGATGACAAATTCAACTTCCATGAAAGATGTGACAACTCTTCCTTGTGTCTCACCTTAAATCAAGCAAGACTTAGAGACTTCAGAGGCCAAAAGAACACAATCAAAATGATAGTCTAAGATGTCAAGGCCACATCCCAGGAGGCTCAATGGATTAAGGAATAATATTCTCCCAGGGGATTCCGCTGTGAGAGCGTGCTAGAGAGGGCATGGATGGGCTCGCTGATGGATGGTCCTCCCTCGTGTCCTTCTCTAACTATTCCCACCCAGGCATCACATGAAGGATGCCTTCTTGACCTTCCAAGACCAGCTCACACACTGCTAAATCTTGCTACATAAGCAAACTGCCCAGTCACGCCCTCCAAAATTCCTGACCTATCAAATCATGACAGTTAATAAAGCAGCTGCTGCTTCATGCCCCGGTGTCTTGGGATAATTTGTAATTCAACTGTAGATAACCAAGCAGGCATCAGTTCATTACTCTGGAAATTGGTAAAGGGAAAAAAAAAAAAAAAACTTGCACTCATCTTGTCCTTCCAGGACAGAGTATTTAAAGGTAACCACACAGCTCCCAGGTGCAAGGTCTGTAAAGCATTCCAGCTAAGCATAAGGGATGATCTAGGCAAGACCTGCAGTCTAGTGCCTCTGAAGGAAGCATGGCTCTGGAAAATCAGCAGTGCACACTAAAACCACAAGCGAAGATTCCCACCACCCAGGATATAGAGACATGCACATACCCTAGCAATCCCCTCCATGAAGTAGAGAAGGGAGGGAGGTCTCTATCCAGTACGAATATACTACATAAATATATAGAGTCAGATGCAACGCAGAAACCTAGATTGAGACTGCATCAAAGTACGCCAACCTTTAAAAGCCACCTTCAGAAACGACTGCTGAACTCTGAATACAGATAGGAAATTAGATGATACTAAGGTCTGTTCTGAGTTCCCTTCATCAGAACGGAACAAGAATCATATTGGAAGCAATACCTAACAGTTAGGGGTGCAAGGCAAAAAAACTATAGGTAAGAAGGCTTTGTGAATGCTGGGCCCGCCTTGGGAGTCTCCAGATAACAAGAAAACAAAACAAAGCAAACAACACCAATTCCCTAGAACTGTAACACTGAGGGTCCTCAAAGCTGCTGTAACGCATTGTTCTGCTTGGCTCTTTTGAGTTTCAAGATGAGCATGATGCAAATGTTTTCACTGTTCAGCAACTGACTGGAACTGGCCCTGTGAGTTAATATTGGCACATTCCATCATAAATGTGGGTGTTGGTGCACTTTCTGGGCTACAGTCATTTCAGTCAAGGCCTTGCATGTCTGAGGTTAAATTTAACCTCAGAGAGCATATAGATTTTGCCTGGTGATTATATGATAAAAGATGTTTTAGTTGGAACCGGGGAGGTGGCTCGGCTGGTAAAGTGCTCACTACACAAGCATGAGGATCAGAGTTTGGATCCCCAGTACCCATGGAAATGTGAAGTAGCTATAGTGACCCACCTGCAATCCCAGCATGCAGAAAGCAGAGACAAGGGAGCCCTGGAGCAAGCTGACTAGATAGAATAGCCTAATTGATGAGTTCTGGGTTCAAGTGAGAAACCCTGAAACATAAGGTGGCAAATGACTAAGGAAGGCACCTGACATCAAGCTCTGGCCTCCACACACATGTACGCATACACATGTGTATTAACATACATGCAATCATGTACATACACACTTGTGTATACCACATACATATACAAAAGCAAAAAATATCTTTTTAAAATTTTAATAAAATAAGTACTTTTGACTTGTATTCTCAGTATAATTATTTTTTATAGAAACTCATCGATAAGTGGATATTAGCCCCAAAGCTCAAAATACCCATAATACAACTCACAGACCATGTGAAGCTTAACAGGAAGGAAGGCCAAAGTATGGATGCATCTATCCCACTAGAAGGGGAACTAAATAATCATAGGAAGTAGAGAAAGGGAGGGTACTGGGTGGGAGAGGAGGAGAGAAGAAGGTGGGGAACAGGTTCAGCTATGGGAAGAGAGAGGAGAGAAGTCCAGAGGGCCAGAAGAATAAATAGAAATGTACAGCAATGGGGGACATGAAACAGTGGGAGGGGCAACCACTAGAAAGCCACAGATGCCAGGAATGAGAGAGGCTCCCAGGACCCAGTGGGGATGACATTAGCTGAAATACCCAACAGAGGGGAGAGAGAACCTGAAGAAAACACCTCCAGTAGATAGGCATGGCCCCCGCTGAGGGAAGGGGCCACCCACCCACCTCAAAACTTATAACCCAGAATTGCTCCTATCTAAAGAAAACACAAGGACAAAAAATGGAGCAGAGACTGAAGAAAAGGCCATTCAGAGACCACCCCACCTTGGGATCCAACTCATCCACAGACACCCCAACACTATTGCTGATGCCAAGAAATGCTTGCAGCACCTGACTAAGACAGATGCAGGCACTCACAGCCAACCATTGGATTGAGCCCAGAGACTGCAATGGAAAAGTCAGTGGAAGAATGGAAGAAGCTGAAGGGATTGCAATACCATCAGATGAACAACAATATCCCCGGACTCCTCAGAGCTCCCAGAGACTAAACCACCAATCAAAGAGTATACATGGGCGGATCCATGGCTCCCGCAACATATGTAGCAGAGGACTGCCTCATCTGGCACCAATGAGAGGGGAAGTTCTTGGTCCTGTGGGAGGATTGTTGCCTCAGTGAAGGAGGATGCTAGAGGAGTGAGGCAGGAGTAGGTGGGTGGGTGGGAGAGCACTCTCTTAGAGACAAAGGTGGGGTGGGATAGGGAGTTTGCAGAGGAGAGACTGGGAAGGGGGATAACATTTGACATGTAAACAAATAAAATAATAAAAAGTCTTCGACAAAAAAGAAATATTATATTCTACTACAGAAAAACAAACAGTAAAAAAAATTATCATTTCACTTATGGTTTAATTAAAAGTAAAAATTTCAAGGATAAATCTATTCTAAAGGGGGCATCTCTACTGCTAGCATTTCAGTTGGCCTTACGGTGCTGTCCTCAGCCCAACAATGCAGCAAGGGCCATGTGTGGCTGACAGGTCAGAGGAAAAGAATGATAAGCAGATGTCCTGAAGAGTTAGCTTGCACAGCATCTACCTTTTATTTCTCTGCCAGCCCAGGGCAAGTATTACACAAAGGCAGGAAACTGCAGAAGACACGGGCCACTCTATACAACCTTCCTTCCAGGTCTTCCTTGTCCTTTCTCAGTGTGATATTAAATCTTATTCAATATCCAAGCCCTTTTACTCCATTCTAAACCTGACCTGGTACAAAAGGTTGGGGAATTACTTAAAGAGCTACGGTTCCTCAGTTTCTTGCAGAACTCTAGTTCTGAAAAACAGCCAGAGCAGAGCTGGACTTATAGAAGAGAGGTCTTTTATCTGGGTTTCTAAACCATTAGAGTGCTTTATTTAATTTCTGCTTGTCGAGAGATGTATTAGGACATCTAGAAATGCCACAAATCATGAGGCTATTGGTAAAGGATATTCTCTCCCAGATCTGGAAGAGAGAAGGCCAAGATCATGACACCACCTCCCTGGTGGATGCAGACAACTGCTGGAATTCTAGGGCTCACGGCACTGTCACTCCGTTTTCACAAGCCAAGGTCTCTAGGTGTCTGTGACATGATCTGCCTCATCTGGAAGGACTCCAGTCCTTGCCCAGAGCCTATTCTAATCTTACATGACTTCATCTCAACTTGAGACTGTCTTCAAAGACCCTACATCCAAATATAGCTGTATTCATGAGCTTTGGGTAGCCACAACCTTTGAGGGGCAGGAAAGGATGCTCTCCAACTCCACAGAGAAGATATTTCCAAATAAAGTTTGGAAAGGAAGAGAATGCACAATTCTTTTTAAAATTGTTCTTATTGTGGTATTTTGTTGTTGTTGTCATTGTTGAAATGCAATCTCACTTAGAGCCCTAGCTAGTGTATAACTCACTATGCAGACCAGGCTGGCCTCGAACCCTCAGAGATATGCCTGCCTGTGCCTTCTGAGTACTGTGATGAAAGGTTTATACTCCCATACTTGGCTCCACAATTCTTATCTATGGTTTGGATGATGGAGACAACTATATTTGTCACAGTCAGCAGTAAATATTTAAAAGGTTGATGAGGAATCTCCAGTTCTCATATATGCCATAATATCTGACCATATGAGGAAACATAATTCTCTGCCAGCTAGCCATCTGGGGCAAACGGGCAGGAAGGGAACAGAAACATTTGGATCCATCAACCCAAAGGTGTAGTCTATAGACATATTATAACTTCTTCTCTATTTCACTAAGAGCAGCAAGAAGAATGAATATGATGTCCGTACCTTCCTTGGAAACCTTCTTGAGTAAATATGCAAGTACATGGTGACAAGCTCTTGCTTGTCATACAATGTACAGGAAACTTGGGTAAGCTTTCTACCTCTACCTAATAAGCCCATGCTCCTACACTTCCCAGTCACAAGTCACTCTTTTCCCTCTGAGACCATAGCAGAGCCTTTAATATCCATATCCTACCAGCAATCTTCTTAAGGTTACCTGGTTGCTTCAATGTCAACCTAGCTTTATTTGCTGACTCTGCATATTTCTAGGGATCTGTTATAGAAGCAATCCACTTCTAGGGACCAAGAACTCTTTTCCTATTGCCACTATAAGAAATTACCAATAGAGTATGCCTTAACACAAGAGAAATCCATTTTCTTCCTGTACTGGAGGCCAGAGGTCCAAAGCATTAGTGTCAAGGGGCTGTATCCAGATGCTTCCAGAGTGGCACTCCCTGCATCACTTGGCCCGGGGCCTCTTGCTGCAGTTGTCTTCATAGGTGGAACTGCAGCAGTTTCTCCTACTGCTTTCCTTAACTGCCCTGCTTAGCCACAGTTGTCTCTTGCCGACTTCTTTTTAAAGACTGGTGCACTGCACTTAAAGTCCATCCAGATGATCCAGGATAACCTCCACATGTCATGATCCTCCAGAAATGATCGGCAGCCCTCTTCTCCCGTGAAGGCAGCACACACACAGGTGCCAGGGATTACAGCAGGTACTGGAGTGGACAGCTACTCACCCTCCACTTAGAATGCTCTTCTTGTCCTAGTTCTTTCAGGTAGTTACTTTCTTGTCCTATGGCTTTTATTTAAGATGTCAATTCCCTGGTGCCGGAAGATGGCCTGAGTAGACAAAAGCACTTACTGCTCTTGCAGGGGACCTGAGTTCATTCAGCTCCCAGCACCCACAGGAAGCAGGTCACTACTGTCCATAACTCCAGCTACACCCTGTTCTGGCACATGCACATACTTTGCATGCACGCGTGCACACACACGCACATGTACACACACCAACACACACACACACACACACACAACACACAACTTAAAGTAGAGAGGCTTTAAAAACAATCCATTTTAGAATTTTTTGACAATCAAATTTACCCATCCCAGCAGCTGTCCCATGTGTCCAGGTGACACTGAAAATGTTATATACTTTCTGCCTGAGTAGCATGGGTTCTTCATGTGTAAACAGTTTACTGCAATATTAACAACTTCATAACATTATTGGAGAAATAAAGTGAACTCTCCTATGTAAAATGGCCAGAACGATGCAGGCATATGTTAAAAACTGCTTAAACTTTATCAACTATTTCATTAAGCAATATAATTTTCAGCTTTTTAATTGTGATAAACATTAACACCACCACTTGAAGCATTTTCAGCATAGACGCATGAAAGTGACTCTACCCATGCTCACGTATAATCACCCATCTCCACACCTCTCTGGCAATGACACACTTCAGCAAACATGAAAATGAGATAAAAATGGACATTGATCTTCAAAACATGGAGATCTGACTATAAGTTTCAGAACTCCACGGTGGCTGGCATACAGGGCTCTTCTGTGATGCTGGGAGATGCTAGATTCTATTAAAATCCAACGAGGAAGCAGGCTGTGGAGCTCTGTGCAAGGTGTCAAAGGGAGACAAAGCTTCAGAGACGAAATCATCACCATGAAGGTAGGTTCGGGGAGGATGGGAGAGCACAGGCAGCTTGCCTCTGAGCTGTGCACAGATGCTGAGGAGATGAGGAGTTCTAGGAATCACCTGAGGGAAGGTAGGGTAGGGGCACTGTTAAAGGTGGTCAGTGGCTTAGGCTACCCACATTCATGCACTCAAACAAAGGTGCTCAGACTGAAAACATGAACAGCTTGAAATTAAGTGTAGTAGACCTTGGCTTAGGAGGGGGGGGATTTAGCCTAGAAAAGAAGGTCACCCTTCCAAACAATGTGTCAGCCCAGAAGACATGGCACTCAATGCAAAGTGCACCGTAGGGCAGTTAGTCCTAGGTAACTAACTGAGGAAGGCATGCTGGCAGTCCCAAGTCAGAATGTCTGAATTCATGATGCAGTGCTCTCTCTAAACATGTTTTTAAACACCATACCCTGTCCTAGTTAAGACATTTTGTATATTCTTGGACCACAGTATCAAGGGGATATAACACCCGTCCCCCTAAAACATGATGATATCATTTGGGACTAGCAGAAAGTCTCCCAGGACAACCACAGGGTCCAGTAGCACTCCTGCCTTTTGGAACTGGACTAAGAAGAGATCTAACCAGGATTCTCCTTAGCAATACAGAACATTCTTGGAAACAGTCCACAAATAGACTAGGTACAGCTGAAGAGGGGAAATGTTTATGGAAACTCACCTAACTTCCAGAAGAAAGGGAAGACATTTCAGCATTGAACACAAAAAACAACTAAACATTAGAAACAACCTAAGAAGAAACAGAAAACAACACACACCTCTGTTTAGCTCTAGAACGAGCTCAGATTATTACTTAACTCTAAAAGCTAATAAAGCTGAAGCATATTCTAACTAATAGAAACAAAATTTCCTTAAAATACAACTTTCCTCATGTGGGATGCAAAGTGTTTCATTTAGATAAAAGAATTCACATGTATTCTGATAAAAATTTTATTACTGATATTCTAGAAGTATCATTACTGAGTAACCTATGTATCTGGTTGCCTCATTAGTAGTAAACTAGTGGATGTAAAAAGTAAAAACTTTTTGCAAAATTTGATAAGTTACAATATTTCTATTGAAATCTTAATCTCCACAGAATATAATCTTCTGTTCCCTTCATCCCTTTCTCTCTCCCTCTCTCTCTCTTCTTCCCTCTTGTCCTAGTATATAACCATAAGAATTAAAAAAAAGACAAAAAAAGCAACAAAAACAAAACCATACCACAATGCAGCATTCTAAGAATTGAAGATACAAGGGGGTACTTGGAGCAAGTAAGTCACTATGTACAGAAATCCATTCTAGCTCACTGCCAGTGGTTCAGGATCTTTCCTGTCTATGACAGTGCCCTGAGCAGTTCTAGGCTGCCAGCTCTGCACCCAATCCCCCAAAAGCCAGAGGAGGCTGATTCCCAGGAGCTCTAACACATAGGAACATAGGATAATAGGATCACAGGATCTCAGGAGCTTGGTCACGCCAGGATTTCAGGATACTTAAAGCAGCCTGACTCCCAGGAGCTAATACACTGAGGATCTCAGGATCACATGATCACAGAGAAAGACTCTGAGGAGTTCTGACACAATCAAGATGACAGGATAGACAGGCACCAGTCAGAGACAGTGAGTGAAGGTAGCACTAGAGATAACCAGATGGTGATAGGCAAGAGCAAGAACATAAGGAACAGAAACCAAGGTTACTTGGCATCATCAGAACCTAGTTTTCCCACCATAGCATAGTTAATCACCATAGCAAGTTCTGAATATTCCATGACACCGGAAAAGCAAGATTTGGATTTAAAATCACTACTCATGTTGATGATAGAGGACTTTAAGACAGACAAAACTCGCTGAAAGAATACAGGAAAACACTAGGTAAACAGGTAGAAGCCCTTAAAGAGGAAACACAAAAATCCCTTAAAGAATTACAAGAAAACGCAACCAAAAACCATCGAGGACATAAAAATGGAAGTAGAAACAAGAAATTACAAAGGAAGATTACCCTGGAGATAGAAAACCTAGGAAAGAGATCAGGAGTCATGGATGCAACTATCACCAACAGAATACAAGAGATAGAAGAGAGAATCTCAGGTGCAGAAGATACCATAGAAAACATTGACACAAGTATCAAAATGCAAAACCTCCTAACCCAAAACATCCAGGAAATCCAGAACACAATGAGAAGACCAAATCTAAGGATAACAGGTATAGAAGAGAGCGAAGATTCCCAACTAAAAGGGCTAGTAAATATCTTCGATAAAATTATAGAAGAAAACTTCCCTAACCTAAAGGAAGATGCCTATGAACATACAGGAAGCCTACAAAACTCCAAATAGACTAGATCAGAAAAGAAATTCCTCCAATCACATACTAATCAAAACACCAAATGCACGAAACAAAGAAAGAACATTAAAAGCAGTAAGGGAAAAAGGTCAAGTAACATATAAAAAGGACAAGCAGACCTATCAGAATTACACCAGATTTCTCAAAAAAGATTATAAAAGCCAGAAGATCCTGGACAGATGTCATACAGACCCTAAGAGAACACAAATGCCAGGCCAGGCTACTATACCCAGCAAAACTCTCAATTACCATAGATGGAGAAACCAAGATATTCCATGACAAAAGCAAATTTACACAATATCTTTCTACAAATCTAGCCCTACAAAGGATAATAGAGGGAAAACACCAACACAAGGAAGGAAATTATACACTAGAAAAAACAAGAAAGTACTCTTCTTACAATAAACAAAAAAAAAAAAAAAAAAAGAAAAAAAAAGGATAGCCACACAAACATAACTCCACCTCTAATAACAAAATTAACAGGAAGCAACAATCACTTTTCCTTAATATCTCTTAACATCAATGGACTCAACTCCTCAATAAAAAGACATAGACTATCAGACTGGATACATAAACAGGACCTAACATATTACTATATACAGGAAACACATATCAGTGACAAACACAGACACTACTTCAGAATTAAAGGCTAGGAAACAATTTTCCAAGCACATAGTCCCAAGAAATAAGTTGCAGTAGCCCTTCTAATATCGAATAAAATAGACTTTCAACAAAAAGTTATCAAAAAAGATAAGGAAGGTCACTTCATACTCCTCAGAGGAAAAATCAACCAAGATGAAATCTCAATTCTGAACATCTTTGCCCCAAATTCAAAGTCACCCACATTTATAAAAGAAAGTTTACTAAGTTCAAAGCACACATTGTACCTCACACAATAATAGTGGGAGACTTCAACACCCCACTCTCAACAATGGACAGATCATGGAAACAGAAACTAAACAGAGACAGAGTGAAACTAAGAGAAGTTATGAACCAAATGCATTTAGCAGATATCTATAGAACATTTCATCTAAAAACAAAAGAATATACTTTCTTCTCAGCACCTCATGGTACCTTCTCCAAAATTGACTATATAATTGGTCACAAAACAGGCCTCAACAGATACAAGAAAACTGAAATAATTCCATGTATCCTATTAGATCACCATGGACTAAGGCTGCTCTTCAATAACAATAAAATCAATGGAAAGCCCACATACACATGGAAACTGAACAATGTTCTATTCAATGATAACTTGGTCAAGAAAGAAATTAAAGACTTTTTAGAATTTAATGAAAATGAAGATACATCATAACGAAAACTTGTGAGACACAATAAAAGCAGTGCTAAGAGGAAAACTCATAGCTCTAAGTGCCTACAAAAAGTAACTGGAGAGAGCACACACTAGCAGCTTGACAGCACACCTGAAAGCTCTAGAACAAAAAGAAGCAAATACACCCAAGAGGACTAGACATCAGGAAATAATCAAACTCTGGGCTGTAATCAACCAAGTAGAAACAAAAAGAACTATACAAAGAATCAACAAAACCAGGAGCTGGTTCTTTGAGAAAATCAATAAGATAGATAAACCCTTAGCCAGACTAACCAGAGGGCACAGAGACAGTATCCAAATTAATGAAATCAGAACTGAAAAGAGAGAGATAACAATGGAAACTGAGGAAATTGAAAAACTCATCAGATCCTACTATAAATGCCTATATACTCAACAAAACTGGAAAATCTGGATGAAATGGACAATTTTCTAGACAGATACCAAGTACCAAAGTTAAATCAGGAGCAGATAAACCATCTAAATAGTCCTATAACCCCTAAAGAAATAGCAGCAGTCATTAAAAGTCTCCCCACCAAAAACAGCCCAGGACCAGATGGTTTTAGTACAGAATTCTATCAGACCTTCCAAGAAGACCTAATACCAATTATCTATAAACTATTCCACAAAATAGAAACAGAAGGAACACTATCAAATTTGTTCTATGAAGCCACAATTACACTTGTACCTAAACCACACAAAGACACAACAAAGATAGAGAACTTCAGACCAATCTCCCTTATCAATATCGATGCAAAAATATTCAATAAAATTCTCAAAAACCAAATCCAAGAACACATCTAAACAATCATCCATCATGATCAAGTAGGTTTTATCCCAGAAATGCAGGGATAGTTCAAAATATGGAAATCCATTAACTTAACCCACTATATAAACAAACTCAAAGAAAAAAACCCACATGATCATCTCAATAGACACTAAGATAGCATTTGACAAAATTAAACACCCCTTCATGGTAAAAGTCTTGGAAAGAACAGGAATTCAAGGCCCATACTTAAACATAGTAAAAGCAATATACAGCAAACCAGAGGCCAACATCAAACTAAATAGAGAGAAACTTGAAGCAATCCCAGTAAAATCAAGGACTAGACAAGGCTGCCCACTCTCTCCCTACCTACTCAATATAATACTCGAAGTCATAGCCAGAGCAATAGACAACAAAATGAAGTCAAAGGGATACAAATTGAAGAGGAAGAAGTCAAAATATCACCATTTGCAGATATATGATAGTATACTTAAGTGACCCAAAAACTTCCACCAGAGAACTCCTAAACCTGATAAACAACTTAAACAAAGTGGCTGGATATAAAATGAACTCAAACAAATCAATAGCCTTCCTCTACTTAAAGGATAAATAGACTGAGAAAGAAATTAGGGAAATGACAACCTTCACAATAGTCACAAAAAATATAAAATACCTTGGTATGAATCTAACCAAGCAAGTAACAGCTCTGTACAAAAAGAACTTCAAGTCCCTGAAGAAAGAAATCAAAGATCTCAGAAGATGGAAAGATCTCCCATGCTCACAGATTGGCAGGATTAATATAGTAAAAATGGCCATCTTGCTGAAAGCAATCTACAGATTTAATCCAATCCCCATCAAAATTCCAAATCAATTCTTCAGAATTAGAAAGAGCAATTCTCAAGTTCATTTGGAATAACAAAAAACCCAGGAGATCAAAAACTATTCTCTCAACAAAAAAAGATCTGGGGGAATCACCATGCCTGACCTCAAGCTGTACTACAGAGCAATAGTGATAAAATATACATGGTACTGGTACAGAGATAGGCAAGAAGATCAATGGAGTAGAATTGAAGACTCAGAAATGAACCCACACACTTATGGTCACTTGATCTTTGACAAAGGAGCTAAAACTATCCAGTAGAAAAATGACAGCATTTTCAACAAATGGTGCTGGTTGAATTGGAAGTCAGCATGTAGAAGAATGCAAATTGATCCATTCTTATCTCCTTGTACAAAACTCACATCCAAGTGGATGAAGGACCTATACATAAAACCAGATACACTGAAACTAATAGAAGAGAAAGTGTGGAAGAGCCTTGAACACATGGGCACAGTGGAAGTTTCTGAAAAAGACACTAATGGCTTATGCTCTAAGATCAAGAATTGACAAATGAGACCTCATAAAATTGCAAAGCTTCTGTAAGGCAAAGGACACTATCAATAGGACAAAACGGCAACCAACAGATTGGGAAAAACTCTTTACCAATCCTACATCTAATAGAGGGCCAATATCCAATATATACAAAGAACTCAAGACTCTAGACAATCAAATAACCCTATTAAAAATAGGATACAGAGCTCAAAAAAGAATTTTCAACTGAGGAACATCAAATGGCCGAGAGACACCTAAAGAAATGTTCTACATCTTTAGTCATCAGGGAAATGCAATCAAAACATCCCTGAGATTCTACCTCACACCAGTCAGAATGACTAAGATCAAAAACTTAGGTGATAGCAGATGCTGCCAAGGATGTGGAGAAAGAGGAACACTCCTCCATTATTGGTGGGATTGTAAGCTGGTACAACCACTCTAGAAAACAGTCTGGCAGTTCCTCAGAAAATTGGACATAGTACTACCTGAGGATCCAGCTATACCACTCCTGAGCATATAACCAAAAGATGCTCCAACATGTAACAAGGACACATGCTCCACTATATTCATAGCAGCCTTATTTATAATAGCCAGAAGCTGGAAAGAACCCAAATGTCCTTCAACAGAGGAATGGATACAGAAAATGCGGTACATTTACACAATGGAATACTACTCAGCTATTAAAAACAATGATTTCATGAAATTTTAGGGCAAATGCATGGAACTAGAAAATATCATCCTGAGTGAGGTAACCCAATCACAAAAGAACACACATGGTGTGCACTCACTGATAAGTGGATTATCAGCCCAAATCTCACAATACCCAAAACATAACTCACAGACCACATGAAGCTCGAGAAGAAGAAAAACCATAGTGTGGGCACTTTGATCCTTCTTAGAAGGAGTAACAAAATACTCACAGGATCAAATATGGAGACAATGTGTGGAGCAGAGACTGGAGGAGGGACTGTCTGGAGACTCCCCCACCTGGGGATCCATCCCAGGTGCAATCACAAATCGAAACACTGTTGTGAATGTCAGAAGTCCATGCTGACAGGGGCCTGAGATAGCTGTCTCCTTAGAGGTCTGCCATAGCCTGACATATACAGAGGTAGATGCTCACTGCTAACCACCGAACTGATCAAGGGGTTCCCAATGGAGGAATTAGCTGAAAGGGTTTGCGTCCCCATGAGGAGAGCAACAATGCCAACCAACCAGAGCTCCCAGTGTCTAAACAGCTGGCCTGGGAGCACAAATGGAGGGACCCATGGCTCCAGCTGTATATGGAGGATAGCCTTGTTGGGCATCAGTGGGAGAGGAGGGCCTTGGTTCCCAGAAGGCTGGATGTCCCAGTGTAGAGGAATTTGAGGTCTGAGAGGTGGGAGTGGGTAGATGAGTGAGGGCACATCCTCATAGAAGTAGGAGGAGTGAGGATGGGTTAAGGGGTTTCTTGGCGTGGGGGAAATGGGGAAAGGGATAACATCTGAATTGTAGATAATAAATTATCCAATAATAAAAAAAAAAACCAGATAATGGAACTAGCTATCATAGTCAGGCATTTGAGACATTTTGTTAGCAATTTAATATTAACCATATTACTGGGATTCCTTATAATTTTCAAGGACAAGGGACTGTGGAAGGGACCCATGCAATTTTAAAACAATGTCTTCCTAAAATAAAAAAGAGAGAGAGATATCCCCATACACCACAAATTTACTTAAATCATGTTCTTTTTATTTTAATTTTTTTAAAAAATAAGGAACTTTCTGCTGAGTTTCTATGGCACTCTAAAACTAGGCACACTTATGCATAGGTGAAACAGAATGGATACAGGCATATGGCATGATCCTGATCAGGTATTTAATATAAGGAAGAAGATATGTTCATGTTTTTTCTGCAGGATGCTAAAGGAGTATGGTGGCTGCCAGAGCAACAGGTGAGACATGCTGATGCCAGGACAAAGAATGATGCTGACCTGTGAGCTTGCTGAGTGCCCTGACAATGGTGACTGGAAAGCTGTATTGGACATATGTTCCTGCCCACCTTTGCTTACCTATACCCTAGATGGAACAAGCTGCCTTGCCTCAAGTTTTCTTTGTGGAACAGAGAATCAAACAGAGAAGTTATAGCGACTCTTGTATTTTTCTTAAATGTGACCAGTTATTCTAACTCAATCATGGACTGGTCTAGAAATCATTCCAATATTGGAAATAACAGTCTTCATTTGGAAGGCTGATTCTGAACATTTTCAGAGACATGTTTGGAAGTTAGCTGCAGTTCTCTATGATGTTATATTAGCAGGAGATAAAGCTGGGACAGGATCTAGATTTTAAACAGGTGTTAGCACATGTGTTAAAGCTCTTTTAATTGTCAAGTTAAAATTACTCTTGTTTCTTCTACAGCATTTAATGTAAGTTGCATTGATTGTACACTTTTTAATTGTGTGTGTTGAAACTTGGCATGTCTGTTATGGAGGTCTATCAACCCACTGTTGGTTTTATTGCCCTTAGTATCACAGAACCTTGGTATTCTGAAAAAAGCTTGCAAGTACTGGAAGAAGTGAGTCAGCCTTTAAGCAGAAGCAAGAGGGTAGTGGGCTTGATTATTGCTGATATAAGAGCTTTAATTACATTAATTACTAGCACCACTGCTTCTGCAATTGCTTTGACACAAGAAGTTAAGACAGCTACTTTTGTTAATCATTTAGCCAAAAAACGTTACTAATGTGTTGAATATACAAGAGGATTTAGATAGGAATTTGGAACAACCAATTGATACCCTTTATCCTATTCAAATTATTGGAAGGAGGTTCAGAGTAAGGTTAAGAGTAAGGAGCCATCTCGAGTGTCATGCCAAATACCATTGGATTTGTGTTAGTTCTAAAATTTACAGTGGTAGTCATTATAATTAGGAAAAAGTTTAAAGACACTTGCAGTGTATTTGGCATAATTCTAACACCTCTCTAGATGTTATCACTTTGCATAGTGAGATTATTAATTTAAAGAATGCTGCTCTGCTGAGTGTTGATTTGGCAGATATTGCTGATAAAATTACCCATGCCCTGAGGTCAGTATTTCTATTTTGGTCAAACTTTAAGAATGGCATATATAGCTTGATCATGATACCCCTTTTTGTCCTGGGAATACTTTTATTCCTGCTCATCGTGTTAAAGCTTGTCTTTAACAACATCAACATGTTTGCAGCCAAAGCACCTGGCTTGAAACTGAAAATGGACCCCCAGACAGAGTTATTAAATTAACAGGCTGGCAAGCCAAGGACAGGTAAGATTCTGCACAGAGCCTTACCAACCTAAGACAGAAGTGCATTGCTTTTGATAATGCATATTCCATAAGACAGAAGTGCATTGCTTTTGATAATGCATATTCCATGATAGGTAAGAAAGGCATTCTTGTCAGAACGACCTAAGACAGGTTCAGACTTGTTTATGAAAAATAAAAAGGGGAGAGCTTTTGGGGCTGCTTGGCAAGAATCTGACATGGGCCAAGGACAAGGAAGTGGGCTTCAGGCAGGAATCTGACATTAGGCTAGAACAAAGAAATAATTTCATGCAGGAAACTAAATCTTAAGCTAGAACAAAGAAGTCATTTCAGGCAGGAATCTAAATATTAGGCTATAACAAGGAAGTAGGCTTCAGACATGAAAATGACTTTGGGCTAGGACAGGGAAGTAGGCTCAGATATTTTGGTCATCCTGATAAACCCTTAGAACCAGTGATCACGGGAGTGTTCACGAAGCTTTGTTTATTGCCTTGTTTGTTCTTTGACTCTTTGTGTTTATTGTCTTGTGTGTTCATTGACTATTTACATCTATTGTAGTTCCCCAACCTAGAACTGACCTTAATACTGTGTGTAATTAAAATTTAAAAAAAGGAGGAGGAGGGGGGATGGGATGGGGGTCTCTAGGGAGGGGAAATGGGGAAAGGGGGTTACATCAAAAATGTAAATAAATAAAATATCCAATAAAAATAAAATAAACAGAAAAAAAAAAGAAATCCATTCTAGACCGAGTGGTCAATCTTTACAAAGGTCAGAGGCATGAGCATAAAGCTGCCCTTAAGGAGTTCACTTAGAAAAGGCTGGAAGTGTGTAAACAACAGAAACAGTCCATTCATTATTATTCAATAATAATAAAATATATTTTTCTGGTCATGGTTTATAGTGTGTCCTAATTAGATTTCTATTGCTGTGATAAAACTCTGACCAAAACGAACTTGGCAAGAAAAGGGTTGATTTCATCTTATAACTCCTAGAATACAAACTCCTAGGAAAGCCAGGGCAGGAACTCAAGGCAGGAACCTGGAGGCAGGAACTGAAACAGAAGCCATGAGGAAATGTTATTACTAGCTTCTCTCCATAGCTTGCTCAGCCTGCTTTCATATATCTATGGTCACATGCCCAGGGTGGCAGTGCTCACAATGAGCAGGGTCTCACATATCAATCATGTATATTAAAAAAAAATCCCCCCAAAACTTACCTATTGGCCAGCCTGATGGAGGTAATTCCTTAACTGACATTTCCTCTTCCCATGTGACTCTAACTTATATGAAATGAACAAAAACACTAACAACACAATTGACCCCTTGCCAATTTGGCACATAAAGGTATCTTTTCTTTCTCATTTATCCCCAAAATCTCACACTAATATTAACATCATAATATAAAACATAAATAACTTTAAGTCCCACAATCTAAAAAAAAAAAAAAAAAAAATTCCATTATTTAAACATCCACACTCTCTGCAATAATTCAATGTTTTTTTTTCTTCTGAAGTCTTTCACAAATCCAGTCTCTCAAATGTGGACTCAGAAAATAAATTTTTAAAAACATGTTAAATACTTCCTATTCCAAGAGGGAAGAACCAGGGTGGGCACAATTACATTCACACAAATCAAATCAAAACTACAATAGTGTATGTGAATAGTTCAGTGTCTGATGTCTGGGACTCATGATTTTCTGTGCTCCAAAGGGTCTGGAAGCTCCACTTCTCTGGCTCTGCCATCCACAGCACAGCTTACCTTATATAAATGTCAGTTGTCTCATAAGCTCATATCAGTTCCACTCTCTATCCGATGATGTCCTTGATGGTCACCAGCCTGCGACGCAGTCTTGGTCCACTCTGGACCACAGCGTCTATGTGCTGACCCTGAGGAAAGACTCAAATAAGACTGTATTTCAATGATGCTGGTCAGCTGGAGCTGAAGAATCAGCATCAGCCAAGTCAACCTTTGCTCCTTTGCTCCCTTGCTTCACTGGGACAACTGACGATGGTTTGCTGGAAATTAGAACACGGCTGTAACTAAGAAGAGATCAGCGTCACTGAAATGCAGTCAATGAGTCTTTCTTCAGGGTCAGCACACAGGAGCTACGGCAGCCTAATAGGACAATGTGTTTGAGTCTCCCACGTGGTACTGGTTTTGAAGACTTGAAGGGGTAATGGAGAGCACCTGAGGCTTGACACTATTTGAGAGCACAGGCTAGGCTCTTGGTGAAGGTGCAGCCCGTTGCAGTGGAGATCCCAGCATGTCAAAGATGCCAGGAGTGTGGGCCAGTCATCAAGGATAGCAGGTGGCTTGTATCTTGAAGGTAGCAATAGGGAAGGCGTGTATGATGGTATTGTTTTTCTCATTCACTGATTTGATCATATTTTCTGATTCCACTGTCTGTTATATATTGTAGGTATCAAAGTAAAAATTAAAAAGCAAACACCCTGTGTGTAAGCCTGCCTGTGTTTCATAAGCCCACTTATCCACACAGCTGTGTTTATATGCATATGCAGAAACATCTGTAGCAAATAAACATAGCTGCCACATTGGAATGTTGGAGAACAAGATCCACTAATACAGAGGGATATCTGAAAGTATTTACACAGAACATGAAGTCACTGGAATCTTAAGATGTTCAAAACTGTTGTACAAAACAAGAGTGACCATTTCTGTCACCAGATAAACTTATAAAACATCTTTTGGATGGTGGTACATTTATTTGTTTGTCCCAGAATTTCACAAATCTTTTAATACATAAATATATATCATGACTTTTCTAAGAAAAGGATATGGCAAGAAGTCTTTCCAAACTTTCTTGAACCAAAATTCCTTTCTGGCAAAGCATCTCTTAAAGGAATCAGGGGTTTTGAAATCATTCAGGATACATTGTTGCTGAAAATAAAATCCAGTCCAATGGCTGAGAAGACAGCTCAGCTGGCAAAGCATATGCTGTACAAGCATAAGGAGCTGACTTCAATCTCCAAATCCCATGTCTAAAAAAGCTGGGCTCATACAGGAGGTGAACCCCTGGGGCCAATGAGAAACTCTGACCAAGGGGCAGTCCCAGGATAATGAGCCATTCTCCCTCAAAAAGATGGAGGTCTTAGGGAGTGATATTCAAGGTAATCCTCAAGTCTTCACACATACTCACTTACCCACAGATGCATTCCACACACATACACAAACAGATACATACATACATACATACATACATACATACATACAAAAAAGTACTTAGACTATATATTATGCACAAAAAGTAATAGTAAGATTACAAAGATAAGTTTTAAGAATTATATAACAAATTGAAGCTTTAGCAGTTAACAAACTCAAAATTAATTTTAAAAACTTAATTTGCTTGACAGCTGTAAAAAGAATTTCCATTTCAGAAATCCCCAGGGCTCTCCTCAGCTCTTGGGATAATATCCAGGGGAAAAAAAAATCCCCTGCTTATTGGCTGCACCTAATTCTTTAGGGCCTAAGCAAAGTCCCTACAAAAATGTTAATTTATCCACAAACCCCAATGACTCAGTAACCTTACGAAGTGTGAATAATTAGTAACCTAAAATTTCTATTTACCTTTTGAAATCCAAAAGGTTTCGATGGCTTATATTTTGAAGTGTAATACTCAGCTGTGACCCTCAGACTGAATCATTGAGCTCTCTGCAGAAGAGCCTGAACATCTTCCTCTAATACACAGCAAGGCACTGTTTACTGTTGTCCTTTGAATGAAACTCATTTGTCCAGGAAGGACGGGTCTACTCATTTACATTATTCAGATGACAGTGGCATTTAATGGGCTCTATGCATCAAAGATGTTTGACAGTCATTAACCTTTTAGGGCTACAATAATTTGTGCAATTAACTTAGGCGAAATTATTTTTTGCGGTCACATAATTAATTGCCCATGCCTTTTAAAAGAATTATTGTACCTGAACTAAAAGTTACAAGAAAACAACAAGACCACAGTGTTTAAGATCAGGTCCTCAACATGAGAAACATTACAATCAGACTCATCTTTTTTTTTATACAAGATACTAAGTATGCCAAATGTACACACAATGTTAACTGATTATACTGAGGCCAAAGAGGCCTGAGTTCCTACCCCCACGACACCCCTCAAAAAAAAAAAAAAAAAACTGCAAATTGACAAATACCACACTAAAGACCTTATTTTTTTTTTATTTATTTATTATTATTATTATTTTTTTTTTTTCGAGACAGAGTTTCTCTGTGTAGTCCTGGCTGTCCTGGAACTCACTCTGTAGACCAGGCTGGCCTCGAACTCAGAAATCCATCTGCCTCTGCCTCCCAAGTGCTGGGATTAAAGGCGTGTGCCACCACCGCCCAGCTCACTAAAGACCTTATCTTCGTTTTGATTGTGAGCCTAGTTTTTAATGGCTGAGCCATCTCTCTCTCCTCAGCCCAGATCTTACCTTCATTAAAAACATATTTGCCATGGTTAAAAAAAAAAAAAAAATCACCCTGTCTTAAAGTTCATAATTTTTAAGAATGAAGTAACAACAATATTTCATTAGCAAAGTTACATGAGGTGATTTCATTTTTCTTTATTATTTTCAGTTAGTATACAAAATAATAGGTTTCACTATTTCACTCTTCTATCTCATGGCTTCCTTATGCTTGCACACTCAATGTGATTTACTCCTAATTAATACTGGCTGATGTGTGTAGGTACTTGCACTTGGAAATACAGCAAGGGTTTGGGAGAGCCTTCTTTCCTTTACCCATGCACAGGCTGCATAGCTGAGAGAATGAGGCTGATCAGAGGTCAGCAAACACAGTAAAAAAGAAAAGTGCTGAGCTGAAGCAGCCCGCAGCACTCCCTCGGGAGACCACTCTCAGTGGAGCACACGCTATGCAGAATTTTTTTAAAATCATATTATGAGAAATGAGATTTGCAGCATGTGTATTCTTCTATATGCTTTACCAACATACCTAGCAACTTTCCCAAAATATAATTGTGTCAGCATAGTCAGGGAAAAGTAATGTCATAACCAAAACACACGGTTTTAAAGTAAAAATAAGCTATGTTACTCAAATATTCACCTAAGTAGGACAGTTTTCAAGCTCAGTGTAACTAAGACTGCGGGCATCGCCAAATGTTATAGTAGAGCACAGGAATGACATGCCTGGGACCAGTCTCGGCAGAGTTAGCAGATGGGACACTGACATTGTTATCGATTTAGCGAAGGAGATACATTAGGGTGAACCAAATAAAACTGTCAATCTTTTATTATTTTTCATCTGTAAAACCCCCAGTTTCCTATCGCTGAATCAAACCCCGCCACTCTGGAGTCGAGATGCAGGGTGAATCCTAGTGTCACCTCTAACTAGTGTGGTGATTTGAGAGAGTCTAGGTTTTACCACCTCGAAGATGTGGTAGCAATGCCTTCCTGTGGGCTCTTGCATACTGCATAAGGAACACAGGGAGATGCTTCAGTGTTTGATCTGACCAAGATAGTCATCATACTGCTTATTATAAATTCCTTGTATTAAAGATAAGACAAGGTATTGTTTTAGCTGCTCTTTGAACACCTCATAGCTTAGACAGAATTCAATCTGTCAACTAAACTTTTAAAATTGATTTCTACCTTAGAGTAAAAGTCGGTACCATTGAACTGACTGAATCAAGGCTCTGTGTCCACACATCACTCCCTGCCCTCCACTACCCTCATCTCAAACTCTTCCAAACGACATTCACTTCCGCTGTGTGTCCTTGACCTCTCTCTAACCCTGCTGTCTCTGTGTTCTTAGTGCTGGGACTATGCATGTGCTATTGAAAGAACCCTACAATTCATACATGCTGGGCCAGTGGTTCTCAATATGTGGGTATTGATATGTCCAGAGTGCTGGGTCTATGGAAGTGCTACTGACAAAACCTGAGAATTCATACATGCTAGCCAGAAGTTCTTAACATGTGGGTCATGATGAATCGTTTTTCTGGGGGGTGTCAAATGACCCTTTCGCAGAAGTCACACAAGACCATCCGAAAACACAAATATCTACATCATGATTCACACACAGCACAAAATTTCAGTTATGAAGTGGCAACAAAATAATTTTATGGTTGGGGGTCACCACAACATGAGGAGCTGAATTAAATGGTTGGCATTAGGAAAGTTGAGAACCTCTGCTCTAGGCAAACACTTTCCCAATCGAAGCATATCCCCAGTCCCATGATATGCCAGGCTTCATGTGTTTTCATGTATTCCCTATGGTAAACATTCTTCTTCAAGTCACTATTTGTTAAGGTTTCCTGGTCCAGGATGGCTCATAACTTTTTCTCCTTCTCAAGTTCCTTATATTGAAGACACTCAAAATGAAAACAAATCCACAGCAAGAGTAAATGCCTATGAGGACCAACACCAGCAGGTGTGTCTCGCTCCGTCTGTAAGTTCTTTTCTCCCTAGTCTTCATCACTAGGTCACTCTTCTTCTTCCTTTCTAATTTGGTCAATTATCTTTGTTCCAGGCTGATTTTTATGATAACCCAAGGACGACGCTTTCTGTGCCTCACAGAACGTGTATATGAGTTAACTGTTGTAAAGCTTGTCTCCTCCCTCCACAGGTAGTCGCTCTTCTGTTTTTTGTATTTCCTAATCCCCAGCACACTGCCATTCACAATAAGCACTTACGGAATAGCTGAGTGGGTTTCTGGAAAATTCAGAGACTGAAAGGAATCGTGATGGTAAATCTGAAGAACTGGACGGAGCCTGTGTCAGCTGCAGAGTCTCCCCAGTAGCAGCTAAGAATAATCCCATTATCAGTACAGCACAGCCTAGACAGAGCTGGAAGAAGACTGGCCAAGTAATTAGCCAGAGGCTGGAGGCCTCATCCCTACCTCTGCTGGCTCAGACAGCCACAGGGGAAAGGGTGGGAAGTCAGACCCAGAGCAGCCTACTGACAGCAAGTTCTGAAGGGGGCAGGCGGTGGACCCCTCCGTCAGTAAGACAGTTAAGTGAAGGCTCTGCCCCATCCAGTCACCTGAAGTTGAGCTCCTGCATTTGCTACCAGGTGACAAGAAAATCTTACACAGCTGAGGAAATGCATTTGGTGATAGATCCTTGAAAATAGGAACAGAAACACACCCAGCACTAAACTTTCAAGGTGATGAAACGGCATGAAGGAAAGACACCAATCGAAACAACCAGAAGACATGGGTAGAGGATGCTCTTGGGAGCTGGAGGCCCACACTGGAAACCAACCAACTTCAACAATCCCTCATGTACACTGCACACTCTCAACCCAAGGAAACAGGGAATGCAGTGAGCAGTGAACTACAGCAACAGTGAACAGACCCAGAGAAGCTCACAAAGGGAAGACAGCCACCACAGAAGGAACTGGGCAACCAAGCACTTTAGTGACTCCCTCTACCCACCACCCACACTTTCATATCAACTCATGGCAGACAGTTGTTTCCCCATGAAATTAAATACAAAGAAAAGTGCCAGAAGGAGACCATATGTTTTCTAGACTGCCTACAGGGCAGAGAACACACAAAGGCCAAAGCCTACAGAGGAACTCTGGCCCGAGCAACACACAAGGAGGCCCCTAACACAGGCCCAGAGCTGTTCCCAAGGCAAGAGAGAAGCACAGACCTGAAAACTTCAGAGGCATGAGCAGCTCATCAGCACATGGGATGGAAATCCCAGTTAGGACAGCTGGGCTAGTAATGAGCAAGTCCATGCCTTCAGCAAGACAGGGAGAGTGCAAAGCGGGTGGTTTACCAGAGTGATGGTATAGTGGGGGGGGGGCGGTTAAAGGGTACAGAGAGTAGCAAATCGCAATTGCTAAGAGCAGTAGGGACCAAGAGCAGCTCTGCTGTGAATGAGACTAGTGCCCCTAAAACAAAGCCAGGTCTTTCTTGCCTTAGCAATTTGGAGGAAATCCAGCTGGCCACTGACTCCCCACCCACTCTGCACCCTACAGGGATATTTGCCAAGTCCCATGCCCCAGGCTCTACACAGGGCTAGCCCTAAACCCTCCCACTTCGGGGAAATACACATGGCTCAATCAGAAACATGTGGCAGCTACCAGTATTAATGAAGCCAGGCATCCATTCATAAAAGTGAAGTCAACCCAGGATCATCAGGTCTTGGAGAAGATCCGAAATAAAAATAAGAGACAAAGAACAAGATGAACACACATAAGCAGCCCTGGAAGAAACAGGATTCTGTATCTAAAAGAAAAAGATAATATTCTCTTAAAAATCTGATTAGTAGCCTAGGAGAGATGACAAGGACTTTAACATCCTTTCTAGAACAGAATGTTAGGTAAAATAGGGCCAAAGCAATTGCCAAACTATGATTCTTCAAAGCAGGACTGAAAGAGTACAAAGTAAAGAATCAACAGCACGGAAGTTAAAAAAATTACTAGGTAGAGAAGAAAAACAAACACTGCTGGGGACAAGCAGGACAGTAGGATGCATGTGGAGGATCCAAGAGAAGTTTCCAATTAGGATAACAGAGACAACAGAGAAGGGGACAGAGAAAGGGATGAGAGGAAGCACAGGCAGGTCAAAGGTGATGGTAATATGTGCTTTCCCTTTTGTGCCGTCCCGACATTTGCATGAGAGTATACAGGTGGAGCAAGCAGCTCAGTCAGAGCATCAGTCCAGAAGACATGATCTGTTACCCTACAGGAAACACACACATCTGTATTTCTGCATAGTTTTTAACCTTTTAGATGCAGGAGACTCTTTAGCCTGTGTAAATATAACAGATAAAATGTACTTTCTTCATTGTTTATTAATCACAAAGACTCTTAACTAATATAGTTAAGTGATAATGCCTGTTTTGACATAGGGCCTCATGTAGCCCAGGCTGGCCTCAAGTCACTATATAATCAAGGATGACCTTAAACTTCTTATCCTCCTGCTCCATGTTCTGATGCTGGGATTACAGATATGGACTACCATGCCCAGTTTATGCAGAGCTGTTAACAGAAGCCAGAGCTTCATGTACACTAAAGAAGAACACTACCAAATGAGCTACAACCCTAGTCTAAGATACTGTCTTTTGATTTTTATGCAGTACAAGTTAATCACATAAAGAAGACTACAGATTTGAGGAAATCACACATCTTGTGAATGCCTAGAGATAGAAAATAGGCAAGACAAAAATACAAAGGACTTTGGGAATAAGCAATACTCACTGTGGCCTAAAAGACTCCCTCAAATTCTCACAGTATACAAGAGAACTTTGAAACCAATGAACAGTTCAGATAAGACTAGCTGAATATTATGTTGGTGAAGAATCAGAGTTTAAATAAGCTAGGTGTGGTAGTTTGAATAGGTATGGACCCCATAGATTCTTCTGTTTGAATGCTTGTCCCATAGGAAGTAGCACTAGTAGCTGTGATCTTGATGGAGTTTCTGTGGCCTCGTTGGAGGAAGTGTGTCACTATGGGAACAGGCTTTGAGGTCTCCAGTGCTCAAGCTATACCCAGTGTGAAGCAGTCTCCTTCTGCTCTCTTCAGATTGAGATGTAGAAGGCTCAGCTCCTTCTCCAGCACCATGCCTGCCTGAATATCACCATGTTTCCCTCCATGATGACAATGAACTAAACCTCTGAAACTATAAGACAACCCCAATTAAATGTTATCCTTTATAAGAGTTGTCATGGTAATGATGTCTTGTCAGAGCCTATACACTTCTTCAATTTCACATTATCTTAGTTCCAATACTTTAGTATTAAATAAGAAGACGATCTCTCTACTTCCAAAGTCTAAAAAATAAACTGAGGCAATGGTCCAATCAATAACATGCTTTCTGTCCAGGCATTAGTAATTGAATTGGTATAACCAGCACCCACATAAGCATTGGGTATTATAATACATGCCAATAATCCTAATGATGGAGAGGTGGAGACAGGAAGATGATTGTAGCTCACTTGTTAGATACCTAGTCAGATTGATGCAATCCAGTTTCAGTAGGAGAGTCTATCTCAACAAATAATGTAGAGATAGAAGAAAACACCAAATGTTAACCTCTGGTATCCACACACACTGTATGTGACCATGAATAGATGCATATACCCCTACACATACATCAGCTTTTTGAAAAGTCTATCAAGAGGCTAGAAAGGACCAGTGAGAAGGGGGAGAGGAATAAGCCTTGGGATGGAGAGGATAGCAAACACATATGATATGAAAGTGGAGGGAAGAAATCCTGGGGTTAAAGGTTTTAGAAGGACTGGAGGTAAGGTGATTAAGGAAAGATGGGATAGAAGATGGATTAACCAAAACTAAGGAGTATGACCACTACTTTGCAAGCTAATTTATAAAAATTTTTAAAATATAATTAAAAATGAGTTTGAATGGAGGCCCCTTACATGGATAGACAAAACTTCCCCAAGAAGACATGTTAATAAAATGAAAATCTCAGGACCAGTTGTGGAATACCTATGAGTTATTGGTGAGGGAAGTCCAGAGGCCCCTAAAACAACACAAACTATTACCATTGCTATTGGTTGCCCATTATAACTAAGATGGTGGAACCTTATTGCTGAAGACAATACCTTTTTGTTACAGAACATAGAGAAATCATGTAGAACTGACCTGGAAGCTTTCCTCATGATTACTAGTTTCCTTGTTGCTAGAAGTTCTGTGCCAGCTGCTAGGAGAGAGAAGTCATCAACCAGCTTACCCAGCAGTGAACCCTACATGCCACAATACTGACCAGCAAAGCAAGATATGCTTACTAGTGCAATCGTGGTATGGCTGTTGGAGAGGTAACCAAGTGCTTTCTGATTGGTCCTGAGGCCCACTCCTTAGAAGGTAATCCATGCACAGCACAGTAAACATGGTCAAAACTTATGATGAAGGAAATTATAGGCCCAGGTTTGGGAGCTATCACTGCTTGTTGTTCTACTAATTGGAAGGCTGTAACTATTTCCTAAATATTTATGTTTACACCTATAGATTAGTACTTTCAATCTTAGTAGAGAAGCTTTTGTTTACAATGTGCAGCAATCGGTGCAGAGGCTTGAAACTGATCAAAGTGCTGAGACTAAGTGGCTACTGAATGCTTGACCCTAAATAGTACATATGGATCAACATCCTAAGGCTCAGGGAACCGTGCAGAAATGGAGAAAAGAGAATCAAGACCCAGAGGATGAGGAAAGGTGCAGCGAAATGTCCTCTAGATGTGACACAGATGTTGCATCCATGAATTCACAGAAGTTGTGGTCATCTGCACAAGACCTACATAAAGTTAAGCCAGTCCACACTGCAGTATGGGTGAGGATTGGATTTCATGAGGACCCACCTTTAGCTGATGGCTTCTAGGAGAGGGGGAAATCAATTCTCTCCAGGGACATGGCAACTAGTAGGTTGACAATGGTCCAGTGGATAGCCTTACACTCATGTACATGTGGAAAACACTAACTGGATTCAGTAGTTTATAAAGAAGAGGCGGGGGACATGTAGGGGGAGTCAGTAAGACAGCAGGGGAAATTGGGGAGAATATAATCAAGATAATTGTATGTTATATATAATATAATATATATATGATATTGTCAAAGAATAAATATTTTAAATTATAAAAATCCTCATTATAATTATTTAGTTCCAATAAATGCTTCTAGGTTTACATTCAAATTTTTCATCCATTTGAAATTTTCAAACTTTTCTTATGTTTATTTATGTATTTATTATGTTTATGAGAGAGAAACTACACACCATGTGGATGTGAGAAGATAACTTGCAGGCGTTGGTTCTTTGCTTCCAACCATGTGGGTCCAAGGATCAAACTCAAGTTGTTGGCTTGATAGCCAGCGCCCTTATCCACTGAGCTATTTCACTCCATTATATGTTTTTTTGATGTAAAGAAGAAAGAATGTAACCAATATTTTATGCCCAAACTCCAGCTGGTAATTATAGTCAATCAATTTGACCAGGTACTTAATGATATGAAAGAAGTTATTCTAAAGTTGAGTGGGTTTAAAGGACAGCAAACACTTCCCACTGCATCTATGAGTTGGGCATTCAAGTGTAGCTTAGTTTTGTTGTTCTAAGTTTGGCTGTATCTCATGCCAGGTAATATTGGCTGATGTCTGCTGACAAATAATCTGAAGGCTTCACTGGGACTGGAGGATACACTCCCAACTCTGTGTTCACACAGCCAGCTGTGTTGATCAATTTTATTTCCTCTGCACCGGACCTCCTTCAAGGGTGTATGAATGTTCTCAAGAAGGTAGCTGGCTTCTTCCAGAGCAAATAATCCAAGAGAACACAATAAAATTGCAGTGTGTTTTATAAGCTAGTCATGGAAGTCACACTCCATCATTTTCATGTTTACACTAGTTAAAACAGTCAATGGAAGAAGCGTATGTATGAAGATGAGAACTCAGGAGATAAGGATCAGTGTCAGCCATCCCAGAGGCTGGGTACCACACCATTTTCTTTAATGTTAAATTAAATATATTTAACATGTATAACCTCTCAAATATATTTGGGGTTATAGCTAGAGTTTTTTTTTTTTTATTTACCACCTTTTCCTGAGCAAATATTCAAGTTATTTTATAATTATACCCTTATCAATAGTTTGTGGAGTATAAAAGCAAGTTTGCATTCATTACTGTTGATTTTCCTTTTTTAAAAAAAATTCAAGTACTCATGCAAATGAATTTCCAATTAACTGTAACCTGTTATTGACTACTGAATTCTCTGACAGACTATAATCGTGCTATGTAAGAAAAATGCTGGTGTAGCATGCTGCATTACACTATGCAAAATGCTTAATTATGTATAATTTAAAGATTCACTAAAAATTTTTTTTTTGGTGAATGCCTACCTTGTGTCACACACAATCATAGTTACACATACAATAGTGAGCTGAGATACAGTCCTGGGCTGAGAAGAGAATTTTGTAAAGTGCTTGCCTTGTAAAGTTCAACCCTCAGCACCAACATAAAAATCTTTGAGCATAATGTCATAAGCTTGCAATCCCAGACCTGGGGAGACAGAAATAAGAGGATCCCTGGGGCTTACTGCCCAGAAAGCCTATATCTGCAAAGTTCCAGGGAAGTAAGAGACCATCTCAAAGTAGGTGGACAGCCAGCATTTCTGAGGATGAAACCCCAAGTTGACCTCTGAACTACACACACACAGGTGACAGGCTACTAAAAACAAGACAAAACAGTGGCATGCCAATGAGATCTCTGGTCACATAAAGGTACTTGCAGCCCAAGGGTAGACACCTGTGTTCCATCTCTAGACCTAGACAAAAGTAGGAGAAAATCAACTCCACAGAGTTGTTCTGACCTCCACACATGATGAGCCTTGGCGTACATAGGCCCACACTCACACACATGCACAATAATAAACTACATCTTTAAAAACACATAATTATGTGCAAGCACTATGAAAGAAAAGTGCAAGTTATCAAATGGCATTACAACAAAAGGAGTAACTTGATTTTTGAGTAGTCAGAAAAGGGCTCTGTCAAGAAGTTAATCTAAGATCTGAATGATGAGTCAGAGTTGAGCCGTGGCACATGAAGGCCTGCACTAATAAACCATGTATGCTTCTCATTAAACCTGTTCCACCACCAGTAGAAAAACAAGGCATCAAGTGGAGGGATGGGGTTGCCATCCCACAGTTAAAAAACCCTGACCCAGAGTAGCTCCTGTCTAAAAGAACTACAGAGACAAAAATGGAGGAGAGACTGGAGGAAAGGAGGTCCAGTGACCAGTCCAAATTGGGATCCATCTCAAGGGGAGGCTCCAAGGTCTGACACTATTACTGATGCTATGGTGTGCTTACAGACAGGAACCTAACACAGCTGCCCTCCAAGAGGCCCAACAAGCAGCTGACTGAGACAGAAGCAGATACTTACACCCAACCATTGGACCGAAGTCAGGGACCCTGTGGTTGAATTAGGGAAAGGCTGGAAGAAGCTGAGGAGGAGGGCAACCCCATAGGAAGACCAGCAGTCTCAACTAACCTGGACCCCTGGTATCTGTCAGACACTGAGCCACCAAGCAGGCAGCATACACTGTGTGAGGCCCCAGACACATATACAGCAGAAGACTCCTAGTCCAGCCTCAGTGAGAGAAGATGCCCCTAACCTTCGAGACTTGAGACCCCATGGCATGGAGAGGCCCTGAGTGGTGGGGTAGGATGGTGAGTGGGTGTGAGGACATCCTCTTGGAGACTGGGGGAGGAGGAATGGGATAAGGAACTGTCAGAGGGAGGACCTGGAGGGGGATATCGACTGTAAAGAAAAGATTAAAGATAACAAAAAATAAAATAAAACCTATTTCTATTAGGGGCTTGTGGTAATGAATGGGGAGGTTCTGTTATTGATTAAATATGGTTGGTTTTGGTCTGTGTAAGAACTACAAACTATGTAATAAATGCCTTAATTACTTCTACATTTAGAATGTTTGGTTTTCCAATCATATCTCATATACTACTTGACTAATTCATATTCCCAAGTTCTTTTGTGACACATCTTTAAAGTTTTTACTTGTATAATGTTTTTTGTTTCTTTAAAAATTGGATATATTTATACAATGTATTTTTACTACATCCATCCATCCATAAGTCCTCCCTCCAACTCCACTTACAAGGCTCCACTCCGTTTCCCTCCCAAGTTCCTGTCCTCCAGGTGTTGGTGGTTTTTTTTTTTTTTATTTTATCAATTAACAACCCACCCCAAGTCTAGTTTGTGCTGTTCATATGCATTCGAGAGTGGGGCCATCCACTGAGGCATGAACAACCTACTAGCAGCCATGTCCCCAAAGGAGAATGATTGTCCCTCCCTCAATAGCCACTCATTATCAACAGCATCTTCACCGTACCGGAACTTTGGCTGACTTGATATTGTGATATTGTCCACATAACCACAGTTGCCAGGAATCAGTCAGTGTGTATAGCAGCCATGTCATGTCCTGACGTCAGCATTTCACAGCTCTTCCTTATCCAGGAGCTCTTACATTCCTGGCACCCACTACACCATGATGGTGTAGTGCCTTTGAAGGGAAAGAGAGGGTGATACAAACCATTCATCCACAGCAAAGCACCACATTTCTTCACATGGGTGCCTCTGAAGAAATCTGTATTTATTTGGTGTTTCCAATTATGAAAGGGCTTTTCAGTTGTTGATTAAAAATGGTTGTTTTAGTATGTGTACAGTCTACAGGGGTTTGCATATGTGATTCATAAGCAAGCACTTTATTGCTTCTACAGTCTTTCTACCTTAGTTTCTCCAATCATATCTCATACAGTAATTTTGCTTCTTCACCAGTTACATTTATCAGTTATTTTTCATCAAATAACAATGTATCATACTTTCCCCAAAAAACTTGTAATGACATCTTACTTGGGAATTTTAACTGTTTCTAGAGTTTCATTGTTTTTAAAAAGCTTTGATTAATTTATGACATATCACTGATTATATTAAGATGGAAAATATTCTTTAATCCTCCTATTCTTATTACTGAGAGGTTTTGTTTTAAGAAAAGATATTAAATTTGATGATGAAGTAACTCTCTACCATCTATTGAGACCTTATGGTTTTCCTCCATTGGCTTGTTCATAATTTAAATTTTATGAAATTCTTTAATGCCAAGCAATCATTCTTACCACTGAGGGGATAGAATAATTCCTATTTGGTCATACTTTCATAAATCAATCACTAGATTCTAGTTTCTAAAATTTAAGTTTTGACATCAAAAGCCTTGTCTTCTTTTTCCTGTGTTTTGTTATTAAAGTCTATTTTAAGTTAGGAACATAACAAAAATATTTTTTTAAACATTAAATCATGGAACACTGTAGATTTTGAAACAAAATCTATCTCCTTCGCACAGTTACATCTCTGTCGAGCAGCCTATAACGCATGTCATTCTGAATCGTGCACTGTCTTCTGATCTAGCTCCATATGTCAACATGTATCACTCGAATGCACTGAGGGCAAGTGACAAGGATGCCACAGTAAAGACACTGTGTTTCTTGGAAGCAAATCCTGAGGTAAAGCAATTTCCAGGTTCTTTAGCTCCAGGCTCAGAGGTAGTCTCAGGCCTTTTAAAAAGGACATACAGTCAGATTGCTCTTGGTTTTTGTTGGATTGGTGAGTTTTTAATTATCTAATTATAATTTGCTCCATTTTTTCCCTTGGATAACCCAACTCCTTGAACCAAACTTTCCAGAGTTTAGGCTACTAATCACCAATCATTGAATAGGAAACATAAACATATCCTAGTTTCCCAGAGGGTCAGTAAGTTATAAGACTTTATGCCAGACTGAACCTTCAAAATCAGAAACTAGGGCTGAGGAGATATTTCAGTGGGCAAAGCACTTGCCATGCAAGTATGAGGACCTGAGTTCAGATCCCCAGAACATAAAGCCATACATGGTAGGTATGTAATCTTGTGGTGAGATGGGGGACAGGAGAATGCCCTGGAAGCTCTCAGATCAGCTAGACTGGCCTATGTAGCCTTAAGCAAGAGACCCTGTGTCAAACAACATGGAATGCAAAACAAAACCCAGTCTTGTCCTCTAACCTCCACACACTTACCCAGACTCACAAGCAAACATGCACAAAATCACGCACGAATACACACACACACACACACACACACGATTTTAAAGGTCAGAGACATAAGTTAAATCAGTTCTCTCTGCTATGACAAACATGTTTTACACAGCCTTCTAAGAGATGGATGGAACATACATGAAGAAAGTCATTACAGGACACACTAAGGATGCAGCTGGATGCAGTCTCTAGGCCACAGCCTTACACTTCTGGCATTTAATAGACAAGATGCCTGAGACAAACCTAATTTGTGTTCCTCTGCAGGCAACCTGCTCTATCTCCTGGGGTTGATTTATCCTTAAAATTCAAATATTTTGCCAAGCAGGTCTATGTAGAAACCTTTTTCATTAATTTTGGAAGGTTCTCTGGGGTCCCTTTGCTATTTGCTTATCCGCTTCTCTAGCACAGCCGTTGACTGTGATTTCCCTGCCTTGTGGTTCAGCTTCCTTTAGGTTAAAGACCTGCCCACTGTCCACCACCTCCACTCTCCACATTTGCATAGCCCAGCCTTTCTTCTGAGCGTTCTGCATGGGTTCCTCTTCATTGTCCACATTACTCTTCCATCCTAGAAACCAAGTCTTCTTCCAGGTGTCTTAAGTTGTAAAACTATTTTTGCTTCTCATTCTTTTATTTCAACCAGCTTCTTTGACATTTGTATCTCAGTTACTCCTCCTTAGGACTGGATGTGCTGTTTTATTTGTTTAGGTTTTTTTTTTCCTCAAAGCCATTGCTTTGTTTATTTTTTACCTAAGATACCACGAGACATTAATTAAACTACCTCTATTGTTGCTTTTCACATTGTCTTTGGGTCTCATTGATGTGAAGAGACACCATGACCAAAGCAACTCTTATAAAAGAAAACATTAATGGGACTGGCTTACAATTTCAGAGGTTCAGTCCATGTTACAATTTCAGAGGTTTCAAGTTATCATCATGGTTGGAAGCAAGGCAGATTTGGTGCTGGAGGAGTCAAGGTTTCTGCATTTTTTCCCATTTATTTATTTATTTACTTTACATCTTGCTTGCAGCCCCCTTCCCTCTTCTCCTCCCAGCCCCACTCTCACAAACCCCTCCTCTCATTATCCTCTCCTCTTCTCAGAGTAGGGGAAGACCCCCTTGGGTACCACCCTACCCTGGGAAACCAAGTCTAGGCAGAACTAAGCCCATCCTCTCCCATTGAGGCCTGACCAGGCAGGCCAGCTAGGGAAAAGAGATCCAATGACAGGTAACAAAGTCTTAAGACAGTCCACCCCCTCTGGTTGTTAGGAGATTTATATGAAAACCAAGCTGCACACCTGCTACAAATGTATAGAGGGCCTAGGTCCAGCCCCTGCAAGCACTTCGGTTAGTGGTTCAGTCTCTGTGAGCCCCCATGGTCCCAGGTTAGTTGACTCTGTGGGTCTTCTTGTGATGTCCTTTAGCCCTTTGGCTCACTGAATCCCATTCCCCACTCATCCACAAGATCTCCCAAGCTCTGCCTGATGTTTGGCTGTGGGTCTCTGCATCTGTTTCCATCAGCTGCTGGATGAAGCCTCTGAGGAGACAGTTATGCTAGGCTCCTCTCTGCAAGCATAGCAGAGTATCATTAATAGTGTCTGGGGTTGGCTCTCTCTCTCACATGGGATGGGCCTCAAGTTGGGGCAGTCATTGGTCAGCCATTCCCTCAGTCTCTGTTCCATCTTTATCTAGGCAGCAAGGGGGAGACTAGATTCAACATGGGGAAGAGCTTTAGCATTAGAGACCTCAAAGCTTGCACTCACAGTGTCATGCTTTCTCCATCAATGCCACACCTACTCCAAAAAGGCCACACCTCCTAATAGTGCCACTCCTATGTATTCACACACGAGTCTATGGGGCCAAACCTACTCAAACCAGCACACACATGTAATCATTTCAGAAGGGTAATGTCTTTATTTTCCGTCATACTCACACCCTACTAGCCACACTCAAGGCTTCTGCCATGTAGATCTGAGTTCATGCCAGATTGAGCAACAATTCCTTAGTCCCTGCTGTGTCCATTAGTCATTGGCAGGTTTTTTCCTCTCAAGTTAGACTCAGAAGTAAGATATGTCCCAGTCTGGCCTCAACTGGTAACGTGTAACACATCTGCCTGATGAACCTGGAGGTAGAACTTCCTGGTGAGGCCTGGTCTAATCAGCCATGGCACACACATGCACCATACAGTACACAGGACAACAGGGTATTCAGCGCTCTTTCCTGTCATCTGCTTCAGGCTCAGATTAGTTAATTAGTGCTGACAAGAGAGCCCAAGGCTTCACGTATGCAGCCACAGCACTAAAGGCTCCATTTTTAGGGGCTTGTGCTTCCAAGTGCAGGGTGCTGAACTCTCTCAGCCCTGCCGCTGGACTACACAGTGGAAGTCACCATTTTTAAATCAAAGTGAACACAGACAGAAGAGAGCTTGAGATGAACACTGGTTCCAGTCTCTGAGTGCCAATTTTTGCAGCTCAGCATGGCACTCTGTCTTCCAGAAGTCCCCATGAATAAAGCCTTCCTGCAGCTCTCCCCAGTAAGGGGCATTCCAGTGTTCTGGTTCCAAGAACAGAACATGCGTTTAATGATCCACGGTTATTCTCAACCCATTCCTGAAACCATATTGCACAAGGCTTTTGGATTATAGTAACATCCCTCCCCCAACGTCGGCCATCCTCACCAATATTTAAACAGGAATCTGGAAGCTGGATATCAAGTTCACGTCATCTGCCACCACGTTAGCCAGAAATGTCAGCCGTTAAGAGCTATAGTCCTTTTTTTAAGTAAATACATTATCCTTTACCATTTTAGTATGAACTTCAAGAATATGGGCTTCATTGTGGTATACTCAATACATATGTTTTTAAAACAACAAATACTTCCCCTAACATTCTGAAGTCAGACTTGTAAGGAACAACTGATGGCAATTGTTTCCTCCTTCCCTCTGGGGTTAACATTTCTGTAGCTGTCTCTTGTGGTTGGCACGCCCTGTACTGATGAGAAAGAGCCATCTGCTTTACTGTCTGAGAAACACCACTTGTCTGCTATTCCCTTGCTGGTAAGGGGGCTGTACTGAAACAAGTACTCCTGAGGCCAATCTGCTTCTGAGACATCAGTTGTCTCTGTACCAGAAACACACTCAAAATCTACACATTATCTCCACTTCCAATCAGGGATGCATTCAAACTTTATCTTAGGCTTATGTTCATGCTGTTTATTATGTCTTCAATCCAAGCAAGATAATAGTAATGGTACATTCTTTTTAGAGATTGTGCAAGTCCTGTTCCTTTGGTGATAACAAACTGTCCCTATGGACAAATGACATCACTGACTCCCAGGGCCTGAATTGTTAATGCAGTGGATTGGTGCCATGAGCTGATACAGCTCAGTGCTGCCCTGAAATATTCACAGATTCAAAGGAAACAAAACACTGTGTTTACTTCGGCAGCACATGCACTAAAACAAACAAGCAAGCAAAGTTCATCCCAAAATTATAGGGTCTTTTTTTAATATTTTGTTTTTATTTTTAATCATGTGTATTTGTATGTTTCTGTGTAAGTATATGCACCCAAATGCAGTGCCCAAAGAGTCCAGAAGAGACATCAGATCTCTTGGAACTGGAGTCATGGGTAGAGGAAAATTACAAGATGTATGTGGTGGGAACCAAATTCATCTCCTCTTTAAGAGCCATGAAACCATATTTCCAGCCCCCAAAGCTTTTAGGGGTTATCTTTAGGTGTGTGTGTGTGTGTGTGTATCTGTATCTGTCTGTCTATGTCTGTGTGTGTGTGTGTGTGTGTGTGTGTGTCTGTGGAGGAGAGAGAGAGAGAGAGAGAGAGAAGAGAGAGAGTGTAAGAGAGGGGGAGAGGGAGGAAGAGAAGGAGAGGGAGAGGAAGAAAAGGAGAGGGAGAGGGAGAGGAAGAGAAGGAGAGGGAGAGAAGGAAAGGGAGAGAGGGAGAGGGAGAGGAAGAAGGAGAGGGGAGAGAGAGAGGGAAAGGGGGAGAAGGAGGGGAAGGGGAGGGGGAGGGAGAGGGGGAGAGGGAGAGGAAGAGAGAATAGAGAACAGAGGTCCACATTAGGGATTGTCTTCTATCTTCTGCCATCTCATTTTTAAAGACAGGACTCATCACTGAACCTGGAGCTTGCCAATTTGGCTACAGTAGCTAGCCAGAAAGCTCCAGGAATCTACCTGTCTCCTTTTCCCCAGCTCTGGGATTACAAGCTTTTGCCACTGAATCTAGCATTATAAGTGGGGTTGGGGGTCCAAATGCAGGTCCTCAGCTTGCATAGCAATCTCTCAGCTCTGGGTTTAGTTTTTCATTATAAAAGGAAAAGAATTTCCAATCTGCAACCAATTCACATACATTGATTTGCAATAATTCACAAGCAACTCTTTAGTAGCAATATAAATAAAAACCTGAGGAAATGTCTTATTTTATGTTACACACTTCTGTGCCACATCATTTGTTTTCAATGTGAGGTAGATAGGATTAAACAGCTTCCAAAACTTGTTCTATAATTGAAAACATCTTATTTCCCTTTACTCTGAATGAGAAGACCTGTATCTAGGAGTTCTGAAATTCACCTAGCAAGCCAGACACTGACGTATGTTCTGCAGGCCATCAGCCCTCTCATGCCTACTTAGCTGGTCATCATAGAATGGATTCAACAGAACTTTATTTACAGTAGTGTTGTAAAGGAAGCATCAGGACACGGTACAGTGCAAAAATGTACAATACAGTTCACAAGATCACACAGGCTTCTTCACTCTCCTGTGTAAAGAAAATAGTAGCTGTGTTCACAGTCTACAGGAGCAATCTGAGCCATGTGGAAGAGACCTCACTCACTGTTTACCATGTGCCAAGCACTAGTTTAAACCCTTTGTACTCTATCTGCTTGGTCCTATCCCAGGAGGTTGCAGTAGACGGGGATACTTTCCACTCACTAGTAGAATCACAAATGACAAAAGTGGGCTGGGGAGATGATACAGGAGGTAAGAGGTCTTGTTTTACACACATGAGGACCTGAGCTATAATCCCCAGCACCCAGATACAACAGCAGAATGGCTATGTACACCTGTCACTCAGCATCATACAGGGTAGAAACAAGCTCTGGGGCTTGCTGGCTACCAGTCTATTAGCCCCAGGTTCAGTGGGAGACCCTACATGAGAACATAAGGTAGACAGTGATAGAATAGGACACCTGACATCCTCTCTCTCATCTCTATATGGGCATATATGTGTGCACACATGTGCATGTGCGTATACACACACACACACACACCTTTAGAGAATGGCAAACAGGTACCCAAAGAGCCCAGTGGCATGTACTCAACAGAGCACTAGAGACTTTCCAGTGCATCTCCCCTGTTACTGTCCTCACTGTTCACCTCCTCAGTCCTACCAACCTAAAACCTAAAGCTTTGCCTGCTAACTATGATTCCCAATTCGCCCTTTCTATTCGATCTTCCCTACCCCAAACAGACTGCTGTGCCTCAGAAGCATGGAAACTAGATGAAAATATAGAAGCAAGAGGTGTTGAATTTGCAACCCTCTGATATAATCTGGAAGAGAATAAATGTTCCCACAAAAGTGAGCTGTGCAAGAGGTGATTTTTAAATACTCACATCAATAGCAATCACTCAGACAGAAAAGCATCTGTGATGTAAATAGCAACTGCACGGCAGCTCCTGATTCTGGGGAAAGGAACCGAGACCCTTCCTTCTCTTGGTAAGCAGACATAATCTTGCCTGAGAAATGACTCAACAATACTTAACTCAGCCCTTCATATTTCATCTGTTGCAGATTGTCTTACTCACAGGTGACATTACTACAAGGTCTAATTTTAGTTGGAGAACAATAAAACACTCATAAAAATGTGACAGGACTCCTTCCTTTTGCAGATCCCTTTCTCTCTGAATTATGACTTCTGCAGTGAGTGGATGATAGGCCGGCATCGCTTTCCAGGGCCCACTCTGCACTGCAATGTTCATCTTTAAGGACAGTAGCAGCAGCCGCAGCAGTCAATAGAGATGTAAAGATGTTTCAGTATTCTAATTTTCTAAGAGAAACATTTTCTTACTATTCATTTCATGTTGCAGTTTTGGTACAACTGTTTATAGAAAAATAATAAAGTAAATAAGACCTAATCACCATCAATACCAACAATGCACTGCATTTCCTGCAGCTACAGGACTCTGTTATCTGATCTCATAGTTCAGGCAACTAGAATTTGACTTAACCCAGCAGCAAAGAAGCAGACAGTTGAGCTGGCAAAGGAAAGTAAAATCATCTTAGTTTTGATCCCAGGTTAGTGGGTCAGGGCCATGGACCAAATGCACCCATTTCTCTTCCTGTTCCCCCCCCACATGGTTTCCAAAAAATGTTTTACTGGAGCACAGCCATATTTAGTAGTTTGTGTACTCTCTATACCTCTTTATTCAACAATAATAGATATAAGTAACTGTGATAGAGAGATGTGAGACAACCTGAAAAGCCTAAGATAATTTCTTACAGCCCTTTACAGAAGACATTTACAAAGCCTGGGTCTAGACAAGAGCTCTGATGGCAAATACAGTGGAAATTGCAAGTGTGAACAGGAAAAGAAGGTCTGCATGCAGTTGTAAGAAAAGAATTATTATCACTAGGCACTTGCTTGGCAGATGAAAAGCACCGGATGAAACGTCAGGCGTGGCAGCTTGCAGTTTCCCAATGCACAATGAGAAAAGAATCAAGGTAGGACCTGGAATGATGTAGAGCCCTCATGATGGCTTGTGTGCAGACAAGCCCCTAAAGGCCACACATGACAAGTCCTTCTTCCCATCCACATAAGTCAGCAATCTTTACGTCCAGAGCTCACAAAATTACAACCTTAAAAAGTAAAGCTACCAAAAATGATATTCCTAAAAATGTGCTTGAGAGGGGGTTGTGTCATCAACAGAGAGAGAGGAGAGAGAGAAGAGAGAGAGAGAGAGAGAAGAAGCAGTAGTCACAGTTTACCTCCCCAAGAGACAATCCTTCCTTTCTCTTTAAAAATCAAGATAGTAAGTAGTGGAAGATGTGATAGACAAACAGGTAAAAGACACAAACCAAAAGCAAACTGAAGAGAAAGGCAAAAGCCCTTAAGCATTTTTTCAAAGATTTCAACCATCCTCAAGAGAAATGTAAATGAAAGCTAGAGACAGCCTTTCTCACCTAGCTGGCAATAACCCACTCTCTTGACAAGGCTAAGAAGAAGCTGAAAGCTGCAAATGCTACTGACTACTGACTACAGTATAAGGTAAAATCCCACAAAGGACAAGCTTTCAATAGCTAACAAAATTACACATGCAAAATTCCCCACACTTGCAGAGCTGTGAAGAGCTGGGGAAGATCTCTATTAGTATTACGGGGTAATCACCAGGATATATTGTGAAATAAACAACAAGGTGGAGAACAAAACTGAAAACATTGCCTGCACAGAAGAAACACCAAATGCTACAACAAAAACAAAAATAAGTACTCATGGGAGCACACTGGGAAGGAGGGGAATTAGAAATATCTGAAATTCATAAATGTAGCTTTTTTTCTTTTGTGGTACCTCAAGTGTTATATACACATACTACTGGAAGGAAGAACACACAGAGAGGCACACAGAGACAGAAAGAGTATTAAACCAAAAATGTTCAGTAGGGGCAGATAGACAACTTAGTAGCTAAGAACACTTGCTGTTCTTTAGAGAATTAACTTCGAGTTTGGACATAAACACTCATGTTGAGAGGCTCACAACTACCTACAACCCCAGCTCTAGGGGATCCAGTGCCCTTTCCAGACCTCTGCAGGCACCTACATATGTTACACACACACACACACACACACACACACACACACACATGCACACACACACGAATAATTTTTTAACATTTAGTATAATATATAAATTATAAAACTAACACAGTATTCCCCCAAAGAATTACTCGAAGAGACTTTGAGGTCAGTGCTCTATCTACACAGCTGTGGTAGAATATACTGAGAGGACTTCCTTCAAGTAAAAACAGCAAAGAAATCCTGAATTTTATTCTGTACTTTTTATAATGGTGAGACTACAATATTTTAAGCTTTCTACATATGTAGCTAAAGCAAATCTGTATTAAAGTTATTTAAAAAAAATAAAAACAAACAAAACTGTGCTTTCAAGCCAAAGAACAAAAAAAGGAAACGAAAACTAAAATGAAAAGCATGAAGGGAAGTCTCCTGCCTTGGCGCTTGCTGGAATCTCCAGCACTAACCACCAAGCTTCCTGTCTCTGGCCAGGACTCTAGAAGCATGGCCTCCAGTGGCACTGCTCCCTACTCGTGGTTCCCCTACCTGTCTCCATCCCAGGAAATGGGAGCTTCTTGGAGGAAACTTCCAGGTGGTGGAAAAGCTCGGTAGGCATTTCTAATACCACCAACCCTCAGCAAACTGGGTTTCTCTAGTTCATCCTTGCTTCTCACGGGCACTGCAGTCACTGTCACCTCTAACAGCCAGTTCACAGGATATAACAGAATAAACATAAAATTCCTATGTGGCAGCAATGGATTCCAGAGTTTAAAATACCACACAATCATTCTAAATAACACTAACAGTGGAGCATGAAGCTAGTGTGTACAGGACTAGCAGCCTAAAAATAAAATACTCTGATGAGAGGAATCAAGATATAATCAAATGGACAGAGATACATATTCACTGCTGAACGATTCTATAAACAGTAAATATCAATTCCCGCAAAATACATCTACAGATTTAATGTAATTCTTGTCAAAAATCCCATAAAAATATGAGGAATTGGAATGAGTATGCCAAATTTTACATTAACAGGAAAAAGTAACTAGTAGTTAAAATAGCTTTTCAAAAGAAAATGAAGAAATAACTAAATTTCAAGAGATCACAAAGCTGTAAAAACAAAGATTGGGAGATAGGCTGGTCAATGGAACACCATAGAATACCCTAAAGTAGACTCACAACACACTGAATGACTTTTTTGGCATAGTATCAAAGTAATTCAATGAAGTACAAATAGCCTTTTCAACAAATGATGCAGAAACAATTACACATTTATCAGTTGAGGGGGGAAAATCTTTATACAAAATTAACTGCATATGAACTACATCATGAAATATAAAGCCATACACTTTTTAAAACGGATAAAATCTTTAGGATTCAGGGCATGCAGAATTCTTATATTTGACACCAAGAACATGATCCACGATGGGAAAACAATGCTCAGCTAAACGTTTTCAAAATAAAAAAAGCTTTTCTCTGCAAAGACTCCACTAGGAGTACAAAAAGGCAAGCTTTTGCTACTGTTGTCCAGAGCAGCTTGCTGTCAGCCATGATCAACTCCACTGTGGTGTTTGAGGTTAAGATTTTGTTTGGTTTCGCTGGGGAGGAAGAGCGACTGTTGTTGCTGCTGTTGTTGTTGCTGCTGTTGCTGCTGCTGTTGTTGTTGCTGCTGTTGCTGCTGTTGTTGCTGTTGTTGCTGCTGCTGTTGTTGCTGCTGCTGTTGCTGTTGTTGCTGCTGCTGTTGTTGTTGTTTGTTGTTACTGTTGCTGCTGCTGTTGTTGCTGTTGTTGTCTGCTGCTGTTGTTGTTATTGTTGTTGTTGCTGCTGCTGTTGTTGCTGTTGTTGCTGCTGCTGTTGTGTTGTTTTTGTTCTGCTGCTGTTGCTGCTGTTGTTGCTGTTCTTGTTGCTGTTGTTGCTGATAACTGTTGCTGTTGCTGATACTGTTGCTGTTGTTGCTGATGATGCTGTTGTTGCTGTTGTTGTTTCTGTTGTTTTGAGAGCAAAGGCTATGAAAAGGGTCTTACTACATAGCCAAGCTGGTTTTGAACTCCTGATCCTCCTGCCTCTACCTCTCAAGTGCTGGTGTCAGAGGAGTATGAAGCCATAACTAGCCCACCCATCTATGTTCTGAAATATATTGTTCATCAATAAGAACCCTTCTGTCCTCATCTTCTTTGAGCCACTTGCAGACTAAGATCCAAAGGCAGCATGTAACGTTCATGTGCTGAACACTGGACAGAAAGGGTATGTATGGTTGTAAGGATTCCTTCTTTCACAGAATTATTCTCAGGGTTTTATGTCCCAGAGTGTTAGTTCTATGCATGTGTACCAATGGCAGGACCATCTAGAGGAAGAATTTTACTCTGAGCATCATAGTCCTGGCATCTGTCCATGGAAAATGCTGTACTGAACACAAAGGGCTCATTTTTCATAGTTTATCCACTGCCAGGACTTGAGTGGCTAGATGGCAGGCATGTGGCCTCTAGCAAGGAGAAAGAAACAACATGAAAGCCATGGAGCACTCAGGTCTAGGAAGCTGTGGACATCAATAAGACATGTGACCTGTGTCTTCATCATATAGACAAGTGGTTTGCTCAGCCTGAGGTCACATATCAAAAATCCTGCATATCAGATATTTACATTATGATTCATAACAGCAGCAAAATTACAGTGATGAAGTAGAAACAAAGTAATTTTCTGGTTGGGTCACCACAACATGCAGAGCTGTATTAAAGGGCCACATTGTTAGGAAGGATGAGAATCCACTGATGTAGACCACCCCTGCTCGCAGGACAGCATGCCACTCCCTTTGCTCACAAGGTCTAAAATTTGATGCTCTTACAATAGTTCTTTGAAGTTCCATATTTTCTTTATTCCACTATCCATAAAGCTTGATTACAGAGTTAAGTTTATATTCAGAAATGAAAACTAAATGGTGAACAAGTAAATGTGAAAAAACAGGCTACAGAGAGAAAAATATTTGTAAAGCTCTATGTTCAGTATAGGACAAGTATTCAAAATACGTTTTTAAAAAAAAACTCTCAATATTCAACAGAGGAAAATACCCAATTAGGAAAATAAGTAAGATAGAATGTATATGAAGAGAACACATAAGTACATCAAAAATGTTCAGTATCAGGGGGCTGCAAATAAAAAACAAAATAAGGTACAGACATACAGATACTTAAAGACACACTAGTCTCCTTTATTCAGAATTTATTTTTCATGGTTTGAATTAGCTATAATCAAAAATGGTCTGAAAATATCAAACGGAAAATTCCAGAAGCAAAAAAAAAAAAAAAATCATATTTTAAGTAATTTTTTAATATATTTTTTCTAGAGTATTATTGCAGAATGCAATTAGTATATAACCCAAAAATGATATTCTTGGTCTTTTAGCATACCCTCCCCCATAAATGGACAGTGTACAAGCACAAATATTTACAGCACAAATATTACAGTTATCTGTAAGCTCCAAAACAAGCAATCTAGATTTCCCCATGGTAGACGCTCTCTCTGTCAGTGGTTCTCACCTATGGGTCACAACATCAAATATTCCGCATGCTAGATATTTACATTACTATTCATTACAGTAGCAAAATTACAGTACAAAATTGCAACAAAATAATTTTATGCTGGGGAGGTAGGTGTCACCACAAAATGAGGAACTGTATTAAAGGGTCACAGCATTAGGAAGCTGAGAAGCACTGGTCTATATGAAATTCCTCTACAGGAAAAGGAATGAAATACTGTTTATAACAATCTAGATGAAGTACCAAAGGACTGTCCTTTTTTAAGGCAATCCCTGAAACTTCCCAAGAATATATCCTATCTATACAACTTTTAAGATGAAACCACAAAGATGACACATTAGTGGTTTCCAAGGACCATGAACAAGAGAGATGTTACCATAGATGGATATTTCCCTGCAAAGGGAAAAGGAAGGCATTCTGCATTATCTCTTGTAACTTTGTGTGAACCTACAGATACTTCAAAATAAAATTAAATAAATCTTTGTCAAAACCTGACACTACTTTAAGATTAAGCACAATGTATATTTGGTCATAACATTTTCATGAATTAGTAGAATACTAAATACGACTTAAATTAATCTTTCATAAACTTTTTAAACAACCTAAAATCATCCATGATTTCCTCACAAGTCCAGTAAGGCAGCATGGAAAACTAAAACCTGAAACTAAAACTATCAATTAAAATAATACTCAAAGGTAATTTTAAATAGTACAAGGAAGTATCTTCTAGAAAAACAAAACAGACTGTACAAATGAATTTAACCTAAGTTTATGTTTCAATACTATTTCCCATTATAGTGTTAGTTTATAGAGTGTTTCAAATTAGTACATTAAAATTGCACTCTTTCCGAAGTCAAACTCCTGCTCAAACAGCTAACAGTGCAGCATGACAAAATGAGAAGATTCAAGTGGATGATAGAAAAAAATCCTATTAAAGGAGACTTCAAATGGGTAGAAAAGAAAAACGGAAAACAGGCTGAATTTAAACCCTGCTCACACGCACATTTGTGTACCAAACTATGTGAAAACACATTACACACCGTCATAATCAGCCACCTCGAGCCTCAGGGAGATATGGGGTTCTCCCGGGGTTAATTTCATCCAGATTCTCAGGCAGAGTTATTTATCACAGCACAGTCCTCAGATCAAAATGCTATTATAAGAACAAGGTCCCTTCACTCAGGAAAATTATTTTCTTTCCTTTCCTTCCCATCCTGCTCTAAAATCGCAATAATAAACTTTAAATCCTTTAGGTCTGAGAGTTTTGCAATAAAGCCTGGTACCAAGATATAACTCAATGTAGAGAAAATGAGGATTGCCACTGAAGAATTAACCTGCTCCAAAGTTTGGGTCTACAATACTAGGAAGAGGGTTTTAAAACCACCTGGTTATGCAGACAGCTAACTTCCTTACCTCATCACTATAGGGACTTAAAAAAAAAGTACCCCAATCTAACATTAGTATAAGGCTTTGAGTAAACGCTCTGAGAAAAATTATTAGTTATTTTTAAATGACTATAATTAGAAATTTGCCCAACCACACTGGCTGTAACATGATTATGGCCTTTCATTAGAAAGGAATTTCTAATGAACTTAGGCAAACACCCTATCTACTTCACAGGACCAAAGGACATGTTTCAGCAATGGTTCCAGACTGGTGGCACAGTGGATTGAAACTACTGAGATTTATAAAACAACCAAGGAAAGAGTTGAGCTGTGGAGTTAATTGGGAGGGATAAAATGCAGCTGGTGAGTAGGTAGGGCATGCGTGCTGGGCATGGAGAGAAGAAGAGATGCAGGGATAACAGACACAAGAGCAGCAGGGTGAAGCAGACATAGAGAAGCTGTTAGCAGATGAGACAAGGGAGTGAAGAAGTACACAAGCATTACGGGAGAAATGCAATAAACACTTAACAAATGTTATTAAAACTAACAACACCTGCAGTCAAACTTTTTAAAATAATACTGAAGATCTTTACAAAAAAAAAAAAAAGCATATGGAAGCCTATTATAAAAGTTTCCTAAAACACATACATCATACATTCTCTCTCTCTCTCTCTCTCTCTCTCTCTCTCTCTCTCTCTCTCTCTCTCTCTCTCTCTCTCCCCCTCTCTCTCCCAAACCCTGTTAGACAAATAAAAAGCCTAGGTACCAGAAATGGGTTACTTTCTCGAGGAATTGTCCGCTAGTAAGGTCTCATAGACCTTGCCAAACACTATAGGCTATTGCCATTGCTCTGGTCTAACCTCTAGAACAGTGGTTCTCAGCCTTCCTAATACAGTTCCTCATGTTGTGGTGACTCCCCCAACTATAAAATTATTTTCATTTGATCCTTCCTTACTGTAATTTTGCTGTTAGAAATGATATAAATACCTGTGTTTTCTGATAGTCTTAGGCAACTCCTGTGAAAGGGTCGTTTGACCCCCAAAGAGGTCTCAACCCACAGGACTTGCTCTAGAACTTGACAGTAAAATCCATGGCTGAAAACACCACATACTCAAGCCTTAAAACATGATAAAATCAAGCTGGTGTTCACCTGCAAGTATGTCTACACTTGCTAGCTTTCACAGTGCTGGAAGGTACCATGCATGCTACCAGAGGAGACAAGTAAACATCGATCTGACCCACCTGTGAACCACAATAATGACTGCCCTGGCAAGACATGACCACTGATGCAAGTGTGACACTAACACTGTGAAAGTAACCAACACTTTCTGACTGTATTTAAGTCCTGGGCCACCAGAAGAAACCCATATGTGGTACTGTTATCAGAGCAAGAATCCATGGCAAGACAGGTCATAGGTAGTAGGGGGAAATAGTACTCTGCTAATAGAGACAGTATTAAACCAACTCCTAATGACTCATCCTTGCTTCTCCCAACCCCTCATCAGACAGGCTTCTATTTATAGTAGATGGCAATTAACATGGAGACCCACAACTAGCCAACATGCAGAGACTGAGACTACAGAATGCTCAGTCCTAAGTGACACATACATACTGAAAGCTCAGAGATCACTGCAGAAAAGTAGGCAGATGGAGTGTAAGAGTCAGAGGCAGTATACAAACACAGGGAGGCAGTGAGTTCTAGACACAGCAGGGCAGCTAAACATATGAACTCATAATGGCTGAGACAGAATGCACAAACTCTGTGCAAGCTCAAGTCAGATCAAATCCTAGCACAGAGACACGAGTAGACATATTGTTTACTATTTGCTGATAGGAGAAGGAGAGAGAGAGGCAGTTTTCTGTAATTGTGCAGCCCCTGGCAAGTTGACCATGCCCCACTGGAAGACCACACATCTAAGAATATTTGGGTAGCACAAATTGGTCTTGATGAAGTTTGAAATAATAAAAGTGACACAAAGTTGAGTAGTTAGGGAAGGAGCTGGATCTGGGAAGAGTTGGGGAGAGGAAGTGAAAACGATGAAACCATGTATGAAATGCTCAAAGAACATAACTAATCCAAGTTAAAAGTGAATATAGCAGAGATAACTATCTCTGAAACTTCCATACATGCTTAGAATTATCATTTTTAAAGTATAGCAGTTTGCTACTTTAGTGTTCAATCTGAAACTTAAACAATGGCAGGCATGTGACTCATAGGACTCACAATCCAAATGTGCTCAAAACCCGACTGCTATCCATGTCAAGTACCCCACATGCACATGGGAAGCGCCAATTCCAACATGCAAATTCCCCTAACTCAAACTTCTACATTCCCTCCAGTTGAGCTTCACTTGTGTAACAAGGTCCTCACCATCTTATGAAGATGGGAAACCCTAAGGTAAGGGCAGCAGTGACAACAGTGGGCCCAGGTTACAAAATCTGTCCATCAATCAGTATTAGCTAGTCACATACTACCTCACCTCAAAGTATTAAAACACCCGGGAAAGAAAGAGTTATATGCTTCAGCAACTGAGTTATTGCTGAAAAATGGGATCAGCAAATCTAAGAGGTCAAACTACAGAAAAGAACTGAAAGCCAAATGTTTCAATTTGTTTACAGACTGCTATTTTCTAACCCCTCCCTGAGTAAGCACATAGACCTGTTTCACTTGCTGACATCACTGGCATGGTCTCAAGCCAGCTAGCACAGACCTACCCACGACTTAAATCAACCTGCTTTAGGATGCCTACTGTTCTCTGCATCTGTCTAGTGAGCCTCAACCCACCAGCAACTGAGATGTAGGTAATTTAAGAGGTTCACTCACTCACTCAACAGATAGTGTATCCTGTACTTGACTGTGGCTAGCCAAAAATATTAACAGAGAACAAAGCTAATTTGACCTCTGACCTCTTGGGGGTTCACATTTTAACCTTAAATAAGCAAACTGATGGGGTGTGTGTGTGAAAGAATGGTTTTTCTGAGCTAAGGATGGTGAAAACAAAAAATAAAGAGGGATTCCTTTGTCTATCCCTGATGTTATGTGGCTTACAAAATAGAATGTCAGAAGCACACACAAAACTATTGTCCCATTTTGCTTGCACAGTTTCTCTGAGGAAGTTCCTGTTGCTATAAACGAGGACAGTGATCCCAGAGTGAGGCATATGCCTTGGGACATTCTGCCAGAGCCTTCCAACCTCTAAGGGCTACAGCTGTGACAGGACTCCCTCCCAGACTTCTTTAACTGCATCCCTCCTCTCTGCAGCAGTTCCAGGATGCAATGGAGAGCAGCATACCCCAAGGAATCCCACAAAACCTAGAGATACCAGCTTGAATCTGCTGGACAGTCAAAGTGAGACTCTTATTAGAGAAGCTGTCCTGGAACTGCTGCCTCAGCATGTCATGGGGCTCCAGACAGGAGCCCCAGTGTCCTGACAGGACATCAACACTACAGGATCACTGTTGCAACCTGTTATAAGAAGAGACACTTTATCCAAAATGTTTTATTTGAGTATATTGCTGGCCAGGGGTCAAATCTCTCATCACAAACAAAAGTAAATAATTTAAAAGCTACAGACATAGCTTCTGTGGCTCTTATGGCAGTGGCCTGCCAGTGTTGCTCCCAAATGCCAGCTCACCTGAGGCACTGGTTGGACTTCTCAAATCTGTGAACAAAAGCTTAGACAGGGAACATACTCATCCTACAGGTGTATAGCCTGGCGTGGAATATTTTAATTTGGGAGCCTAGATCCCTGGAGAGTAGAAGCCAGGAGTCCCCTGGCTCTGCTCCTCAATGTGCTCCATTCTGCAGAACCAGGATTGCTGCCAAATGGCAGCCCACGCACAAGCAGTAATCCAACAAGAAAAGGCAGCCATTCCTTGACACCCCGGCCAGTCTTGCCCTTATAATACCTAGCTCCAGGGGATTGCTCTGGGTCTCTGTGGTCAGTAGAAATGGGTGGTGGGGATCCTCATGAGGATAATGCTAGCTCCTGTAGTTCTGAGAAAAACAGTCTGTAAACCAGAGTCTCCAATTTACATTTTCTAGAAACAAACAACAACAAAAACAAACAAGCAAACAAACAAACAAACAAAAAACCTGCTGCATTTAATGTTCTAAACTACAACCTAGAAGTGGGCATACCATTTTTAACACATATTTGCCAAAAAGAGAAAAATTAGTAGTTAAGATGTTTATTGCTCTTAGTAATCTTAAAGCCATCATCCTGGCAGCATACAGAATGCATTCTCATCTATGGCAGTGCAAGTACATACAAAGGGCTGAAAAAATCAAGTCTTCTAGAGTATGGCTGCCAATTCCATTAATTTTCAAAATCAATAGTAATGCTCATAGCTCCCGCCGCCCTCAATCCACAGAAAATCCTAACCGCATAGAGATTGCAGGGAGCACTTAATTCTGACATTGCTTTTATTTTTATGAGTCATACCTTAACTTATGCTGCAAGCTTAAAAGAACATTTAATGACTGGATTAGCTAATCATTCCAAATATTTCCCCCTCATTAAAATAAGTTAATACTGAAACAAAATGTCAAAGATCACCATGCCAGTACCAGAACTGAAGAATTCAGGAGTGTTTCATTGTATTATTCTAGAGTCTCTGCATTGCTGAACATACAGTTTAAAAAGCAAACATAATTGAGAAATACATCTGCTGTGCAAAATTAAATACACAAGAAAGAGGTAAACAGAATGGAGAATCACAGATAGTAAACCCAGCACAAGATTCACAGGGTAGCTTCTCACTGTGAAGAGGCTGTCATCACAGATGCAATGGGCACAGGGTTTCATGAACTCTTAAACCCCAAAACTTTGCTCATCCAAGGCTGGAAATCCTCATCTTTAGTATCACAGACCAAGTGAGATAACCCCAGGGTCGTTATTGTTAATTCACAAACTCATTTTGTTATTATTGCTGTTGTTGTTGTTGTTGTTGTTTGGATGTGTCTGTGATGTGGCTTGTTTGCTTGTTTGTTTGCTTCAGGGAAGGGGAGGCACCCAGAGCCTCTAAGAGGGTAAGTTCCTGATGATAGAAACACATGGACTCCCACAAGAAGTGGAAGAGATGCTTCAAGAGGTTGATATGGTCAGTTAGCTATTCCCCTTATGAGATCAGATTTTCAAATGAAATGTTTAAAACATTGAAAGATATATCATGTGCATAGAAGAGAGAGGGACTCTCTGAAATTAGTTGTCAGGAAGCAAGCTAATGAGAATTTTGAAAAAAAAATTTCAGAAATCCTAGTTACATTACAACAAATAATCACAGATTGAATAGCTAGCTACTAGCCTATTTAGAAGAAATCACATTTAGAATGTACACAAAAACTAAATACTGGAATGAGAAAACTAAAGTGTAGAGATAATGAAGATATTAAAGGAATCATAGCTGCTCCACAAAGCCATCGCTTACCATGGAAATCACAGCGCAGGAGCTGGTGGAGAAGCTCCTGGAACACCAGCCTTAATCTTTAAAGAGGTGATAAGCACGTGGGCTGGGGAGCTGGCACTGTCTGCCTCCTGTCTGGGTGGTGATTGCTCAGGTGTTTATTTTACAGTTGGCTGAACTGTACATCTGCTTTATGCACTTTCTGTTACAATCCACCAAAAAGTAAGAGGGCTGACAAATTTTAAAGGTACAGCAAACCTGAAGAGGGGCAAACATATCTCAATTTTCAGAAACTATAAGCATTTACATTTAGTAAAGACATTCTGAAAAGCTATGCCACAGAAGTTCCTCTAAGACGTTGGTCAACACTGTTGTCAAGAACTAGAGAGATGGGGTGCCATGCTGCTCACCACATTGCTCACAGGGGGTTAGGTGGAGGAGAGTAAGAACAAAGCAGACAGATAACACACGCCCAACTGCTGTGTGGTCTTAACTCTGAGAACAGAAAAGGAGGAAAGGGCAAGATCAACTCAACTCAGCGATGTGTCCTGAAGTGCTACATTGCCCTTCCTACACAAGACTGGGAGGAAACAGAAGATATCACAACATGTTTCACTGATAATTAATTTTGGAATTAAGGATATACTTAGTGGTTGTTTTCGGAAATAGGATCAGAAACATGTGTTAGAATATAAAAGGTAAGATAGGGATCTACAAAGAAGAATCTGTGGGCTGCTTGGCAGAACGCTGAAGGGGCATACACCTGACGGCTACTTATTTCTCCTGTGAAAGGCACACATGAAGAAGAAAACAGAAATTGAAGAAGTTATGAAGATTGGATGCAAAGAACAGATATGTCACCTGACTAGAGATATGATGGATGTGTTCGAGGTAAGTTTTCAAATGTCGAGGGACAGATAACCCTTTAAAAGTAACTCTGTTGTGAAGTGGAGATCAGTGGTAGAACATGTGCCAAGTATGTACCAATGCACAAGATCTTATGCTTGATTCCTCAGCACACACATGCATACACACGCATACACATGCATATACACACATACATATGCATACACACGCACACACATGCGCACACACACACACACACATATACTTTTATATATATACACATATGTATATAGATGTGCACATAGATATACACACATCTATGTACATATAGTAACTGTTAACTATTAATGAATACTTACATTTTAACAAAGAACACTGGCTCTGGTTTCAGAAAATATTTAAATATTTACATATAAAAAATTTTCAGTTACTTTATTTTTATAAAGCCTTCTTGCAAGTTATAATAAAATACATCAATTGAATTACCAAATAACTGAAAAATGGTTCAATATGGCCACATATGTCCCACCCTAACTTAATGAAAGAAAACGGAAATAAACCTCAGTTTAGCTATAATCATATAATTAGATTTTCCCAACATATTGGAGGATGTAAGCCACATTCACCGGCATTAAGTTTGTCTGGGGGATTATTTTAAGCATCTACTGTCACACCGCAGAAAAGCCTCTTTAACATGATCAGCGGAGTTTACCTCTAGTACTTTCTTTAATTTTGTTTCCGCCTACTTCTCTTTTGGACTATTTAAGCATGGTCTAGTCAATAATATTTTGCTCTAATTCTTTGGGACACATTTTTTAATAAGGCCAAAGGTTAATGCCTTAGTTAGCAGAGCTATTTAAACAGTTTACTAAGAAGTCAATATGAATTGTCAATGAAATACAATCAACTGTAGGTGATTTAATGAATGTGGCTATGATATACATGGAAATTATATAGCAGTGATTGACTTGATTATTTTCAGAAGCTGTTAAAATACTAGCACAAATAGATTATCTACTAAAAAGGTTAAGACAGTTAAAAACAACTTTGATTATGTTCCCCATATCAATATTTTACCCAGAAAAATATTTTCTGGAGTGATCACAGGTACCAACTTGTGCTTCAGCTTCCCAGACACAAACAGGAGCCAGAAAAGGAAGTCATATTGTCTTCTGATTGTCCCACAGTCCGACATCTTTACTAACTGGATAGTAGTCTAAACATGAATTTGGAATCCATTGCTACCAAGTCGGCTGTCATGGGGCAAGTTTCTTAATCTCAAAGGGTGCCGCTGAGAGCATGGAGGAGCACCTATGTGGAGGCTAAGCCAGGTCTTTCCAAATAGGTGAGTCCTCGTCTCTTACTGATCTATACATATAGAATCCTGGGTGAACAGTCCTTCATCCAGCAATGACAAGCATGAGCCCTTTATGAAATACACTGTCTTTGTCTTGTAGTCTGGTTATTAGTAGTTTCTGGGCATGAAAAAGAGGAAGCATCATTGCTTATGGAAGATCTAGGTGTTCCATGAAGAATTTGAAAACCAACTCCAGCCAATTCAGAAACTCCACTGAGGGCACTGCTAATAAGGGCTGCACATGGCTGAGGCTATGTCTCAGTGATGCCCAGCATGTGCACGACCCTGGGTTACATCCCAGCACTCCTCACTCAAGAAGAGAGCTACATGGTAACTTTCTCAAGTCTATAAAGAGTAGAAACAGAGCAAGTGTGTTACTAATTCAAACAGGGACATAGATTTAACAATTCATTTGTGTCTTAGACTTTTCAGAAATTATGGATACTTAAAAAATCAGGAGACAAGAGAGTTCTACATTCAGTGCATGTTATAAATACAAATGTGAAAGGAGGTTACACCTACTTTTATTCTAAATGCATCAATTTTCAAAATAACCCCAAGATGAAACATACTCATACAAGTGTGGAAAAGCTAACCAGAATAAAGTCAAGCACTCTAAGGAAAGGACAGCTGAGAAGGATAGAATGGGCTTAATGGTTCTTGCATTTTTCCATGCCATTACTTATATCAGCCTCTACTCAAAAAAGATTACAGGGAGAATGGAAAACAAAGCACACAGAACTGCCTTAGGAAAAGAGACTGAAGTGGGTAATGTGAAAAACTTTAAAAGAGAAAGAAGTAATGAGACGATAGGATATGATCATAGTGAACACACACGTTGCTAACATTCACATAATTCCTATGTGCCCTCACAATAAACTCTCTGCGCTCAACCATGTGCATAGTTCATCCCTGCATCCATATGTTGGGTTACTTCTTTAAACCAGTGCTCATTCTGATTTTGATTTCCACTCCTTCAAAATACAGGTCAGAACTCAGTCTATTATAAGCAACCATAAATGCTTGCATGTCTACATGCTATTTGACATCATAAAAAAGTGCAAAATAATAATAACAATAATAATAATCTGTTAAAAATAATCAGAACTAATGTGGAATATATATACACACACATATATATGTTTTTCCTCCAAAATGAAAATGGAAAGAGTAGTAAAACAACAATACCATGATAACAATCTCATTGAGAGCAACTAGAGGCTCCTCTGCTACTGTTTAAATATGGATCAGGAAATTACGTTCCTCAACTAGTCTGAGCTTCAAATTCCCATAAATGGGGAACCAAGGGCTCAAAACCTAGGCTCAGTTCAGGCTGCATGTCTGGCAGTGCATGTCATGTTGTCAGTGAACACAAACCTGGCTCTGACAAGCCCTCCTTTCCATCCTCCAACACACAATCTCAAGCCTTTTGGAAGGGAGAGTTCTCAAGAAAGTCCATAAAATGTAGAAGTATCAAATATTCAAATGTAAAAATTCTAAACTATGTCAATTTGTACAATTATGAAATTCAGCAACACATGGGTTTTTTTTTGTTTTTAAATGAGTTTTTCTCCCTTTATATAAAGGTTTTCAATAAAACTTGCAAAGATGTATTCACCCATAAATATACTGCTCCATTTCTAAACTGAGCTATCCCATCATCTCTTAACTTATTTCTGGAACAATCCCGTGCTGGTTAGGGAAATCACACCATCTCCATTCCTTGAAATGTTGTGGGACTTGCTTTACAGTCCTGCACATAATCAATGGTGAACCTGTGTGTGTATGAGCAGAGTTGAGTACACAGAAACTAATGATCTATGTCTGCGAGGTCTAACCTGTCAATCACGATCTTCAATCATCTCTATCCTTCTGAGTTTCCACCTGACAATTCATTAGCTATTCAAAAACATGTGCAAATGTCCCAGTAACGTTGTAGATTTAGTCATTTCCCTTCTATCTCTGCATATTTTTAACTTTCTGCACTTTATTCCTGAGCTCCTGGATGCCAAAGCCCTGTATCTACTGAACTAAGACTTTTACACTGTGCAGTGATCTTCATCTCCAATGGATTCTGCTTTGATGTCTATTTTATCTGATCTCAATACAGCTACACCAACTTCCTTTTGATTAGCATGAGTCTGAAATACAATTTTCCAGTCCACTGATTTCTGTAACCTTCTGTTTGGCATATGTTTCTTATAAAGCAAGCAGCTTGGGTTTTTGTTGATTTTATCCAATCTGACCACATTTGTCTATTAACTGAATGATCTAGTCTATTTACATTTATTGTAATTACTAGCATGCCAATTTCTAACTACCTTGTTGTCTGTTATTTCTGCCTCTTCTATATCTCTGCTCTCCCAAGTAGGCAGTGGTGTTAAGTCTTTTTTTCCTTCCCCTTCATGTTCATTTTGAGTAATGAAAATAAATTATTAGGGAAACAAAATGACTTATCAATTTTTATTAATTTTTACATGAACAAATATAACTTTCCTAGTTAATAAATTCTCCTACTTTTGGCTGATAGCAAAACAGAAGGCATAAAATCTTCAGGAAATTTCAATAAAATTTCATCAAGTCTTTAAGGATAACCAATCATGAAAGCACAAAGCTATGCACTGAAAATAGTGACAACAGACTCTCAGGACAATAGTTGTTTAGGCAGAAACCATATTTTCAAATCTGTTTCAATTCTTATAGCTTTACTTTTTATAATAATACATGTTAGTTTCACTGAATACCTATGTATTCAGTACTATTGATCCTATGGCAATAAGGTGTCACTAACAGAATTTATTCTGTGATATTTCCTGTAATGGTTACTCTTGACAGTCAACTTGAGTTGACAATAGAATCACAATAGAAACAAACCAAAGAGTGTATCTATAACGATGTTTCTAGAAAGACTTAGCTGGGTAGAGAAACCCAACTTGCATGTAGTGTCACCATTGCATGGGCTGAGTTTCCAGACGGAATAAAAGGAGAAACGGAGCTGAACATTCACTCATCTCTTCGTTTTTTTGAACACACATGCAAAGTAACCAGCTGTCCCAGGCTCCCGCTGCTAGGCTGTCTGGCCAGGATACACTGTATCCTCAAACTATGAGCCAAAATAAACTCTCAAGTTGTTTCTTGCTGGGGATTTGGTCAAAGGAACTAGAAGATTAACTAACAGATGTTTCCTTTAACATTTAGCCCCAAATATAAACCAGCTGAAGGGGTAGAGTGGACAGATGACTCCGTGGGTAAGAGCACTGGTTGCTCTTGCAGATGACTCACCTTTAATTCCTAGCATGCATAATGATGGCTCACAAACATCTGTAATTCTAGTTCCAGGGAACCTAACAACCTCTTCTAGACTCTGCAGACACCAGGTATACATGCAGGCAAAACACCCATACACATAAAATAAAAATAAATTTTAATAATTAAATGAAACAGCTGAAATCAGATTCTTCAACAGTATATTTCATCTTTAATGCTGAAGAATCTAATAATTATAATAATCTTACTATTTATTTTTTAAATTTTTGCAAAGCCAGTAACATATTCAGAAAAGAACAAACAGGCATGGCTTAGCATTATAAATCAGTGGGGTTAGTATGACCTGTTCAATGTATTTAGGAGTCAAAGCTCAGGCATCCCTAGCAAAAGGTTACCAATGGCCTCACAAGCTAGATAAGGTAAGACTGGATAAGATTCCGTTTTGTGACCCAAAGACCTCCTCACAGTCCTACAGTCGATTAGAGTCTGGAAAAATGACTCAGGCACAAGAAAGTTTAAGGCAATCAATTATATAAAGCAAAATGACATTATCAGAATGATTAGCAATTTACAAGAAAAGAAATAACTGCCAAGAAGACTGAATACAGAACTCTGCTGGTCAATGTATCTGTCCCACTAGACAAACTACACTGAAAACAAAGCAATAATCAGGCAAACACTCCATCAATTTGGAATGGCAGCAGAGAGTGGGATTCCTGGTTTCAGAAGCTCACAGCATACTGTGTACATGTCTGCTGTGAGGACATGCCTGTCAGAGCATGCTCCCAGAAGTTACTGACTGCTGAGGCACTGGCAAACTGTGCTTATTTTCCAAGCTCACTGTTAAATGACAACCTATTCCATTTGTGGCATATGCATATCCTGCTTTGTCAGACTTCAATGGATATCTTCACTTTGACCTATTATATACTGATGGATTCAAAGTAGCTTTGAGTACTTCGTTGTCAACAGCATGCATGTCTGTAACTATGCTACATTCAAGAACTAGCCTAAATGAGATACAAAATTTTCAAACTTTCTTTTCCAACTGCTTACTTTATCAACAGCCACATAGCCTCAAGGAGTCTGTCCTGAATAATCCAGTCCAGAATGCTGTCTCAAGACATACATAACTGTGGCAAAAATAACCTCATGGGCTCCTTGCCTATACCATTCCCTTCTTGCTCTCCTGCTTCCACAAAGCAAGTCCTGCCTATGTGCCAAGACAACACTTGGCTGGCACATCATCTTTTCACACTCAGTCATGCTCAGGCCCAGGAGCCAAGCTGAATGTCATCCTACTGTAAACACAGTTCTTCCCATCAGCCTCTCCCAGCCTGTTCCACATTCCGGCCTGAGGAGCCAGCCTCCTCTTCAGATAGCGAGTCCAATGACAACCTTCTCTGTAGGTGAAATAAGCTGCAATCTAATGAGGGTAAGATCCTGCTTATCACCACACCACAGCCCTCATAAAGTCAAAGTTATGCACCTACATACAGGATTTTTTATTGTAACTGCAGGGCAGTGGAGGACAATGGAGGACTAGGGAAGGAAGCACCAAAGCTGCAAGAGAGACTGAGATGCAGAGGGACATGAGGAAAATGACAAAGCTAAAGTTCACTTTGAGAAACTACTGCCTAGGGGCAAAGTGGAGAAAGAGCAGGCCAGCCATTACTCTGTGTGGCAGGTACAAAAGCTGGGCATGCACTGCACAGGTAGGACAGAGGCCACACGGGAAGGCACAGAGATTCAGAACACTTCACATTAGTCATAGCTTTTCACATCGACTCAAAGGAGCCTCGTGCAATTAACAACATTAGCAGACGCTCTACTATTTAATGCCTGCTGTCATGTGCCAGACTCTCTCCTTGCTACTTTCCATCATTGACTTCATTTGATCTATCTAAAAGGTCCTAACAATAAACAATAAAAGATAATAGCTCACCTTATTGAGCACTTAACTTTATAACAATCTGGAGTGACATGCAGGTATCATCCTAGTCTATAAGTAAAGAAAGTTGGATCAGAGAAGTTAATTAAATTGCCTAAGATCATATAGCAATCTAAATGCAAGACCAAGAAGTGAACCCAGGCAGTGCACCTGGGTGCTGCATTAAAACAGAATGTACTGGGACTCAGTGAGAAAGTGCTTGCTTTGTAAGGAAAAGAACATGGAGTCAATCCCCACAATCCACATCTACAAAAGAAAAAGAGAGAGTGAAAAAGCTAGGGTGGAGACAAGCATTTACTTCAAGTTCTGAGAAGGCAAAGATAGGTATATTCTTGGCCATCCAGGCTGACCAGGGAGCTACAAGTCAATGAGAGATACTATCTCCACACAAAGTAGATGGATCTGAAGGCACAACACAAAGGTTGGCCTCTGGCCTTCACACACACACACACACACACACACAAGAGAGAGAGAGAGAGAGAGAGAGAGAGAGAGAGAGAGAGAGAGAGAGAGAGAGAGAGAGAGAGAACAGACAGACACAGACAGAATACCTGAGAGTGTAATTAGTTTGCTCTCTGATGTAAGCGCCCTGATGATGTTAGAGGTGAGGAGAGCACTGAGGCTTACCTACCAAGATCATGGGATGCAGGGATGCTCTGAAATCGGACTATACCTAATCTCTATTATAACAATAATACTCTTATGTACATATTATACATTTAAATATTTATAAAGGAGGATTCTTACATTCATGCCCAACATCCACTTGTTTCTGGGGCCTCCTTTCCAAAAGAGACCATAAAAGAAAAAAAAAATACCCTACGGTATTTGTAACAGGCTACACTCTACAGCATAAATTATTCCCTAGGAATTAATAAAGTACTTAAGAAATTTGTATTAACTCTTTCAGGCCACTAGGGTACCATTCATGAACTAAATTCTTAATTTACTAAAATGGTACCCAAGAGGTTCAGAAGTACATAACTTCTCCGAGGGCACAGGAAAAAATGTGAGGAAAAGAAAACAAGTAGTGAAAATGTTTGGAATATAAACTAAAAGTCAAGCAACAGGGAAATACTGTTCCAATGGATCTGCCTCAGGAGCTGGGGAAGAACTGCAACTAAAGCAGGGTTGGGAACCCTCAGGCCTTGGGGTTAGAAAGCCACCTGGGACAGAGCATGGAGCCAATGGCTAGGACTAAACCTCATCCCAGCACCAAGTAGGTAAAAAGGTGAAAAGGGAGAACCGGTTTGCTCCTGCCTCACTGGATAAACTTAGAGAGCCCCGGAAAACATTCCCACATCTCCAACAAGTAGTGGGATCACAGGCTCTTTGGCAACCTCATCACATGGTAGTTCTGACTTCCTACACATCTGTCCTAGAGTACTTCCCACCTTCATCTCAGTGGAAGCACATTAAGCATACAGAGGTCTCCAGCACTGGAAATCACATTCCTATCTCAGACACTCACGATGATATAAACGCTACTAACACAAAGCCAATTATATTCTTTAACCTGAAAACCAGTGCTCCTTACAGGACCAAGAGATTTATGTCAAGAATTATCAGTAGCATATGATTGTTTTAAGAACTTGAAAAAAATCATTTCTGGTTTATGCCACTGGAGAGGAATTCCTGGTGAAAGTGGCACCTAAGCAGAGTCCTGGAGGAGACCCTCTCGGCAAGTATGCCACGAATAAGCCACACACCTAGTCCTCTAGATCTATTTAGTTAAGTGCTTCTCAACCTGTGGGTCACAACCCCTGAGGCGGGGGAGGGGGCGCAGGTAGAGGTCAAAGGATGATTTCACAGGAGTCATCTAAGACCATTAGAAAACATGGATATTTACATTACAATTCATAACAGTAGCAAAATTACAGTTACAAAGTAGCAACTGAAATAAATTTATGGTTAGGGGCCACCACAACATGAGCTGAATTAAAGGGTCACAGCATTTGAGAGATTGGGAACTCCTGCTTTAGTTTAAAAATGGTGGGAGAAATAGTCTTCCTACACTGCTAGCTTCCTTTCAATGTGTCCTTACTGACTTTCCTCTTCCAATTCTGTGTTTCCTGTCACTTTCCTCCTTTGGTATTTTTGCCATCCATCACTTCTAGTAAAGACAGAACCAGTCACCCTGGCTGTGCCTTCATTGTTGTTACTTGTTCAAAGGAAAAATACTCAACTGCTCAGACCCCAACATTTCACCACACATATGAGGTCTAGTCTTTCACCACAACCTTAAGGTTCATCTACCGGAAGTCTACACCTCTGACATCTCCCAAAACAGAATTATCTTGACCTTTAACTGAACAGTCAAGAAGTATATCCCAATGGAGTATGAAGACAACCAACAAATTCGTATATGTCAAAGTCTGGCTCAACAATCCAGACTAAATGTTAGCCAAACTTTTACACAATCCAAAAACCTACCTCAGTGATGTTCTCAGGATTGAGAATCAGTGGACAGGTATCTGCTTCACATGAAGGAGGCCTTAGGTTTAAAGTGAATATCATCACACAAAGAAAGGGTGTGCACTTCTGTACCTCCTGGGTACCATTTTACTAAGTTAAGAGATTCTTTATTGAATAGTATCCTGGTATTCTGAGTTAATCCATCCTCAGCAGAAAAGAAAAGGACGAAAAAGAAACAGGAAAAGAAAAGGAAAAAGCAGTATTTGTTTTCAAAAGGTGACCATGTCCAACTCCATCTCTATAAAAGCAGAAAAATCTACTAATTTTATAAGAACAGTATCCCTAAAAGACTTAACCTAGCCATGAGCCAGTGCACCTCTATCATACAAGCATTTGGGAGGTGGAGACAAGAAAACAAGGATATGACAATCTTATTAAAAGTCACACTCAGCCACATAGCAAGTACAAGGTTGGTCTGAGCAATATAAGACTGTATCTTAAGATTTAATTAACTAATTAAATCTGTTCCATGTACCCAAGTGTCTTCTTTGTGTTCAGTGACATGAGTGGTGTCTCATGTTCATGTGTGCTCTCAATGGACATCATGTCTGAAATAAAATGGTGGACTCACCCCTACACCCCACCTCCCTCTAATCCTATCTTACTGGTACCCCCACATGGTACACAGGCAACTCATGCAGCATGCTCAAGAGTCTGATCTTGCTTCTAAAAACAACAGGGCCTCCTTAAAAGATTTTAGACAGAAGGGTAACAAATTACTTGATGTCGCCATTTAGAAAACATGCAACTCTAAACCTTAAAAAAGCAGACCATAAAACTGTTTGGACATAGAAACACCAAAAGCCATCTATCCAATGGGACTGAGCTAAAAGAAGTGTTTTGATTCTTACAGTTTGAAAGGCTAAGAGAAAACAATAGTTAAGAAACAACAGTGTGTGATGGTTACACTGTTAACAAACAGAATAAGAGGTCACTGCTAGCACAGGAGCCCAAGGTCTATGAATCCAAACAGGGTCAATCTCATGCCAGCTGACCACTGATCAACACCAGCAGTAAGCAGCATGAGAAAACTCTCTAAGCCATGGCCCAAGACACTCTTACTATGAGAAGGACACACAACTGGGAAACACTGACACAGGAAAGGCATAGCCATAGGTGTACATACCACAGAAGGATTTTCTTGAGGATAGCCATAGCTCAGTCCTAGAATCTGGGCTTCTATGAGTATGTCATAGGCATTAGTGAGAGAGCTTACCAAACTCCTATTTCCAAAAGCAACTTTCCAAAATCATGAAAACACACGTTATTGAATGATGGTTTCTTTATTTTGTTGTTTTAAAAAGCCTCATGATACAAATATGTGAGTATAATATCATAAAATCTTTCACAACATTGAGTCAGGATTTTATGCAACTATTTCTCAGAATAGCATGACTTCTTCAAACGTTGCAGCTACTTCAGGCTATTAACATGGTATGTTTATATTAAATTAGGAGGTTGGCTCCATCTCTTTGTAATCTCATTTAACAAATGTTATGTTCCAGTACCTTTTTGCAATGTGTTCTTTTGATGTTAACATATTAAAAACTGAATAGCTACTATGAAACAAGTCAGATCTTACAGAACACAGACCATTATATCTGCAAAATCATCCACACTGTACAACCAATAAATCATCTGAAAATAAAATCCTCCAACTCAAAAAAACCCGCTCCTAATGGCATTCTTTCCATGCACTACCATGCGGGTAGCGATCAAAGCACGTTCCAAAGAGCCCCGGCTTCTGCAGCAACACTTGAAGGCTTCCGACTTTTAAAAATAGGTTTATTTTTAACTCTGTAATAAAGCACAGAGTCATTGTGAAAGGAATACAACTTCAAACTTTTCCATGGAGAAGTCCCCCAGAGCACCACCTTATGTAGTGAGGTTCATCTGTGCATGTGCAGACCCTGCAATAAAGCAAATCTGACATTACCATACAAGGGAATGGCTCGTGGTTATCATGTCATTAGACACAAAGGCTCAGCACTCATCAGTTTCCATATCTGGGATGGCTGAGAGTTTATGTTCTCTCTCAGTGAACTATATTACCAAGCACACTTCTGCAACACGCATGTGCCAGATAAAATTATACCCCAGGCAGGAACAGGCCCATCTGACTGCAACGTGCTTGTAGCATGCCATTATGTCCAGCAACAGCAAATGAGGACACAATATCCATCTATTCTGAGACCATAATGTAGTTTTAATGTTTGTTGCAAATTTGTCGATCTTTCTTTTCTATTTATGATAATAACAGGAGCAGCTGTCACATTTTTATTCAGCATGGAAATAAAAAACTTTCCACTATTCTCTTTTAAGCTCCTGTATCAGTATGACTAAAGCCCATCTTGAAATTGCAAAAAAAAAAAAAAAAAAAACTATTTTAAAGCTAGTAACTGCCACTACTTAAATCAGAGTTCTCTCAGATATCATACATCTAAAACGTGGGAACAATTGAATCCTGAGCTTTGGACAAAGCCTTCGTTTTGCAGGAAGGCGTCCTAGAGATTATTAGCAAAGCGATGTGAGTGCACTTAACACTACACAACCGTATACTTCAAACAGTTAAGACATAAATTACAATGCTAAGTATATATTACAATTTTCAGAACATTTTAAAAAGTTGGTTATGAAGGGTATTTGCTTTTTTCTTTTGTTAATAGGAAAGCCATTTAATTCTATAGATTTTCCCTGCATGTACTTTTCATTGTGCTCTATAAACTTCAGTAGGCAACATTCCTTTTATTGCTTTGCTTAATCTAACTAAACTTTTAATTAAAATTTATCTACATTTTCAGGTTTTAGGAGTGTGAGTGTGTGTGTGTGTGTGTGTGTGTGTGTGTGTTTTAAAATCCAAGTGATCTGACATCTACATATCTTCACTGCTATATTGCCTTCATAAATGTTGCTTTTTACTAATAATGTTTCCTTGTAATAATGTTTAGGGCTATAAACTATAATGTTCAAGTGCTCTGATATGTTACCCAATCCTGCTTCCTTTTTGTATTCAGATGCTATCTTTTACCTATCTCTTTATTTTCACCTTTAACAACTGGATTGTGACTTGTACTCAGCTGTATTTTTTTTTTTATTTATTTAAATCAAATGGTAATTTTTACTTATTCACACAGGGGTTATAAACACAAAAAGGCAGAACGTGGGGAAGAGGATGACACTGGAGCGTAGGTGTCCAGGGGAGTACAGATATCTTTCAGAACAGGGTATCGGCTGGGTGAAGGTTCAGGGGACAGGTCACTATGACTCTGCCTATGATTTACTTGTCCTTATCTAAGTTGGTACTATCCGCCGAGGCTACCTATTTACAAGGCCTATGACTATTCAGGCTGGTAAATTTCCACAAAAACTGCCTGTTTACAATAGCTTATAGCCATCTGTTTCAGTGTTTTTCCACAGAGACCCAAACTCAGTTGTATTTTTAAAAAGTGGTCTTCAATTTTGTCTCTTAATAAAATATCTATCTATCTATCTATCTATCTATCTATCTATCTATCTATCTGAGACAGTACTTCACGTAGTTCAGGCTGGACTCCAACTCACTATGTAACTGAGGATGACCTTGAACTTCTTACCCTCCAGCTTCTACCACCCAAGTGTTGGGATTAATATGGGTACATCATCACATCCAGCTTAAGCAGTGCTGGGATGAACCCAGGGTTTGTGCGTGCTAGGCAGACACTCTTCAAGCTGAGCTTCATCCCCAGCCCCACCCACATTTTTTCAATTAATATTCTATTATAAGGTAATTCTAAATTCACACATAGTTGAACAAAATGCTTGTGATTCCACTAACCTTTCATCGTTGTCACAACACATGACCATCAGTATCTATAATGAGATACCACACCAACATATTGACAATGACATAGTGAAGATGTGGTAGAATGTGTTCACCACCACACAGATGCACATGGTGGGCTCACTAGCCACTCATGCTCTTCCAACCTTCATCTGCTGCTGAACTACTAGGAACCACACATCAGGCTTCTGTCCACAATATACTGTCATTTACAATTACATAGATCACATCATGCGAAGTGTCACCTTTTAGAGACAGGTACTGTCACTCTGTAGAGCTGCGCCTCTTGTTCCTTTTTATTATGAGAAATAGTCGTGATAGAGATGTACTTCTGTTTGGGTAATCATTTCGCCACTCAAGGATTGCTGGGTTGGTTCCAGTGTGGAGAAAAAACTTGCTTCTAGGAACATTTGTGCCCAGGCTTTTACACAACTGTTTTCATTTCTCTGGAATAAACATGTAGGCCTGCATCTGCTAGGCTGTCAGTTCCACAGAGTGGCTATACCACTTCCACCCCACAGCCATGTGTTAGTGATGCTCTCACATATACTCTCTGCCATGTGTTAGTGATGTTCTCGTTCGCTCCCCCCGCCCCCGCCCCCTCGGTCCTCACAGGCATTCGGTGCTGTCAGTGCCTTTATTTGGACCATTTAACAGTAGTTTCTCCATATACTTTTCTCATTTCCCTATCGGCTAATGATGCTGCATATGTTTTTCTAGTTTTATTTACTATCTTATATATGGTCTCTTTAGAGTCTGTGTCTGTAGATGGCTTTTGCTCATTTTCTAACTGGACTAGTTCATACCATCACACTTTGAAAGTTCTTTATACATTTTAGACGCTGCTCTTTTGGATAGTATACAGACATTTACTGCAAACATTCTCTACCATTCTGTACCTTGACTATTCTTTATGTGACGGTTCATGAACCTAAAAGCTCTTCAACTTAAGGGATCCTTTTTTTATATATATGAGATATCATTTTATAATGGATTATACTTTTAGTGTGATATTGAGAATTCATTGTCTAGTCTATGATCTTGAAGACTTGCTCCTATTTTTCCTAGAGCTTTCATATTTTTTTACATTTAAATCCATAATCTGAGTTTAACTTACTTAAGGTTTAAAACTGAAATTGAGGCTTAACAGTTTGTTGATGGATGTCTGTTCTAGCATCATTTTTTTAAAAAAAAACTATCGGTGTGTGTGTGTGTGTGTGTGTGTGTGTGTGTGTGTGTGTGTTGTTGTCTCAGAGGACAACTGACAGGAGTCTGTTCTCTCCTTACTCCATGTGAACTCTGGGAATCAAACTCAGTAGGGAGCAAGCACCCTTACCCACTGAGCCATCTGAGACCAATACTAGTATATTTCTTGCTTATTTTATTGTTTTGACACTTAATTATTGTGACTATAGGAAAGCCACTAGTACCACTACAGTCATCCAATCAGTTGTATTCTTTCACAATACTGCTTTACCCATTGTGAAGCCTATGCCTCTCCACACCAGGAAGGAAGGAAGGAAGGAAGGGAGGAGGGGAGGGAGGGAGGGAGGGAAGGGAGGGAGGAAGGGAGGGAGGGAGGGAGGAAGGGAGGGAAGAAGGGAGGAAGGAACAAGAGAGAAACAACGGGAATAATTAGTAACTCATCCTAAGATTTTGTAGTAATGTATAAATTTGAAGCTGGAACATGACTCAGCAGTTAAGAGATCTTGCTCTTCCAAAGGACCTAAATTCAGTTCCTAGAACCCATGTCAGAAGGTTCACAATTATCTGCAAGTCAAGCTCCAAGAGACCCAATGCCCTCCTACCTCTACAGACAATGTTACGCATGTGGCACGCACATGCTTGCACACACACAGCCCAAAATAAAATATTGTAAAAAGAAGTTGCATGATTTGAGAATTAACACATTTACTATCGTGAACCTTACAGTACATGTGAATAATATATGTCAATATTTAAATAGTCTGATTTCTTTCATCACTATTTGTAAGTTTTGAATACAGAAGTCCTAAACATGTTGAAGTTTATACTCATATCTTTTGTATCGTTTGGAGGAACTATAAATGACAGTATGTTAATTTCAGTTGCCTCCTACTTCTTTCCAGGATATAGAAATGTGACTTTTGAATTTATTTATAGTGATGATACCATTTGTTTACTAAAGAGGTTCTAGGACTGAAGAGATGGCTCAGTGGTTAAGAGCACTGGCTGTTATTCGAGAGGATCTGGTTTTGATTCACCTACATATATAATGCCACCTAGGGGGCCTAATGTCCTCCTCTGGTTTCCTTGAACACCAGGTATACACGTAGTTCACAGACATACATGCAAGCAAAACACACTTCACATGAAATAAAATAATTTTTAAGATCAAGTTGTTTTTCTGTACTACATTCCTTGGGATTTTCTATATAAACAGTGATTCAACCTGTAAAAAATTTAAAAAAATAAAAGATAGTTTTGCTTTTCTTTTTCATCTGCTTGCCTTTCTTTTCTTTTTTCGTGTTTTGGTACATAAGCTAGAATTTCCATTATCACTTCAAGGCAAAGTAACTGTACTCATCCTGCCCTTGTCTCCAATCTGAGAAGGAGCAGCCCATTCTCCAATGTAAAAAATGCTCTAAGCCAGAGGTAGTTTGGAGAAAATATTCTTTATGTAGCTGAGGAAAAAATATCTACTTTATTTCTGATTTTCTAACATTTAATCATTAATGATGTTGGGTTTTACTAAGTGCCTTTGGGGAAATCAACTGGCAGATCATATGATGGATTTAAGTGACTTAAAAATGTTCAACTGAACTTTGAGTGCCTGAAATAAACCTCTTTTGATTATACTAGATATGTGGTTGGATTTAATTCACTAGTAATTTTTGAAGATAATAGTCTCTAAGTTCATGAGAAATATGAACAAATTTTGTTGATGTGTTTGATTTATCTTGGGGTAAAAGAAAACTCAGAAAATGAGTACTGAGCACTCCTTCAGAGACAGGCTGAATAAAATTAGTGTTAATTTTTCCTTGAGTGTTGGTAGGTGCCCAATAAAAAATCTGGGTCCAGAGATTTTTTTTTTGTCAGAAGTTTTCCAACTAAGATTTCAATTTCTTTAATGGTTCTGCACTTAGGGAAGAAGTCTAAGTGGTTTGCTTTATCTTGGTTGAGATTGGTAGGTCTTAGATTTTGATTTTTAAAAATCTTAAACAACTAGACTAGGATTCCTGTTAAGTTGTAGAATACTAAGTACAAAGGTTTTTCCCAGTAATAATTAATTTTAACTGTATAATCTGTAGTGATGTCCTCTTCTTTATCACTGTGAAATGTCCTTTTCCCTTTGTCATTCTATCTATTGCTGCATGAATTATTGATCTTTCCCGAGTACCTCTTACGAGTTCTGTACTTTCAGTGTCTCTGACGTCTATTCTCTGCTCCTTCTGCTTGCTCTGGGCTCCTCTTGTTCTTTTCCTCATTGCATGAAGTTGCAGTTGAGTTGGTCTGACCACTCCTCTTTCCAAGCATAATCAGTTAGTGTATAAGATTCCTTCTCTGGGATTGTGTCAAGCTACAGCTGTGTTTTGATATATTGTATTTTCACTTTTAAATGTTTAAAACTTTATTTCATAGACTTAGATGTGTGAATTTAAAAGAATATTGTTTAATTTTCAAGTGTTGAAGATCTTTCTGTTGACATATTTTTAGTTTGATTCCATTACTCACAGAATATACTTCATAAAATTTCAATCTTTTAAAATTATGTTAGATTTCATAGCCCAAGATCATGACTGTATTGATTAATGCTCCATGAGCAAATGAAAAAATAGTAGTCCGTTATTTATGGAAGTGTTTCTAAGTGTTCTAAATATTAGATTCTGTTATTCTTGCTGATTTCTAATAGACTTCTTCTGCTGAAGATGGAGTAAAGACTCCAAGATTTTACCTGAGTTACTTTAGAGAACTGTCTATCTGCAACTATTTAACTTCTTAAATTCAACTTCCCTATGTCTCTTTTCTGCTCTCCTAGTTTTTCTCATGTCATTGGAGGCTCTTTGGAATGTACACATATAGAACTGGTGTGTCTTCCTAATAGATGGATCCTTTTATTTTTATACAATCTCTCTGTTTCCAGAGCTTATTTTGAAATTCATCTTTTCTGACCTTTACTATAGATGTTCCTGCTTCATTACTGCTCATACAAGATACCTCCTTTCAACCTTTGTTTTCAGCCTATGTCATTGTGTTAAAGTGAGTTTCTTATCAACAGTGTGGTTTTGAGACATTTTTATTCAATTCACCAATCTCTGTCCTTCAAAGAGTGTATCCTACAGGTTTAGCAATTCCAGGTGCATACTGATTTATGATGCTTACAACCCAACTACCCTCATAAATTGAAAATACTGTAAGTCAAAAGTACACTAAATAGGGTTATTTGGTTGTCTGGAGTCTAATTTCTTGAGTTCTTTGTATATATTGGATATTAGTCCTCTATCAGATGTAGGATTGGTAAAGATCTTTTCCCGATCTGTTGGTTGCCGTTTTGTCCTATTGACAGTGTCCTTTGCCTTACAGAAGCTTTGCAATTTTATGAGTCCTATTTGTCAATTCTTGATCTTAGAGCATAAGCCATTGGTGTTCTGTTCAGGAACTTTTCCCCTGTGCCCAAGTATTCGAAGGTCTTCCCCACCTTCTCTTCTATCAGTTTCAGTGTATCTGGTTTTATGTGAAGGTCCTTTATGCACTTGGACTTGAGGTTTGTACAAGGAGATAAGAATGAATCGATTTGCATTCTTCTACATGCTGACCTCCAGTTGAACCAGCACCATTTGTTGAAAATGCTGTCCTTTTTCCACTGGACGTTCTAGCTCCTTTGACAAAGATCAAGTGACCATAGGTGTGTGGGTTCATTTCTGGGTCTTCAATTCTATTCCATTGATCTTCCTGCCTGTTTCTGTACCAATACCATGCAGTTTTTATCACTATTGCTCTGTAGTACAGCTTGAGGTCAGGAATGGTGATTCCCCCAAAAGTTCTTTTATTGGGATACAGAGCTAAACAAAGAATTCTCAACTGAGGAAACTTGAATGCCTAAGAAGCACCTAAAGAAATGTTCAACATGTTTAGTCATCAGGAAAATGCAAATCGAAACAACCCTGAGATTCCACCTCACACCAGTCAGAATGGCTAAGATCAAAAACTCAGGTGATAGCAGATGCTGGCAAGCACGTGGAGAAAGAGGAAAAGGCTTCCATTGTTGGTGGGATTGTAAGCTGGTATAACCACTCTGGAAATCAGTCTGGCAGTTCCTCAGAAAGTTGGACATAGCATTACCTGAGGACCCAGTTATACCACTCCTGGGCATATACCCAGAAGATGCTCCAATATATAACAAGGACATATATGCTCCATTATGTTCATAGCAGCCTTATTTATAATAGCCAGAAGCTGGAAAGAACCCAGATGTTCTTAAACAGAGGAATGGATACAAAAAAAAATGTGGTACATTTACACAATGGAATACTACTCAGCTATTAAAAACAATGAATTCATAAAATTTTAGGCAAATGCATGGAACTAGAAAATATCATCCTGAGTGAGGTAACCCAATCACAAAAGAACACACATGGTATGCACTCGCTGATAAGTGGATATTAGCCCAAATCTCACAATACCAAGACATAACTCACAGATCACATGAAGCTCGAGAAGAAGAAAAACCAAAGTGTGGGCACTTGGCCTTCTTAGAAGGAGTAACAAAATATTCACAGGATCAAATATGGAGACAATGTGTGGAGCAGAGACTGGAGGAGGGACTGTCTGGAGACAATCCCACCTGGGATCCATCCCAGGTGCAATCACAAATGCAAACACTGTTGTGAATGTCAGAAGTCCATGCTGACAGGAGAGCTGAGATAGCTGTCTCCTAAGAGGTCTGCCATAGCCTGACATATACAGAGGTAGATGCTCACAGCTAACCACTGAACTGATCAAGGGGTTCCCAATGGAGGAGTGAAGAGAAGACTGAAGGAGCTGAAAGGGTTTGCGTCCCCATGAGGAGAGCAACAATACCAACCAACCAGAGCTCCCAGTGTCTAAACCACCAGCCTGGGAGCACATAGGGAGGGACCCATGGCTCCAGCTGTATATGTAGGGGAGGATACCTTGTCGGCATCAGTGGGAGAGGAGGTCCTTGGTCTATGAAGGCTGGGTGCCCCGGTGTGGGGAATTAGAGGGTGGGGATGTGGGAAGTGGGTGGATGGGTGGGGGACATTCTCATAGAAGCAGGAGGAGGGGGGATGGTATATGGGGTTCCGGGGGGGTAAATGAGAAAAGGGGATAACAACTGAAATGTAAATAAAATATCCAATAAAAAAATTAAAAAAATAAGAAAATTTTTTAAAAGTGCACTAAATGCACACAACTCAGTATAAACATTCAGGACACTTACATTAGCTTAGAGTTAGACAGATTCAACACAAAGCCTATGTTACAGGCAAGTAGTAAATAATGTAACTTACCAAATACTTTATTAAATGGAAAACAGGATGGTTGTATGAGAATACTATCACATTATCAAAAAAGTAAAAATCCTAAATTGAACCATCCAGTCCGGAATAAAGAATGTTATGTGGTGGCCGTAAGCTTCCCATTTAATTATGTTTCTCCTTTCTACCTTTATTTCTGTGAGTAAAAGCCTTTTATAATTCCATCATAATTTGTATAGTGTTATTGATTATTTTTACACATTATTTTATCATATGCTACATGTCATTTTATCACACAAATGAAGGACAGAAAGAAACACAGTCCATTTAAACCCTTTTAACCAATTTTTAGTATAATTATTTCTCCTGCACATAGCACATCATACTGGATTTTAATTTTAGTTTCAACCATGAGCCACGATTTAAGAAGATCTTGAGCAGTCTCTACCATTGCGCCTATTTTTAACCACTCGGTGTCACTGAATGTCAAAGCCTCTGCTACCTCCATGCTCTGGACAGCTTCCTTTACTTAACATTTAATAATATGTTTGTCGGAGATAAATTCTCAGGTTTCTTCCACCCAAGGTTTCATTTACCTCTTGGGTCCTAGAGGATACTTTGATTGCATATAGAACCTGTGATTAACAGTCGTTTCTTTTAGTACTTGGAAAGCTCTGTGTCACTTCTTTCTGGCCTCAGTGCTACAGACAAAAAAGTCTCCTCCTCCTCAGATTCCCCATCTTTGGCTTATAGACATTTAATGGTTGTATCAGTTACTTTTCTGTTGTTTGATAAAACATCATGACCAAAAGAAATTTATGAAAGAATGAATCAGGAACCATCATGTGTTAGGCATGTAGCAAGTGGCAGGCATGGACCAAGCAGGAAGCGGAGAACTCACAACCTCAACCATAAGCATGAAGCAAAGGAAGTACACTGGATAAAGGGAGAGACTGTAAACACTCGAGGCTTGCCCCCAGTGATATACTTCCTCCTTAATCTTCAATCTCCCCAAACAATGTAACCAACTGAGAACAACTGTTCAAATACATAGGCCTCTGGAGGACATTCTTTTTCAGACATCACAATTAGGATACATCTTGGTATGGAATTAATTGGGTTTATGTTGCTGGATGTCATTTACCAAATTCGAGTTTTCAGATTATTTCAGATTGGTTTTTGTTTCATTCTTGTTATCCTTTCCTTCTACAACTTAGATGCCAGTGGATAGTAAAATTCTTTCAATATATTTGCTCTGGTGTTAACTTTAAGTTCACTGTTTTTGTAGACGATTGCCCTACTCTGCTACTGTGCCCCATAAGGTGTAGTTATTTTTGGTTCTATAATTTTCTTTGGTTCTTTTGAAATACAAATAATTCTATTTCTTAAGTGAGACTACCTAATCTCTTATTTTGAGAATTTGTAATGGCTTGTTAGAACACTGTTGTCATGGTGTCTTCTAATCATATTAGATGAATCTCAAGTGTTGGCACTGTTGACTGGATTTTCCATATTTCTAGTGCTTGGATAGGTAATTTTTTAATTTCATCCTGTGTGTCTGACAGTAAGATAGTAGATCCGCTTACTCAGGTGGTGAGGCAGCCCTTTTAATCCCAGCACTTGGGAGAGGCAGGCGGATCTTGGTTCGAGGCTAGCTGGTACAGAGTGAGTTCCAGCAGCGGTCTACACAAAACTTCTTGAAAACAAAATAAAAAAAAAATGTAATCGTTATTCAATTGAAGCAGTTTCCATTAAAATATATAATACCAGGGACTGATAGGACTACAGTTGAACGTAGGTTCCTCCTGCCATTCGTGATGAAGTGAAGCACTGTCACATGAGTTCAGCGCTAGGTTGGACACTCAGCTCACTGATGCCTTCCAGTTGAAGTAGGATTCCAATCCCCACTTCTGTTGCCTCCGTGAAAGTTGACATGCTTTCCTCTCCTGGTTCAAGCTACCATTAGGGATGGAGACACTGAAAGACTAAGCAACCAATGGGCTCCATTGATGCCAGGGAAGGAGAGGATGGAAGGAGTGTCAATTAGACATACTTTAGTTTATTTTGGGAGCCTATAGGTGTGGAAGCTGAGGGCAGGACTAGGAGGCAGCAGAGGTCAAGTACAATAGTCTTTAGTCACTATCTACACCACCTACCAGTAGCTATTGAGCATTGGAAATTCAGCTCCAAGGTGGATAATGGGCCAACATTGCCCTGCTAAAACAGGTGTTTATAGGTCAGCTCCCCACCAGGCCTTGTCAGCATGACCTAGTAGGGGAAATGGGACCTATATCTGCCATGAAAGAAGGTAGAGAATGTTGATTTCATGCTTCCAATCTCTGGATAGTGGGACTAAAACATGCTGCCGGTTTGCAATGCCTGGGAGTGTAGGAAAGGCGAATACCTTGGTATTGGTGGCAGTAGGGCAAGTATTCATAAAAAGTATTCCAAAAAGCACTACAAAAGTTTTCTCCTGTTAGATCACCTGTCCCTGCTTTGGGCATCGAGAAAATGGTCTTGGGAGGAGTTTTTGTCTGTGTCAGTTAGTAGCTGAAGGAACTCAAGAGAACTTCAACACCCTATACTGGACATGTGGCTGACAATAAAGAAGCTCATAGAACTCAATAGCCGTCGCTTCTCAAATCCTCAGGATAGCACCTCCCTGCTCTGGTGCTCAAGTCTGTAGAGTCTGGGTTGAAAATAATGGAACAGCATTCCAGCCGGGGAAGCAGGTGGGCTAACTGTAGATCTTCCTTCCCCTCCAAACTTCCTACCCGACCCCTTGCTTTATTCCAGCCCCCAATTCAGCAGGCATCCCCTGGGAACTCACAGGCCACTCCAGCTAGGGAAGAAAGTATGCTGACTGCAGCTCCTCCCTTCTCCCTTCACTCCTCCAAGACTAATTCTCCCTAGCCTTAGCCAGCTCTGTAGCAGATGCCCTGCTGTGGCCTTTCTTTACCCTTTGACCATATTCCCAGGGGACTAAGCAGTCCTGATGGAACAAACAGTTTTTCACCCTCTTGTGGACCCTGTCAAACCCCACTCCTTGCCCATCCCCATTCCTAAGTGTCAGCTCCCAATACCTAGAAACATATTTTACATGGAAATCCCCAGTAGCCAACTGATCAGGACACCAGAAGAATTTCCTACCAGGCAACACACAACCACCACACTCTCCTAAGAAACAGAAAGAAGGGGGCAGGTGGGATGAGGTGGCACATGACTTTAACTTCAGTACTCCAGAGGCAGAGGCAGGTAGATCTCTCTGAGTTCCAGGCCAGCCTAGTCTACAGAGTGAGTTCCAAAGAATTTAATCTTTAGCTAGGCAATGGTGGGATTTGCTTTTAATTCCAGCACTCTGGAGGCAGAAGTAGGGGATCTCTGTGAATATTAGGCCAGCCTGGTCTACATAATGAGTCCAGGCACACCAGAGTCACACAGAGAAATCTTGTCTTGAAAAGCAAACAAGCAAAACAAAAAACAAGAGAACCAGAGAGGGTAACAGAAACAAAGGAACAGAACACCCACTCAACAAAGACAAGACCAGAATCACCTAGATACAGCACCTAGAATTACAATCTTTCCAATCCCAGATGCCTAAATGCCAGTGTAAAAATACAATCAATAACAGCTAGAACAATATGTCTACACTAGAGCCAAACAGCATTACCACAAGCAGGCTCTGAATATTGCATAATAGCATGAGGCATAAGAAAAAGACTTTCGAATAGTCTTTATGAATATGACAGAAGTACCTTAAGTAGGAAATGAATTCCTTTAAAAAAAAATCTATGAAAGAAAAAAACAGTGGAAGGAAATAAATAAAAACAGATAAAGATGGAACAAGACTAAGGGAACAGCCATCCAATGACTACACCAACTTGAGACCCACACCATGTGAGCAACAACCCTGACACTATTAATGCTACTCTGCTGTGCTTCTAAACAGGAACCTAGCATAACTGTCTCCTGAGAGGCTTCATCCAACAGTGGATAGAAGCAGATGCAGAGACCCACAGACAAACATCAGGCAGAGCCCAGGGAATCTTGTGGAAGAGTAAGGGATAGAAGTGAGCAAGTTGAAGGGGTCAAGAACTCCACAAAAAAGACCTAAAAAGTCAAGTAACCTTGGACCATGGGGCTCACAGAGCCTGGGCCACCAAACAGGGAGCATGCTGGAGCTGGACCTAGACCCCCTACACATCTGTAGCAAATGTACAGTTTGGTGTTCATGTGGGTCCCCTAACAAGTAGAACAGGGGCTGTCTCAGTCTCTGTTCCCTACCATTAGATCCTGTCCCCCCCATACTTGGACCTGAATGGGCCTCAGCGGAAGAGGAATAAATGCCCCAGGGTTGTCAGAGAGTGGTATCCCCTCTGACAAGAAGGGGAGGGGGCAATGGATGGAGGGATTTGTTAGGATGGGACTGGGACTGGGAAGTGAGGAGGGAGGGGACTGTAATCAGAATGTAAAGTGAATTTAAAAGAATTTAAAAATATATATCTGACCCTGTCTCACAACAAAAAAAAAAAAAAAAAAAAACCTGAAAGTGGAAATAAATTCAATGGAGAAAACCCAAACTAAAGGAAATTTGGAAATAAAAAATTTAGGAACATAGACAGGAACCTCAGAGGGAAAGTCTACCAATAGAATACAAGTGATGGAAGAAAGAATCTCAGGCATAAAAGACACAATAGGAGAAATAGATACTGTGGTCAAAGAAAATGTTAAAACTAAAAAAAAAATCCTAACACAAAACATCCAGGAAATCTAGGACACTAAGAAAAGACCAAATCTAAAATAATAGAGAAATAGGAAGGAGAAGAAATCCAGGTCGAAAGGCATGGAAAATATTTTCAATAATATCATAGAAGAAAATGTCCCTAACTACAGAAGGAGATGCCTATCAAAGGTACAGAAGCACACAGAACCCAAATAGACTGGACCAGAAAAAAAATTCACCTTGGCACATAAGAACAAAATAATAAGCATATGGAACAAAGAAGGAATATTAAAAGCTGCAAGGAAAAAAACCAAGTAATATATGAAGGCAGACCTATTAAAATAACACCTAACTTCTCAATGGAGAATTTAAAAGACAGAAGGGCTTGGACAGATGTTCCACACACTCTTAAGAGACCACAGGTACCAGCCCAAATTACTATACCCAGCAAAACTTTCAATTACAACAGATGGAGAAATTAAGACATTGTACAATAACACAAAATTTAAGTAACACTATTAGAAGCACCAGAAGGAAAACTCCAAACACAATGAATGCATAATCCCACACCAGTATATCAAAAGAGGGAAAACACACACACACACACACACACACACACACACCCCAAAAAACAGGAATCAACAAATACTGTCAATATATCTCAACATCAATGGGCTCAATACCCCTATTTAAACAAACAAAACAAAACACCATACACACACACAGACTTACAGAACAGATGTAAAAATACCATCCATCCTTCTGCTGCATCCAAGAAACATATCTCAACATCAAGAGTAGATATCACTGCAGGGTAAAAGAACTTAAACAGATATTCCAAGCAAACAGACATAAGAAACGGGATGTGACGTGTAGCCATTTTAATCAATCTGACAAGACACGGACTTCTGACTCAACAACCTAATCAAGAGATTCAGGAACAGGGCACATACATTCTCAAATCAAAAAAAAAAACACACAACAAAAGACGTGTACACTGTTAATATCACAAACCTTTAATCGATTACTAATACATCAAAGGAATCACCTCAAATGTATCTAATCTAAAAGCACATCTAACTACCACAGCTTAAATCACACATGGACCCTCTCATACTAATAGTAGGAGACTTCAATACCTACTCTTGCCAACAGAGAGGTCAACTAAACCAAAATTAAACAGAGAAATGCTGGAGCTAACTGACCTTATAAAACAAGTGAACCTAACAGATATGAAACATTTCTCCCAAAAACAAAAGAATACATCTTTCTTCTCAGCACCTCATGGAAATTTCTACAAACTGACCACATACTCAGACACAAAGCAAGTGTCAACAGATAAAAGAAAATTGAAAATAAAACCCTGTATCCCATCTGACCACCACAGATTAATGCTGGATATTAACAACAGAAACAACAGAAAGCTTACAAACTCGTGGAAACTGAACAACTCTCTACTGAAAGAAAAAATGGGTCAAGATAGAAATTAAGGAAAGAAATTAAAGAAGGACCGCTACATGTAGAATAATTGAAATGAGATCCATACTTATCACCCTGCACAAAAATCAACTCCAACTCTCAAAGCCAGACACATTGAACCTGAGAGAGGAGAAAGTGGGGACAGCCTTGAATGCACTGGCACAGGAAAAGACTTTCTGGACAGAACATCACTAGCACAGGTAATGAGGAAAACAACTTACAGATGGTACCTCATGAGATGGAAAAGCTTCCGCGCAGCAAAGGGCACTGACATTCAGATATACTGGAAGCCTTTGGAATGGGTAAAGATTTTTACCAACTACACTACACATCCATCCAATAGAGGGTTAATATCCAAAATATATAGACAGACAAATTAGATAATCAAATATATGAGAAAATGGATGGATGGAATGGATGGATGGATGGGTGATAGATAATTAGATAGATGGATAGAGATTTTCAAAAATATAACATCTAAAATTTTGGGAGCCAACTCCTAGCATTCTTGCAGCCATCTTCGAGCCATATACCCTGACAAGAGACTTGTTTTCAACACCCCATAACAGCTGAGCACATCTGATAAACATCTTGTTTTTCTCACATATCTTGTTTTGCTTCACAGGGAAAGAAAATCATTTTCCAAGCACAATGGAATTTGCCTCCGAAGTGAGCAGTGGACAGGTGTAACCAAATGCACATCAGTCTGATTACTAAATACGGAAGTTAAGAGCAAAGTCGGATCCCATTAAGGAAGAGACTAGGATGAGATTCAACAAAGGAAACTGAATGGGCTTCAGACAGCAGGGTGGGAAAGGGAAGCGTCTCAGACAGTAAGTGAAGAAGCAGTTCCAAGAAGGAAAGATAGTTGGATGGTATCAAATGTTCATGAAGGCCATTTTTCGAGTCTGTAGGAGATTTTAAGTTCCTCCTAACATCTGTGCATCTTATATACTGGATCCTTTCTCTGGAGAGTATCAGTGTCTGGGGACTTTGCTGACTCTCAATCTTTCCTACACTCCATATGTGGGTGTTACTGCAATGTATGGTATTGGAAAAGAACGAGGAATGGTGAAATAACAGTTAACTGACATTCACATACAGCAGTTTCTTTTTCTCTTACTGCCAGTCAATTGCTACGAGCAAAGCAGCCAGTTACTGGGAATTTCTGTATTAAAGTAAAAAGTCCATCACTAAGGACAAGCAAAAGGCCTATAAAATATAACTGAAAAATCAGCTTATGACTGGAAACTAATAGATGAGATGGCTAAGAACAGGCTTACACCTTCTACACCAGTCTTGTTTTAGTGAACTGAGGGTCTCAGCAGCCAAACATACTCACTCTCTTATTGAAGTTCTGGACTGGTCCACAACATTATAAATATGAACTGTATAAGATATAAACCAGTTTATTTCTACCAAAGAATAGAACTGAACTAAGTGGGAAGAGGAGTAATGTGCAACCTACCCACCTTGCTCTTGGGCATAGGAGATGAGGTAGTGTGTTTCTGGGATCAGGCACCAACAGCAACAGAAGCAGCTGTAGAAGCATCCAGCTTCCTGACTGGGATACACTCTGAATAGGCCAGTAGTTCACTTCATGGGTACTTCTAGAGATGCTTTCAAGACTCCACAACAATTTATCAAATGCAGAGAAGGTAAAGAGTTCACGTTGGGCCTAAAGTATGCATGACAGAATTGTTCAAAACTCAAGAGTCAGCACAGTGCGGCTTCCAGGTGACCCTAGTCCAGGCCAAGTACAGGAAGAAAGAAAACCACTGTCGACAAACAAGAAGCCAGAGATAATGAAAGACTCAACATGGATGGGACCATCTAAAGAAAGGGAAGGCAAGGGGGAAAAGAGCATTCCCCAACCTCAGTACCGAAACTCTCTTTCCCTCATTAAACAGTAGCCTACAGTTAGGAAATGAGAACACCTTTTCAGAAAACAGGATGTCTGCTGCATGTGCCACTACTACATGTATCCCAGGTGCCAGCGGACTTACTAGAATGTGTGAAACCTTAGAGATATGCACAAGTCTGAGAGCATCACAGTATTTTTGTTAAGAACCTGCTATGTCAGCTCTATGCATGTGTAGCTGACCCTCATTAGGAATCAGGTCCTCAAGGCAACAAAACCACAGGAAGCAACGTAGCTCCCAATTTCTCAGACAAGAGATCTGAATTTATTCACTGACAGCATACCTGTGAGAATGCCAAAGTTAAATACACTGCCTGGAGTCGCAAGCTCTTCCCTTCTCAGCACAACCCTTACAAAAAGGTTAGGTTCTGCTGTCAGCAAAACGCAAGAGCCCTTTTCTGGACAGTGAAGCCCATTCCCCAGGCTGAGCGATCAGCTCCGATCAGTGGCAATGTCAGAGCAGCAAGCTGAATAACTTTCAACTTAATGTGTTAATATTATTTAGGCACCTTCAATAATGTAATGCGAATCACATTAAAAGTTTGACAGATTTACCAGAAATACTTGGTGTATCTATTCCTGCAGGGAGGAAAAGTTACTGGGAAATAGCAGCACCTTCCTGGCTGAATGTCAGAACCTTTAAAAGCATCACTGTCCCCTACAGCACATTATGACATTCCTAGAAACTGCTCCAGCTTCTACCAATTTTAATTGAATTATGAAATTCAGAGTCTTTCTAGGGCTTGGAAATATAATAATTTTAAAAGATGATGGGCCATTTACATTCACTACAAATGGGAATAAAAATGTTTTTTTTCCAAGCAGATAACAGATTTCATTATTATTTCTTTATAATTACTCTGAATCACTTTATTAGAAATTAATTGGGAAGCAATTTTAAAGTTCTTGAGTCCTATTGAACCATATCAGTTTCACCTATTAAAAAAAAAAAAAAAAAACTACCCACATAAGATACACTGCTGGGATAGCAGAAATCATGTGAGAACCGTTTGCAGCCCTGACATTAAAGGATGGAGTCACCCTGAGATCTGTTTGCACAGCTTTAGTCACACCTATCAGTGAACCATGGCCTGGACATTAACTATCCAGAAAAGAGGGGCGGGGGCTTCAAATTATAATTCTACAGTAAAGAAAAGTTTTAAATTGTCTGTGAGTGATCAAAATAAATCAGACAAGTCTCCAGAAACCTTATCAGTTAGTGTCATTCGCCAGCCACAGACATTGAGGCTGATGAGATGGCCCAATAAAGACACTAGCTTTGGAAGCATGGTGTCCTCAGTCCAGATTCCAGCACTCATGAAAAAGCCAAGCATGGTCACAACTATCTGTAACCCCAGTGAGAGGGACTATAAGCAGGTGGGTCTCAGGAGCTCACTGCCCAACTAGCCCTGTCAAAATGAACCTTTTCAGGTTCAGTAAGAAGAGAGCCCAGCTTAACAGAATAAGCCAAAAAGCAATGAAAGACAGCTCCTCAGGTTTCCTCATATGCCTAAACATGCACATGCATGAGCAAGTACATGTGTAATGTGCATGTCTAAATGCATACACACACAGACACTTTTTCAATTATAAACATTAACCTGTAAGACAGTAATAGTTTTTATAAAGTATTTTTCAGCTATGACAAATTTATCATTACCTTCTTAGCAGAAAGAACTTTAAGGATAATCAGACGGCATGAGGAAAAAAAGTTGCAATGGTAGATAAACTGATTTTTAGTATCTATAAAAAAAGCAAAAATAAATGCCTTACCCATAAATATGGAAATCTACTTTACAAGGTAACACTTTGCTTTCAAAAAGCTACATTTTATATCAAAATACCTTTTAAAAGTACTTCACAGTAAAAGATCTACAGGGTAACTAATCAGCAATGAGTTAACAAACCACTTCAGAGCTCATTCTGAAGGAACTGGGGGATAAGACACAAGCCTATTGTCCTCACCAGTAACAGAGACAAGGTTTCAGTAAGCAAATGTATGCTTAGATATGAACTAGAAGCACAAATCAAAAGAAATAAACACTGTCAAAATGTAAAACCCTGGTGCCCCAAACTGTACCAAGACAACCCATTGGATGATGGGTGAATGGCACAGTTGGCAAAGTGCTGGCCACACAAGTTATAAGAACCTGAGTTCAACCCCCAGAACCAAAGTTAAAAGGCTCAGCATGACTGTACACCTGGAACCCTGGTGCTCGGTACATAGTCAGTGGATCTCTGGGACTTCGGTGAGAAGTGAGCCAGTCTAACTAAATCAGTGAGCTCCAAGACCTCAGAGGCCTGTCTTTAAAACATCGGTAGAGGACAATTAAGGAAAATAGCTGACATTACCCTCGAGTCTACACACACACACATATACACACACATATATACACAATAACAACTTAGAGAATCCGAAAAAATATCTGAAAATTATAAATATAAAGCACATAAAGAACTATTATAAATCAGTAATAGAAAGACTAAAAGCTAACTAAATCTGGACAAAGGATCCGAATACGTAGTTCTCCAAAGAAATTATACATCTAGCCAATACATATGTAGAAAGAGGGTCAACATTATTGGCCACTGAGGAAATGCAAGTCAAAAGCAAAAGCTGCCATTCATTCTGATTAGGATGGCTATAAACAATTTTTAAAGGAAAAAAGAAGTGTTTACAAGGATATAGAGACCCGTAAGCCTCTTACGCTGTTCACACTGTTGGTGGGAACCTACGATGACGTAGGCCGTCAGACTCTGGTTGCTCTCTCAGTACTGGAACACAATTCCATAACCCAGAAATCTACACATAAGTATAGACCCAAGAAAAGTCAAAACCAAAAACTTCTCCATGGCAGCATCCATCTAGAAGTGAAAAACAAGTCTAAGGAGATGCCTTACTCAAGAAAGTACTTGCCTTGTAACACAAGGGCCTGAGTTTTATTTATCTCCAGAGTCCACATAAAAAGCCAGGTATGATAATACATGTTGTAATCCCCCCAGTAGGGGAGGCAGACATGGAGGATTCCTGGGCTCAGTAGCTAGTCCCTCTGGCCTAATTATTGAGTTCCAGGGCAATGAAATGATATATATTAAAGGTGGTGTGCAGTGTTCCTGAAAAACACCCAATTGTCCTCTGGCCTCTATACATGCTACTTGTGCACCTGTATACTCACATGTATACATACAAATATACATCTTAGGACACATCTTAAAAAAAAAAAAAAGAAACAAAAATAATTCCCATGTTTGCTCAATTGTTAATAAATAAACAAGATGTGATGTTATTCACACAACAGTCTACTAATAAGCAGTAAGAGATAGGAGTGCTGACACATGCTACAGCACAGAGGGCTCTGAAAACCAGCTAAGTGAAAGAAGCAAGGCTGGAAGGACAACTTGTACATTCATTTGTGAGACACAGTCACAAGAGACACATCTATAGAAACAAAAAGGCAGACTAGCAATTCCCCAGGCTGAGTAAGAGGGCATGAGGTAACAACAAGTTAGCTTTGCAAGGTTCCTTTGACAGGAGCTGAAAATGTTTTAGGTCTAGTTATGGCTGTACACTTCCAGAATACTAAAAACTAGTGAACCAGTAAGCTTTATGGTATGTGAATAGCATTTTTGAAAAGCTATTTTTGAAAAAGAAAAAAGTTTATAAATAAGGAATTGTTCTTTCCCACAGTGGTCAAAAGAAGGGAACTGGTATGATGACTTAGAAAGTAAAAGCACTTGTTGACAAGCCAGACATCCTGAGTTCAATCCTCAGGATTCATAATGTAGAGGGGAAAAACCAGAATCATAGAATCATATAGGTTGTCCTCTGATAACCACTCATGTGCTCTGGCATGTAATGTCACACACACACAGGCATGCACACGCACGCACGCCGCACACACACACACACCAGTCAGTACGCTGTCTCATGGAGGGATCCAGGAGGTACAGAGCCTACAGCCTAGATACACACACACCAGTCAATCTCTACAGGATGCTACAAGGACTATCATTTCGGATTTAAAATTATTGTTATTGACAAAATATGAATCCATTTAAATGAAGAAAGTAATATTGTTTATATTTAAAAATTATTCTACTTAGATAATGCCTGGCATAAAAAGAAAAGTAAAGGATGAATGGTATTCATGAACGCAGTAAAAATATCCACCAATGAGATCTATCATTTGGAAAACTCAGTACTCAAGTGCACATATGTGTTGTTTCTATGTTGTAAATCTACATTTAGAATTTTCTTACAAAAAATTCACCCACATGAATAATATTTCTAGTAGTTAAAAGCAAACAACCTGAAGTCCCATCAGTTGAAGAATAGAGTGCAAAGATTAGAATACACACGAAATGCTACAAAGTCATTTAAAAGAGATGATCTGTATGTGCAAGACAAAGATGTCCAAGATGCATAAGTAAAAAGATCCATGAGCAAAACACCATGTGCCATCCGCAGCCTCTTCAGAAAACATACTAACATATAAATAAAGTTTCTGAGACACAAAAGAGTTAACCCTAGTTTTCTTTGGTTAAAAGATTGAAGAATACTTTTACATAATACATTCTGCTGTTGAGTTTTTAACCTAATAAGTTTCCATTGCTATGCATTTTTTAAACCATGCTAGCTTCCTTTCTATGAAGTCTGGGTCTTGCTCCACAAACAAAAGCAACCTAGACCCCTTTCAACACACTATTAGCATGATCTAAAATGAAATCACCGTCATCATTTACAAGCAACTTAAATATATGGCTAAAAGCATATTCTAAGAGCTCATAAGTGTAGACCCTAAAACAGGCCTAATACAGTTTTATGATGCATTACTTCATTCCAAATAACTCAAAATAACACTATAATGCACCGATCAGATTGGATAAGATAAAAATATTTTTGAAATATCATTTTTCATTTTGCTTTTGGAAGACGTATCTGTGTTCAAGTTATAATAGTTAAAGCAAACATTTCAACATATTTCTTCTCAATTATTATTTTTAAGACAAAAATCTCACTCTGGAGCACAGGCTGGCCTTGAACTTACTGCAGTACTCACAGCCCATCTTCCCACATGCTGGAGTTACAGGTGTGAAACACCACACCCAGACACTTACAATAACTCTTAGAAATAAACTTGAACATGCACAGAGTAAGAAGACCATGCAAGTAACGTGTTATTTTTAGGCAATCCTATTCTGCATACGCTTTACATAATAATCTCATTTTCACAGCCTCTAAGGGGACAGCAAGAGTATTATCATCCTCATTTTACATGTGCATAGTGATCAGGCATCAAAATACACTGTGTACCACTCTGCATGAGAAAGCAACAGCTATAGGTACAAACACCCTTTGGGCCAGGAGTGTTCAGAACTCAGAACTCTGAGTTTTAGAGGAGTAATTACAACATTACATAATACCCTCTGGGATGTGAAAGGCACACCCAAATCAAACACATTACTATTTCTACAAAGAAATGTATGAATATTAACAACAAGTGGGATAAATAAAGGTCTATGTGGTCAGGTCAGTCCTGCCTCCAAAGGAGTGATAAACCTTGCTATCAGAACCTTCTACAATTATTATTAGTTTGAAACTACAGACACTGGATTCTGGGCCTACAGAGGTTATCTCTCAACTGAAATTATTTTTCAGTGCTGAAAACAAAATTTATTAGGCGAAAAAACCTTTTCTATCTCAAAAGTTAAAACTTTCTTTGGCAAATTGGATATTGAGGCAAAACCTACTAAGACTGACACAGGTTTCCTGGAAACCAAAAGTACTACTTCCATCAGAAACTAATCCCTTGCTTCCCTCAGCCATATGCAAGCACCACTGGTGAACACCGAGGGGAGGCTTTGACCCAGAGATCAGAGTTAGCACTATTAACTGGCAGCCTCTTCCTTGCTCTCTCTGAAGTCATCCTGCATCCTCAGGCAGTCATCACTAGCTATCACCCCGATCTTCAGCGCTTTGCTCAATTCTGTATTCTCTAAGCAAAAGACCCCCACCTGCCTCGCTTGACCATCCTCCAACTCGTTCTGTGGGTCAGTCTTCTGCATGTGCTCATTTGTCAGTGTCTTAGAATGTCACAGCAAGACCAAGTGCAGCAGCCTTATCTGAACAACACAAAGCCTGGTTACTTTCCTAGAATGGAGCATTATCTTCTCATCTAATAGCTCATACCTATTAAACTCTAGTGCTAAGCCACACGAATGTAATTGCTATAAGCCCAGAGAAAGAAAATCAATTAGCTCACTATTAAATTAAAATATATAACCATTCTGTGCCCAATAGTACATTAAAAGCTACCCACTTCCAGCAATAAACAAGTGGATGAAAATAAGAACAAGGTATCATAGATTAAATAATAGTTTCTCTAAAACTTGCCTCCACAACATGGGAGAAAGGGAGCCAGGTGGGACAAAGATAGACAGACAGACAGACAGACAGACAGGGCAGAAGGGAAAGGGTCAAAAGAAGGGAGGGAAGAGGAGGTGAGGGGAGAGGAAGAAGAAAGAGAAGAGGGGATGGGAGAGGGAAAGAAAAGAAAAAAAAAACTAAAAGTTCAGCTATGACTCAAGACTCACTGAAGCTGGCTGAAGAGTGCATACATTGCTGTTGTTTGCTGTGAGGTTAACTTTAATTGTCAACTTAGTACAACCTAGAGTCACCTGGGAAAAACGTCACAATGACTGTCTGCATTGGGTTGATCTTTAGATGTCTGTGGGGGATTCTCAATAAGTTAGTTGATGTGGGAACAGCAAGGCCACTGTGGGTGACATCATTCTCTAAGTAGGAGTTTCTAAATTGTAGGAAAGAAACAGAGCTGAGCACAAACTAGCACATAAACATGCATTTCTCTCTGTTCTTGGCTTGAGTTCCTCACAATGGTGGACTAGAACCTAGAACTGTAAACTGAAACTTTTCTCCCTTAAGTTGTTTTATATCAAGATTTTCTAAGAACGGAAATGTAACTAGGATATTTATATTTACATTTTTTGTGATAAAAAACGTTGAAGCTGTAAAAAATTCAGTGAATAAAAGATGGGGGGATATCCCCACTCTTTTGTGGATTTATGACTTACTTTTTTTTTAAACCTATCAAAGCAGAAATCTTGGCATGAAGATGCAGAAAGAGGACCAACACAACCTGAGGGGTTGGGGTACTGACCTGCTGGGGTGACAAGGAAATTAAGGAAAGAGAGAGGGGAGGGAGGGAGGGGGAAGAGCTAGAATCAGGTAGGATGTGCTCACTCTGATGGAGCACACCCACTATGCAGCAACCTGGAACCTGTGTGTCTGTGTGCAGCATGAGAGGAGGCGTTAGACAGTCTCTGGTAGGTCTCTGTAGAAGAGCAGTCTCGGGCCATAAACTTCCCAGAGGAGAAAGCTGTAGTTGCTAGTGTTTCCTCACACTGCCAACACTCAAACTTGGAACAGAGGAAGGCTTGGCCTGACTAGGACAGGGAAGGCTTTGCCATTCCCACAGGTCTGAGCCATTGGGTCCTTGATGTGGCAACAATACATATTCACTCATGACTTCCTCAGATCCACACAGGGGTTAACATAAGTTAACTCTTTTTTTTTTTTCTGAAGTACAATTGTGATACAGAGCAACATGAGCACCTCTATGACCAAGCAATCCTACTGTAAGGTATTCAGTGTAACTGAGTATCGGTCAAACAGAAGATGGTTCGTTTAACCATATTCATCAATCATGATTATAACAAAACTATAGCAACTTCAGAGCCTATTAACATCAAAGTAAATAAAACTCACAGTGCAAGAGTATTCAACACATTAAAAATGATGCCTACCTACAAAATTGAAATCTGATATTGTTGAATGAACAATTACAAACAACAAACAATTTCATTCAATCATTAGCAACTCATGTTTGGTGGTGTGTGTGTGTGTGTGTGTGTGTGTGTGTGTGTGTGTGGTATCTGTCTAAGTGGTCACATCTGTACATGTGCATTTAGAGACCAAAGCACTGGGCATCTTCCTCAATCACTCTCCACCTCATAATTTTGAGACAGGGTCTCTCTCACTGAACTTGGAACTCATCAATTAAATGTTTCCACTCTGGGTACTTGGGATCCAAACTCAGGTCCATACTCTTGTACAGCTAGCACTTTACTATATGAGCTACCTTCCCAGTCCTATGTGTATGTGTGTGCACATGTGTGTACAAAGGCACAGAAAGATTCCTAGACATATTTACCAAAATATACAGTGGCTATCTTCAAATCAAATGCTTTATTTTTCTTTCTTTAGAAAGAAATATCGTAAAACCTAAATCACCTAAGAACAAAATACTAACGATCTGATTCAGTTTACTGTCTTTATACATTTGCATATAATTCTGCTCTTTTGCTTGTTATTTCCCCACCACCAACAATAATGATGCATCCTGGGTACAAGCAAGTACCTCGTGAGGAGCACACTGAATTCACATTGCCTTCTCATGTTTTCTAAAGCCCTGTGACTTTTATTGTAACAACAACCCAGAACATGTTCCTGTTCAAGAAAAAGATTATTTGAGTAAAATGCCAGAAATTCAAAGGCCTAAAGACCACTTGTGTGTTTTTTAAGATATTCATGACATTATTCAGAAACTCATCTCCTACATTTTAGACAGATGCATATAGGTATCATATTTGGCAGCATCAATAATTTTATACAAGGAGGTAGTTTGTTTTGTTGATATACTCTTTTAATCTTTTAGACAGTTCTATAATGGAAATGATTTTTAATATTCTATTGTCTATAATTAAAATCATCATTTTGGTCCCTGGAAACTGCATAAGAATTTCTCCAAAAGCTTATTATAAGAAAAAAGAATTTTAAGTAGAATGCCTTAACTTTTCAAAATTACATATATTTTTCTTCTTAGGCAGGTATTACTTGAATATATTGAGAATACTAAGGAAATTTTCTGCGTCAATTAAAAATATAAACAATCCCTGAGGTTTAAAGGAATATGGAGAAATGGGTTAAGAAGCTACATATGGGACTGGAGTGATGAGTCAGTGGTTAAGAGTTTCTTGCAGAGGATATTTTTGATACTCAGCCCCCACACTGGGCAGCTCACAACCACCTATCACTCCACCTTCAGGAGGTATATGCCATTTCTAGATTCTGTAGACACTGCATTCACATTCACACGCACACAAACACACACACATACATACATACATACATACATACATACATACATACATGCGTGCGCACATGCTACATGTGCAGTTTGGGATAGTACATGTAAAAGTGTAGGAGTGTTGTGATACATGCCATTAGAAACAGGATAACTAGTGCTCAGATCATGAATCTTGGTGTTCCTAACATATAAGATACAGACCAAGGTTATAAAATGCTGCTTCTCTCCAGTAGAACCTGACAATGTCTATAAAATCTGTCTGGTGTGCAAGTGATAGGGCAGAGAACATTAGGGGTTGTCCTTACACAAAGCCAAGGACCTTTGACAATAGTAATGATAGAGGCATATGAATACTTGGAGTCCCGGTACTGAATGCAGTTTCCTAAAGCTTGTTCTCTGGAGAAAAACAAAAGTTCAAATAGGACATTGTTACCCTTCATGAAAACAGAAGATTAAGCCTGAGAAAAGGGCTATTTAGCTTCTTTTTTCCTAGGTAAAGGTTTAATAAAGTTATTGAAGAAAAACTAGAAATACTGATCATAAAAATAAAATATAAAAGCCAGCAGCCACCTCAAATAGATCTCATTAGGATGACTTTTCTAAAAGCGCTTTTCAGTTTCTACTTTAACAGTAAAGGTAAGAGTCTACTATTGCTTTCAATGCAATGTCTGTTTTATAACTAAAAGTTACAGTCATCCATGGGGAGTTTATTTCAGATTACTGAGAAGGCATCCAGCCCCTCCAGCTTTGATAAGAGGCCCCTTCTCAGCAGTATACAAGCTTCTGAGCTAGCTCCTATCTATTCTGATCCCTTGCTCCAAAACAGCCTAAGGATTAGCCTTTTGGAACTACTTTTCAAATAAAAGATTTTAAAAGTAGTGAAAAGAGGATTAAATAGGCTGAAAATTTAAATTAATAGGTGGGTAAAATACTGCTTTCTCAGAGTCGTATGGTAGACAGACTTCTAAGGCACTGGTACAAGGTCTAAAGTTTTTATTTGGTTATGAACTATGCATCTATTTTTGCAAAATTTACCAAGTGATACTATTTGCGTTCTTTTCCCTATATTTTAATAAAAAGCTTACATCTTTTAAATTCTACTACAACCCAAACAATTTAGTCGATGACTTCAAAGAGAGAACAAGACAGATGACAAACAAACAAAAAAATCCTTAACCTCACACTGAAATGTGAGAAAAAAGAGAAGCAGGAGCCATGAGCCCCTGGAATCACACTCTCTAGACTTTGTGATGAGCATTCTCCTGCCTCAAGCAACATCACATGAGATATATTGTGTGACATGATTCTCGTCATATACACTAGAGTCTATGACATCAGAAAGGAAAGTTGATTAATTCCAGAGATCCCATGAAATGGTTAATCTTCACTCTTTACTTGGATAAAGAGTCTCCTAACACTTTTGGGACGTGTGTGAGGTGTGTGAAGAGAGGTTAAGTGGAGAGAAAGGCCTACCTTGGCAGCAGAATACCATTGCAGGCTGGGTTTCCAGATTACACGAAAAGGGGAAAGCGAGAAAGCAAGTGCTACCTTCCACCTTTCTCCTTCCTGACTGCCAGTGGAATGTGATGGCGCCGCTGCTCTATGCTGCAGCTGCCACAGCTAGATCTGCTCTTGCCACTGCCTACCCGCCATGATGGACTGTCTCCCCTCTTAAACCACAGGCCAAAATAAAGTCTCCTTGCCTCAAATTGCTTCTGTTGGGTATTTGTTCCAGCAAAGAGAAAAGTAATATGCCCTGCCAAGGAAGGAGACGGTTAATTAGCTGAAGCATAACCTTCTGTTGCTATGACATGTCCCTAAACTACAGGGGCTGTGACAGACAGATTCAAAACTGCCCTACTTCAAACTAGAACCTATGACTATGATCTGATCTCATCCCTGTGTACTGTGGTGAAATGGGCTGACAACAGAAAAGGTTGGGTCTACTTTGGATCTTTTAGGAAAAGAGTTTCCCCATCCTAATACAAAAGTCAGAAATACTGAGTTGAAGAAGAACCTGACCCTGCATTGCTAGGGTGAAGATAGAGAATGGAAGACATGTGGCCTCTGGACAACAGAGACATCACTGATAAGAGGCAGAAAGGAAATGGGAACCTCAGTCTTACAACCACAGAGAATGGAACGTAACCAATAATAATAGGAATGGGCAAGGAAATAGGTTTTTCCTTAGAATTTGCAAGTCTTTTATAATCTACCTCAACACTGACCAGTGTTACCACATTGCTTCTTTCCATCTTTTACATCAAATTATAGAAATTTAAGAAGCACCAGTAGAAACAGTGATAAAAGAAAGAAAATTATACAGTGTACTTGTGTCTCCATAATGAACATTCACAGGGGCTGTGCCAGATGCACAGACATGACACTGAATACCGTGATCCTATCTCCTGATATTCACAACCTACATTGAAGAAGGTATAAAAATAGGAAAAAGCAGAGCACTGCAGGGCCACGCAACTCTTGGTTGGGAGGACATAGAAACTAGCAAAGGCTGCCAGGAGGCCAAGGTATCTGAACCGTAACTAGGCAGGTGCAGTGGAATTTGCCTTGGCTGGAGGTGAGGAGAGAGGGTGATGAAGTGGCAGTACTTGGAGATAAACAAACCTTCAAAAAAATGTTAAAGCCAACATAATATGATGAGGAGAACGGAGTGAACACTAGGAAGCCAGTATTCTGGAAGCACCAAGTGAATCCTGGGAAGACCACAAGAGAGCAGGAAATACAGCTCAGCCTATAAAGCTCCTGGAGCGCTGCAGTAAGAGCCATCATAGACAGGCTGGTGGGAAGGAGGTGCTGAGGACAGGACAATATTAGACTCAAACCTGGAACAAGAAGATGCCTTTGATTCATGTGTTTAGGAATGATAGTTGGCAAAGGTAAGATGACATGACATGGGGATGGGGGAGGCTAAAGATGAAATCTGGGAAATACTTAAGACTTTAAAGGGAAGAGGGGGAATAAGTGTAAAACAAAACATATGAAGTCACTTGAACTCAGCTATTAATGACTAAGCTTCCAGTAAGAAAGATGACCTCTGGTCTCAAAGAGCAGACAGCAGAACAGGTGGGTTTGTGAATCTTCACAATACAAGAGAGAGGCTTCTGAGTACTAGCATATAGTTTCAGGAAACACTGGGACACAGGAAATATTGTATCCAGAAGAATCAGGGATCTGTGAATGAGACTGTACCTCTGCTTCAACAGAGGAAATATGCAAGCAAAGGCAAGGGGGAAACACAATAAAAGGAAGAGATAGCCAGCAACAGTTGCTCAAGTTCACATTATCTAAGTCACTCTCTGTAACTACTGCTGCTCTAGACAGACGTGAGCTGTGAGAAAAAGATGACTGCAGGTCACAGAAGGCTGACAGGAGAGGGCCACCAGTCCCTAGGGTGCTGCAGATTCTTCTCAAAGTTCTGTGAGCAAGAAATAAGCCCACGGTAGGAGTCTATTTCAATGCTTAGGTGTTTTGCTTTCTTTTCTTTCTTAACTACAGATAATACAATATCTGGAGATAAACCTGTTGAGAAGAGCAGATAATTCTTATATTTGGCATATTCAATGCCAAATTCAACTATGGAGTTTTTAAAAACACTAACACCAGGATCAGAGGCAAATCATCCTCTGCATTGCCAATCTTTGCAAGAATAAAGAGATGATGTAATGTAGTGAAAGCGGTAAAGGAGAAACTAGCCGAGTTCCTTTTGAGAATGTAATGTTTATAAGACTCTAAGACTTTGATTAAAATAAATAAATAAATAAAAAACAGTAGCACTTCCACAAACCTATCCCAGAGCAGTATTGGCACAGCATTAAACTACCCACATGTGACATGGCTCAGTGAGAACTTTCAATAGCATGAGATGACTAGAGACAGCACATGCAAGGACATCTACACAGCAAGACACTATAGGCAAGGAGAAAGACAGGGAGGCGGAGGAAGGTGAGAATATGAATCTCTGTGTGCTAATATGAATTTCCATACTGCACTGTTACTTGGGGGGAAAAATTACAAAAACATTGTGTGTAAAATAAAATGCTACCTTCTGTGTAAGACTAGAGGAAATAAAGCATCCATCTTTGCAAACAAATACAGAAAGAATAAGCAAGAGACTGGTAACAGAATAGGAAAAAATATTTACATAGTGGGCATAGTACCCGCAGTATATAAAGGACTCCCTTGACTCAACAGTAACAATATAATTTTAAAATAGGCAAACAACTCGAATAGACACTTTTCTAAATGGCCAACAATCATATAAAAATGCTACACATCATTAATCATTGTGGGAACACAACAAAAATCACTGTAAGATGCCACTTCATATCTTCTAGGATGAATAATGTAAAAAGGGAAACACATTTGGTCAAAGCTACGGAAAAACTAGAATTCTTGTCCATTGTTGGTAAGAATATAAGATTATCCAAGCCACCCTGGAAAACAGTTCGCAGCTACTAAAAGAGTTACAGGGCTGGGAAGACGGCTCACTACATAAAGTACTTATTCTGCAAGAGTGAGGACATGAGTTCAAATCTCAAGAACTCACAGGACACTGGAAGCAGTAACATCCTACAGCAAGATGGGAGGCAGAGACTCCCCCCCACCAAAAAAAAAATCCCTTGAAGCTCACACACCGCCTAATCTGGCTTCTGCAGCTGCAAACAACATAGACTGTCTCAAACAGGGTAGATATAAAAATGAACACACAGATACAAGTGCATATATCAAAAGCAGAAAATTTGGGGTCTTAAGTATTTATTTTTATCTTCTGTGTTTGGTATTTTGCTTGCAAATATGTATATGCACTGCATGCCACCACTGCCCTCGTTACTCTGAAGAGGGCATCAGATCCCCTGGAGCTGGAGTTAAGAATGGTTGGTAACCACCACGTGGATGCTGGGTACTGAACCCAGGTCCTCTGCAAGAACAATAAATCCTCATAACTGCGAGCCATCTCTACAGCTCCCGGAAAATACTTTTACTTAAAAATGGAATTATGATCCAGAAATTTCAATGCCAGGAATACACCAGAAAAAGAAACAAATATTCCAACAAATACATCAACATGCATGTTAATGTTATTGATAATGACCGAGGGTGGAAACAATGCCAAAGTCCATCAACAGATCAATAAACAGGTTGTAGTACATCCACACAATGGAATACTGAGCCATAAACAGAAATGAAGGATTGCCATGCACAATATCCACAAACCTCCAAAACATGATGCCCACTGACAGGTGCCAACAGAAAAAGCCTTCCGTCACATTGCTTCATTTACATGAAGTATTTAGAATGGGCAAATCCACACAAACAATACCAGTTAGTGGTTGCTGAGAGCTGGAGGAAGAGGTGAAATAAGTCAGGAATGGTCAATGGGCATGAGGATGTAGGAGGTGAATAGAAGCAGTTACTGCATAATACTCAGTGTGCGTCTAATGCTATCAAACTCTTCATTTCAAAATGGCTAACTTTACATTATGTGACTCAAACCTCAATGAGTGCACATGTGTGTGTGTGTATGTATGCACATGCAGATGCGTGAGCATGTGAACACCATATGGAGTGTGGTTTTCAATCACTCTCCAGATTATTTTTGAGTCAGGATCTCTGAACCTGTTTTGGCTGGACTAGACTTCCAGCAAGCCCTAGAGATCCACCTGCTTCACCAACACTGGGGTTAGAGTCATGTGCTGCCTTGCCCAGATTTTATATGTGGGTACAAGGGAATGAACTGGGGTTGTTATGTTCATGTAGCCATCCCTCAGACCCTGAATCTCAAGTTTAAGTTGTTCTTTGTTTGTTTTCTCTTGTCACAACATGAAGGAAATCAACTTCAAGTATTTTAAGATGTAGTGTGAACAATCTGGGGGAAGGGAAGGCAGCTTCATATAAATCATTATACTGATCTAATATCAGCCGTGAGGTTCTGAATGGCATGCCTTGGGTTCAGCCTCCAGACCCCCGTGACACAGCTCCTCTCTGGGAAGCCACCCAGGGTGTGTCATCAGTATTGCACTCTAAGAAATCTGGTACATTCTGAAGAAATCAACTCAAATTAAGTGACCCAGAAAATCGAAGAGGACATTGTAAATCATTCTCACTTTGATTTGGAGGCTTCTACACATTCAGAAAAGGCCACCCGTATCTACCATCTGTGTCAGGAATTTGGAAGGGCGTTTTTAGGTTTTGTTTTATTTTTAAGATTTGTAGTTTCAATTTTTTTCTTTGACAGATAGTTAATATTTAATTTTCATGCCAAGAGCCCTTAGTTGATAAGCCCTGAAATTGTCTTAAAATTTGAGGACTTCAACATATCCCCATAGTAGCACAAAGGTCAAATTTCAGATGAAACACATAGATGCTTCAAGAGTTCCATTAATTGTGTCGGTCAGTCTACAGGCAACGTTCAAGTTCCTCGAGGCTTAAATTAAGACTTTTGCTCTTAGCTGACTCCTGGGAAAGCCACACTTTGCCTGACAATGTACTAATTCCTTTAATTCTAAGAACCCAAAGTCACTATTTTAAGAATTGTGGGCAGGTTTAACTCTGTACTTAAATTTTCTCTCATTATTTAAGTAGCAGAAGCTACATGACAAGTCTTATTCGTTTTCTTTTAACAAGACGAGTAGTGGACAAATTCCATACTTCAAACAGGACTTAGTTTAGGATAACCACTATTAATACTTAAACAGAGCAGATGCTTAAAATACATAAGATCTCTGACTCTAATCTAGAAAGACCAGGAACGCACATCACAGTTGGATTTGAATTGACTTCTAATGACTTATTTGTGAAGAACAAAGGCTAGTCAAAATGCCTCCTCTATCTTTAGGGGTTTTGTGGATGAACCAAGGGGAAAATCAATATTTAATAAGGTAGTTTTTGAAAGAATGAACTTTGACTCAGAAATGCACAAACTGGAATACTAAACAGTAATTTACAGCAACATGACCTCTTAGTCTATATGATATAAAAACACACTTGCATTTTGCTTAGAGCAGCTCTCTCCACAGAGTTCATGGTATGTACAAAATAAGAAGGGACAGGTGAAGCCAAAATATGGTGGCACACACCTACTATCCCAGCACTGAGAGGCAAAGGCAGGCCTGCCTGCTCTATATAGCAAGTGCCAGGTCAGCCACAGCTACATTGGGAGCCCCTGTCTCAACACACACACACACACACACACACACACAACGAGAGAGAGAGAGAGAGAGAGAGAGAGAGAGAGAGAGAGAGAGAGAGAGGAGGAGAGAGAGAATAGGTAAGAATTAAAGGAAACTGTAGCTACAGAGAAGAGATCTGAAAACTGGAATTAGATGTCCAGACTGCTGAGACCTGCACCCAAGTATGAGAAAAAGCAGTGACATGTGCATAAAGCAGTCCCCTGAGCTGTTCACATCCACTCACCAAAACAGAAGTGGGGAGGAAACCAGGACAGACTCTCAAAGGGCTGAAGACTGCCTGCCACACCACACCACCACACACCACCAGGTCTAGGTGATCCTATTAGGCAGGTAAATTCATCTCTGCTCAGAACTTTTTAAGTATTCAAATTTTCATAAAAACAAAAACAAAAAATAAGTTTGATTCTACCAGGCCAATCAAAAAGCAAAGCAAAGCAAATTCTTAATATAAAAGAAGAAACAGTACAACAGCAGTGAAATCCTTGAACAGAATATTCCAGAAATGTTTCAAACATTATATTCTATTTCCCTCATTGACTGCAGCTTCAGAAAGGGAATCTTGAGTTGGCAATCAGCAGGAGCATGCAGGCAGGCCACTGCTAGATAACCTGGAAGAATGATGGATCATCAGTGTAACATACAACAACAAACTGAGAACAGACATCAGACTGTGTGTGCATGTATCCAACGAGGTGTGAGTCCATCAGATCAAGGAGCCAGAGGGCCTATTACTTACCAGAAGCACTGCTGCTCTTCCTGCCCAGAACACAGCTGTACTGACAATTTTGGAATTTTCCTTGCTTTAAAAACAGAAAAATTATAAGGATGTGTTTTCGTTTTAATCCTAGGCGTGGAGATATGGGGCGTGCTTTGGACCGTCTGCAGCATTTAACTATGATTTGTCTCGTGCTCTAGCAGAGGCATGGTTTTGCCAGCTGCAAATAGTTTCTGTGATTATGTAACATTTGGAATTATGGGAACTTTTCAGAGGGTATATAAGTGCTAGAGCCCCAATAGGCAGGGTTGGTGGTTGTTTATCATGTGTATGTGGTGGGGAGGGGGCTGCAGTTTGTTAGTAGTTGTGCTCAGAGAAGAAACAAAAACAAAGAAAATAGATTCAGACCCCCATCTCTCTCTCTCCCCTCTATCCTTCTTCCTCTCCTATCTAGTGATGGGGGTGAAACTGTGAGTGATAAAGGGTGGGAATAAAAAGAACCCACAAAGTAGCAAAGACCAGCAGATGGTATGGATGGGCCACACTGATGCCCTACTGAGCGTTTAGCCACACCCTGAACACCATTCCACTGCCGGAGTCACCATGCTTACGGTAACTTAATGATGGGGTTGTTGTGTTCCCTGTCCCCAGCCACACAACCTTCCCCTCGTGACTGTCTTCCAGGATGACTTCTTCAGCCTTGGACAGGCCCACAATGGTAAGAAACTTCTGTGACCTCTCAGCCCACATTCATCACTCGCTGCCAGATGTCTACATCCCAACTTCAGTCCCGTCCCTGCTGAAATCCCACTCACAAGAAGGATCATCCTGTCTGATGACTTGAATTAAATGTGGCTGCAATTTTAACTGACTCTGGAGGACCAGCAACATAAACAGTCCTGCTCTGGTATGTTTCCACACTCAGCCACAAACAATGCCTTGATTAATAAGATGGCAAGGGGGATATGACAGGTGAGTGAGACCATCAACAAGAAAAGAAAATGTGTAACATGTGTTGGGAAAGAGGGGAAATATTAACACAAACAATGGAACGGGCAAGGTATGTGAGAGGCTGACAAAACAGGTGACGGCAACTAACACGCCTGCTGTGCACTTAATTTTAGTTGAGGAAGGAGAAACACATTAGGGACTCATTTGATCTGATAAATGAATGAGCACAATAATCACTATGATTTATTAAGCAGGACGCCACACTAAGTACTTTACATGCATTATCTCGTCTAATCCTTACAAAAACCTCAGGAGAGATTAACTTCATTTTATAAATGACCTCCTAAAACCAGACAAGTTACAGTGCTTACCCAAGGTTACCCAGCTCATAAATGTCAGGGGCAAGGATAGGTTACAATGCCAACGCACTTCATCAGATGGCTTAAAAGTATTTGTAGGTATGCATGTGCATGTATAAGGGTGCACATGCAAACCAGAGGTCAACCTAAGGGTCATTCCTCAAGCCGTTTGTTTGTTTGTTTGTTTGTTTGTTTGTTTGTGGAGTCAGTCAGGCTCTCTTCACTGACCTGAAAATCAACAATTCAGCTAGGCTTGCTAGCCAGCAAAACCCAGGACTTACTTGTCTCTACCTCCCCAGCACTGGTATGACAAGCTCTACGAAAAATAAATAAAACATGGTTTCTAAGCCTTGGACTCAGGTCATTTGCACAGTAAACACTTTCCAGAACCCAAAAACTATTTTCTATATGTATAGGTTTTCACAAGATACATTCATAAATCCTGCCGTGAAATGATCTCTCAGACACAGTAAGTGAAAAACAGGCAAGTGTACTGGGGTCAACCTCTAAAGTAACAGTATACTGCAATTCCTCTAAGGCTGGGGAGGGAGGGGTCCATAGACCATCACTGAGCAAATATTCATGAAGCTAAGAACCATGATCGCATGAAGCAGAGGGAACCAAGGAACTAAGGAGGAGAAAAGCAGAGCTTCTTGTGGCCACACATTTATATGGCAAAATAGGCCAACCTAATTGTTATTTTTCATAATTACTATTATATTATGAAACAATATTAGTACAAAAAAACAAAGTTTGGTGCCAGCAACATGGCTCAAGACATGCCTGCCTGAGTGCATGAGTTCAATTCCCAGGACCCATATAAAGATGGAAGAAGAGAACCAACTCCATAAAGGAGTCCTCAGACTTCTACACAAGCACTGTGCATATGTGCAACCACTCACATACATAAAATAGTTTTTTTCAATTTCAAGTTCTAAAATGAAAAGATAATTCCATCTCCTTATTTCCCAAAATAAGCAAGACTTAAGAATAGCCGAGGTGGAAGAAAGGTGAAGGGAAGATGCAGCTCAGTAAAAGAGCACTTTTCACACATGTACAAGGCCCTAAGTTCAATCTCTAGTACTGAAAGAAGGGGAAAAAGAAGCAAGGAATACTATTTTTTAAAATATTTATTATTTATATATTTCTGTACACATGTATGTGGATGCCTGTGGGAGCCAGAAGAGGAGGTCAGAATGCTTAGAGTTGTAGTCACTGCCAACTGTCAGTCACCTAGTGTGGGGGGGTACCGGGAGCAGAGTTCTGGTCATCTGAAGGATCCATAAGCATTCTTAACTGCTGAGCCATCTCTCCAACCACAAAGCATGCCTATCTTAATCAAGCATCCTTTTCAGCTGTTTCACCTGTAAAGGTACCTATTAACACTGCTCATATGTTAAACATGAAATAAATGTGTTGCCACATAGGGGGAAGAAAATAACAGTTCCCGTGAACAAGGAGAAACTGAGAAAATGTGCTGGAGGTGGGAAAACCAATCACAATGTTAGCATCCCATCAGTCTAGCATATACTAAGATAACTAACTTATTAAGCAAGAGGGCTATTAAGACTCATGGTTTCAGAAAATTAAAGTGAGTGTAGATTGGAACATCAGTGTTCTCCTCTGAGTTCACTCCACATACATAGTCACGTGCACATACACCACACACATGCATGCACACAGTGTTGTTACTTTATGAGGAGAAAAAAGAGAGGGGCACATGGAGGGAGGAAGGGACCAAGGGGAAGAAAAAGACAGGGGATTATTCCTGATCCCTAGTCTGGAAAGGAGAAAGACAACAGCAAACTCAAAACACATGATGACTAAATTTACTTGCAAGAATTAAATGAATAAAACCACCGTAAAGAATCAAATAGGGCCAGCATGATATATCAGGCAAGCACGGGCACAGCAAGCCTGTGTTCAATCCCCTAGAACCCACATGGGAGAAAGAGAACTGACTCCCACAGGTTGCCCTCTGACTGCCCAAGTGCACCAAGACAAGCCACACACACATAAAATATATAAATAAGTGTAAAATACATGTGTGTAGGCTCCTTCTTTTGCCTGAAAAGCTTTATTACAATTTTACATTTGGATTATTATTCAAAGTTGTTGCCATACTCAGGAAGGATCTCCCTCTTTAAACAGTTTGAAAATCATTTGCTCAAAAAAAGAGCATATCTGGAACATTTAAGCAGAAATGGAAACACTAAAACCAAATATGCAAGACGGAGATAGGGCAGAGCAGCACCAGCCTTCGGGGATCTGCAGGGCTCCATACAAGCAAGCTAAGAAATACCAGGACGAAGAAATCAGTTATAAAAATAATAATAATTAAAAAAAATAAAAATAAAAACTCACTACAGTTTTATGAACCCAAGCTCATCAAATTGTCAGCTAAAACAGCATTCACACTTGATGCTCTAATTCACAGTATATTTGTTATATTTCAACTTTTAAGTACTATATGTACACATATTCAAATTTAAACTCATTCCTTTTTCATGCACAATGATGTTGCAAATTGTTGAGCACACTCCTGTGAAAATGTGAATGTACTGAGTGGGTTCAATATTAGTGTTGTTATTGGGAGAATTTGACACTAGAATCAAAAGATTACACAGGCCTAACCAGAAATCAATGGTACAAATGTGTTTATCAATCCATCTTTCAAAGGAGATTTTTGTCTTACAAAGAGCCTATAAAGATAGTGTGAGCCTTTTTCAAGTAGATGAACAAAATAAGGCCAAAAACATAAGTTTGCTCAAACAGAGGGAATCCCAGCTTCCCATTCCTCCACTCTCAGTGAGTAAATCACATTCTTCCCCAGTCCCACAGATTCAATATTATGGTAGATAATTCTAGTTGCTTTTGCCACTTAAAAGTTTGAAGTGATTCTGTTTAAAAACATAAAATATTAGGAATGCAGAGGCAAATACTATAAGCAGGCAGGCCCATTCCTTAATCACAGTCCATCATTTTATAAACTAGTAACTTCTCAGCCGCTCTCCAGTAATATTACATTCACATTACTTTCCCAACTTTTATGCTTTACTACTAGATGCGGTGTTCTCATTTCAAAGGTGATCAAAACTTATTATAGAAAATCGGAAAACAGAGAACAATACTTCCCAACAGATGGAAGAGAGAAATCTGAATTCAGAGGAGGCTCAGGTCACTCCTAGGGGTCAGTCAGTACACCACAGAACTTAGAGCAAGGGGTCTGCTGACAGCCAACTCTCCATCAGATATCATCCTGGCATACACAGTGATGAACATAAGAAAGCCTGTCTCAAACAGGGTTGAAGGTAAGAACCAACACTGGGATGGCTGCTGACCTCCAGTACGATCCCTGGGTCTTGCTAGCCAGGCAGCCTAGATTCCTTGGCAAGTTCCACACCAGTGGGAAATCATGTCTCAAAAAAAAAGTGGGAATTTACAGTGCCTGGAGAACACTCATGATTTTCTCTGACCTCCTCCATTTGCACAAATATACACACATACATACACAGAGATACATACAGAAAAGGGACAATGCTCAATTCACTAAGAATACTCAGTAAAAGCATATTATATTGTTATATAAAGTATCCTATAATCTCACATCTTAGCTAATGTTTTGGACTATCTTCTCATCAATTAGAGCCATGTTTATGTGTCCTGTCTTTTTTAATATCAACATAGGATTGTAGCCTTCTTATATGTTGCAAGAGTGACTGTGAAAGAAGCCAGAAATATGCAAAACCTCAGTGTCCTGGTCAGGGTGACCTGCTGTGGACTAATCCACAGAGGAACAGAGAATTCCAGCCAGACCAGTTTCTTTCCCATTGTGAGAGAAGGAGTCAGAGTAGTCTAGCACTCTCCATATGCCCTCTCTAACTGGTGTTATAGCAATCCAGGACATAATCCAGAAGCCATGTGAAATTTTGCTTTGGTGGGTGGAGGGGTGCCAGTAGTATCTATGGTGTAATTCGGCTGAAAACCCAAGAAACAGCAACATACAAAGCAAAGCAACTATAGCTTTAAAAAAAAATACTATAAACTCAAGAGACTAAAGAGATGAGATGGCTCAACAGATAAAGCACCTACTTTGAATGTGAAGACTGGAGTTCGGTTCCCCAGCACCAATATATAAGCCAGTGACCTGCCAGTTCACCTGTAATACCAGCACTCAGGGAACAAAGACAGATCCTAGGCATAAATTGTCTGCTATGCTAGCACTAGGTTCAGCAGGAGACTCTATGGTAAACAATGGGGATAGCAATCAAGGAAGACCCTCAGCATCAACCTTTGGTCCCCAGATACACATATTCATGCAAGTAAGCATACACATTCATGTGCACACACATATACATGCAAGCAAGTTGCACAAGCCTGAAATCCCAACACTTGAAAGAATGGAAGAGGAGACTCTAGAGTTCAAGGCCAGCTTGAATTAATAAGATCCTATCTCAAAAAAATTTTTAGAACTTACTATAAAGTATCTATGCACTGTTGCTTGATTCTTCAAAGAACAGCAGAGTCAAAGATGCAGACCATCGTGGCATTCCAACATATTATACTAGATTTCCGCAAAACTCCATCAGGAGTTGGTGAGAAATCAGTAGGGGAATGCTGCAAAAGACAATGCTAACTTCTACCTAGTTTATCACATATCTACTTCCAAGTGATACCGTTAATTCTAAGGTGTCACTAATTTTCCTGTGAAAGTCTTGACCTCCATGATTCCATGTACCATACAGGCCTTCCAGTCAACTACATACATGCCAAAAACAAAAACAAAAAACAAAAAACAAAAAAACCCACCAGTTCCATGCAGAGAAAAACAAAACCCAACCTACCATTGTACCTTCATCATTTCATATTACCTTTCTCACAGTGCAATGAATATATGAATTAACTGCTACTCACGATTATTAAACTACATTTTAGTTGAAGCAAATTATGTATAGGTGCCAGCTCTGGTGGCACACACTTGCTATACCAGCCACTGTAGACTAAGGCAAGAGAAGCTCAAGTCTCGAGACCTGCCTGAATAACAGAGCAAGTTCAAGGCCATTCTGGATAATTTAGAGAAACACTGTCTAGAAGTTAAAAGTAAAGAAAAGGCCTGGGGATATAGCTTTAATAGAAAAAAAAACTAAATAAATAAAGTGAACTGTGGCGTTTCTGTTTATACTATAATGAGCTCAAGCATCGCGAGCATTTGCTTAAAACACTGTTTAAGGGTCAATGGTATTATTTCCTGTATATAATGAATACAGTATAGAATGAACAATATTAAGCTAATTACTACATATTTGTTTTATACTTTTTCCTGGTAAAAATACAATCTGCTACCCTATGTAAATGGGTAAAATGCATTGTTGCTAGCTATAATCGCCACATTGCAACACTGTTGCTAGCTATGGTCACCATGTTTCAAAGTGGGTCTCTTTAATATAGTACTGCTTCCAGCTGAAACTGTGTATCCTTTAATCAACATCTCTTTGGTTCCACCTGCCCATCCAATTCCACTACCCCCATACTCAACCATGTTTTACTTTAGGAGTAGAAGATCAATTAGTGCTAGATTACCTTCACTCACCACCAGATACCAAAATACTAACATATTACATACAGGTTTTTTTTCTAAAAGACTTAAATAACCACATGACTTATGAGACCTAATACAGAATAAATGTGATGTAACAGTCTTAATATTATATTGCTTAGAAATAAGAGGGGAAAGTATGTGTGAATATCTGGTGAATATGCAACTTTTCATCTGTGGCTGTGGTTGATAAAGTCTATGGATGTGAAGGCCCTTAACTTGTCAGTCAATAGTACTCACTCTTGTAAACCACAAGGTGACTGTGGAAATTTAAAGTTGGTTCAGCTACATTACTTCCTATCATTTAGCTACTTAGATCTTACTCTCCTGGCTTCAAGTTCTTCATGAAATACATCTTTTAGTAGTTCCTCTAGCAAAACTCTATTTTGTCTTTATTTCACTCTTACACTTGAATGTTGCTTATATGAATACAGATTTCTAAATTGGTTAATTTTCTCCCTCAACATGTTGAAGATATTTCATCATCTTCTATGACAAATACCTGCCATTTCAAGCATCTATTTACCTTAGATTAGTTCTGTCTTCTCTAGTGTTTCAACTACAGCATACCTAGGTATAAAATTGCTTTTATCTTTCTTGGGGCCCACTGTGCTTCTGAAATCTAAGAATTCATGAAAACTTTCCAGGGTCTGATAAGACGGCTCAGCAAGAAAAGGCACTTGCTATGTAAGCCTGATGACCTGGGTTCAATTCTGGAACCCACATAATGATGGAAGGAGAGAAAAGTTGTCTCAAAGTGTACATACAAGTGCCATAGTATGTACACCTCCATCCACATACATCATATACAACAGCAAAAATAGCCATTATTAGTAATAATTTTTAAAATCCTGGCCATTATGTCCTCTCTATTTTCTCTTTCTGGAAGCTTGTGGAAGATGACATTGAACTTTCTCATTCTAAAGTTCATGAATCTTTACCACTCATTTTCTGTCTTTATCCCTCAGTACTCCATTCCATCCAACCAATTTCCTCAAATCTCCTTTAAAAATCAATAGTTTTCTCTTCAATTATATCTACTTGGCTGTATAACCTATCCATTGAGGTTACTTTTTAAAATTTAATGACCATAATTTTCATTTATAGAAATCTTACTTGGTTCTTTCCCAAATCTGCCTGATCACTTTCTAATCTGTTCTTTCATCATGGTCTGTTTTTTATCTCCAATAAGTTCAAATAAAGTCATCTCTTTCATGAGCCTGACCATCCCAATCTCTTGAAATACAATATTTTACTTGCAACATCTGCCAGCTCTCCTTCATATCCTTGTGTGGCTGGGACATGCCTGTATTGCAAGTTCATCTTTATCATGAGCTTCCTTTGCAAGAAGGCTTATCATGGCTTTTCATTCATTCTACAAGTCTGTTTCTCACTTTGGTGAACTCGGTTGTTTCCCATAGTTCTAGACCATATTTTATACTAATTTCTTCATGTATGAGTTAACTGCATTGTAAATATATATGTTTCTAATAGTCACAAAATATAAAACTGAAGTAATATTGGAGAATTGTAATAATACTTCTCATTTAACCAGGTGACAACAACCCATATTTTTTTCCAGCCCTTAAGATTTCAAACTTAAAAAAAATATTTCCAAGGCATTATAAAATCATCTCATTGCCATGCATTCCTGGAGACTGTCCACAGTAAAAAAAAAAAAAAAAAAAAAAAAAACATACCCAACTCTACTTGATCCCAACACATTCATTCTATGATCTGATATGTACTGTTAGAATCCAGCAATACTGTCCTTAAAAAGATCACAATTTCCCATCAAATCAACAAAGCCAGGAGCCTTTTTTTGTCTTTTTATCAGTCACATCTCTATAGTAAAAATATTCCAAATGTTCTATGCCAGTACCACTACCCTGTCCACTGTTTGTTATTTCTATATTATCTCATCAGTTCCTATCACCACACTCCTTCCCCTTGCAATTCATCTGGTAAACCACAGCAAGGCTACTATTAGTATAATGGCTCTTTAGTCATTTCAATTGTTCACACTGTCACTTTGTACTACAGTAACTCATTAATCCTCAATACTATGGGGGCAGGGAGTGAATAAAGTGTGATTCCTGTCTACTGAAGTGTAAATAGCAATAACAATGCCTAACACTTACTGGCTGAATGCTATGTCCAAGGAAAGAGCTTTACACCTTATGTCTAATCATATCAACTGATCCTCACAACACCTGTATGAAGTAGGTAAAATTAATAAACAATTCTTCAAGACAACAAAACAAGGTTTAAAGATGATTAAGGACTTGGAGATGACTCAGTGGACAAACTGCCTCCTGCATAAACATTAAGGACTGAGTTTGTACCCTCAGAACACATTTAAAAAGCCAAGCATGGTGGCACGCACCTACAATCCTTGTTCAGGAGAAGTGGATCCAGCTCACTGGTCAACCAGTCTACTTGACTTGAGATGCTCCAATTGGTTCAGTGAGTGACCATTTCAAAATAAAAAAAAAAAATTAAGACGGAAAGCATTTGAAGAAGACACTCAATATTGACCTCTGGTCTCCACAAGCATGTGCGTGTGCGCACACACACAGAGGAACATGTATACAAGTAAACACACTGTGCTGCTAATTTTATGTCAACTTGGCTATAGAAAGTCTGTGAGCATTTTCTTAATTAATGATTAATGTGGGAGGGCCCAGCCCATTGTGGGGTAGTGTTCTTAGGTACCTTGGGTCATGGTGTTTTGTCACAGCAATAGAACCCTAACCAACACACACACACACACACATTAAACAGCCCACCAAGGAAGCACAGCTACAAAGTAGCTGAGTGAGTTTTTGCTTCTGCCAAGGCCATCCTCCTAAGCAATATGCTAGAGTCTCCACAAATAGCTATACCCAAAGCTTAGGCCCATCCTCTGATTCAGAGCTTAGTTTCTGAACAGCTGTCCAGAAGCTTCAGGGAACTTCACACTAATGTGTTCAAAACACATGACCAATTTCCTCAATTTTCCCATTTTCCCATGACCGCGCTGTGCAAACAAGGGTCCAAGCTCAGAGAAAATCATGCTCACCAACTAATTTTCTCAGAAAGAGGCCAGATATGGCCCATGACACTTCCTCATTCACACCCCAATATACTACCCAGCTCTTTGTGCCCCTAAATCCTATACTATCCTCATATTTCCAATACTCTAGGCAACTTCCTTCCACCTCTACTGACCCTGCTTCTCAGTCTTCTTTAGGCATCAGTCTAGTTTCTTCCCTCTAGTCTTAGGTTCCCAATAAATTGGAATGCTTTATCTCCCTTGAGACAATAATCCAAAATACAAACCTTACCCTGGCAAAAGAATGCTTGTGGGTAACCCCAACTGAGGAGGTTGAAGCAGATGACCTGTGAGTCCTAGGCAGGCCTAGGCTACGTGGCAAACAACCCCCCCCCTCTCACACACACACACACACACACACACACACACAAGAAAGAGAGAAAACAGAGGGTGGTATTTGATGATGCAGGTGTATCTGTGTATCATTTGACTCAAATCCAGAGCCTCATGCACTCATGCATTCCAGCATTATCCCTGAGCTCTCACTCCTGAAGCAAAGATAAGCTCTGGATATATCCAAGTTTCAAGGTGGTATCCTGCTAGGTATAGTGTGACTCCCTTGGATTCTTCCAATAATTTTTTTTTTTTTTTAACTGAAGAAATTCAGGCTGAGTTTCTAGTTTGCACACAGGAGACTTACCTAAGAAAAAGACTCCAAAAGAGCCAAGATGACAGTTAAATGGAGGGTTAGGGGGATACACCTCTGAGGCAAAAACAAAACAAATTCTACTGAAAGCAAAAGTGCCGCCATCCAACAAATATATAAATATGTTCAATGTTTACAATCTCACGACCTGCTTTCAAAGGTGTTACAGAAAACACTTTAGAGTAAGAGCCATGTTTGTTTATCTGTTTAATGTTCTGCAAATTATTACTGCTTACACTGAAAGCTAAAGGAAAACTGAATAAAAACACAGAGCAGAAACATGGACTACACAATGACAGAAACAAACTATCACGTTACATCCCTGGAAACTCACGGACTTTGGGAATGGTTAATACGTGTGCTCATGTAAAATAAATAAAATCTTTTTCTAGGGGCACTGTACCATTATTCAGCTTCCTGACTGTGATCTTACATTGCCAAGTATTATCAAGTCATGATGCTCTCAGTCCAAAAATATAAATATAAGTATACTGAGGGATGGTGTACCAAAAAATTAAAAAATAAAGCTGTGGAAACCACTGCGTCCTATATAAACACCTTTTCTGTTGCCATCTGGTGGTTCACGTATAGATTCAATGCCACCAGGCACTTTACAGAAGAGCTTAGTCAGGAAGAATGTCAGTCTCTCCTGCATCACACCTACCACCTGGAGAGTCAAGCTACAACTGCCCTTCACTTTGAAACTGGCCCTTTCTCACAAGAAAACCATGAATACACACAAGTAGCTCAAGAGAATGTCATTCTCAGCTTAGAATGATCAGTTATACCTGTGTCATACAAAGTCCCTTCCTACCAAAAACCTGACAAGTATTCCTAGGCTCAGTAGCTAAATTACTGCCACCGATTACTACCAGAGGGAACTAAGTGCTAAAGTTCACAGAACTCATTCATTCTCTGGTTACTACTATTATTTTTATTTTTATTTTATAAAGGCAATTCATCTTTCTAAAATTAAACTTCCAAACATTTCACGGTAAAGAATCAGGTATAGAGTACACAAAACATTCTGAAAAAGAGAAAAGGCAACAAAACATTGTACCTGAGGACAATTTTGCCCATAATAATTACTTCCAGAGTTTGCTGTAGCCCATCATCTAAAAAAGCACACATCCTCCAAAAGCAGCCTTATTTATTTTTAAATATTTTTTTAAACACAGCAAAATCTAGCTGGTGAGATGGCTCAGCAGGAAAAACTATGTACTGTACAAGGCTGACAACCTAAGACCGGTCTCTAGAAGCCATTCCAGAGACTTGTTTTCTGGCCTTCCTCCACAGGCAAGCTGGGCATGAACATGCTACCACATGTGCTCACAGGTATGTACACATATGTATATATATATATTATATTATATATATATATATGTGTGTGTGTGTGTGTGTGTGTGTATGTATGTATATGCATGCACATATACACAATAATAATAATTAAAATAAATTTTAAAATATAAGATAAAATACATTGCAGAAGGGGCCAGAGAGATGGCTCAGAGGTTAAGGGCACTTGCTGCTTCCAGAGGAACAGGATTCAGTTCCTAGCACCCATGTCAGGAAGATCACAACCACCTGTACTTCAAACTCCAAGGAATCCAATCCCTCTTCTGTCCTCCATGGGCACATAAACACACATGTCATTCACACACACACATATACATACATACATATATATATACATATATATATATATATGTATATATATACACAAACACAACTACTTTTTTTTAAAGTGCTGCAGAAACCATAGTCTTAACAAATGTTCAACAAGCTAATTTCCACAGATCAGCCAATTAATGAATTTACTTGACTGACAAGGCAGTTGTCAAAAATGTGAATTATTTAATTGATAGCTATTAACTTCTCTAGACACTGTATATCAATAGAGTGGCAGCTAGTCGTGTTCAAAGTGAAAAATTATTCTAGAGCTAATTTTAAGCAATTTTTAAATTACTGATGGTCACTGTCCAGTAAATCTAAACATCCTCATGGCCATCATTATCCTATCTCTGTTTAAATTCCTCACTGCATTAATTGCCACCAGACTTAGATTAGTCATGCTCTTTCTGCTTCCAGCCATTTAGATAAATAAATGTCTCCTATTTTAAGAATATTTATTTCTCCAAACTTCAGGCTCACACTGATAAATTACAGCACTAATTTGTTTTACAGAACCAAAACTTTGAGCATGAACCATTTTCAAGCTATAGTAAATCCATCACGTGTTAGACAGCAGCACCTAAGGAGAAATATTACATAGCACCAATTGTCTTCAACACTGTGTGTGTGTGTGTGTGTGTGTGTGTGTGTGTGTGTGTACACACATACACCCTGACAATAGTAAAATGAAAGGGAGCAGTTCCTACAAGCTAAGACATATGGAGTTACAGAACCCCAGACAGCAGGCACACTCAGAGACTCTGGAGACAGGGTGAAAGGATATCAACACAGAAGAGAAGAGAATCAGAGCAAAACAGTTCCAAACATCTCCTCACTCACTAATCTAAGTAAGCTCCTACACCGCCACAGGTGAGAAAATAGAGTCAGGAGAAGCTAACAGACTTGCTCGAACTGCAAGATGGCTACAGAGCAAGATAAAAGCCAGACACTTAGCCCAACACTTTTTCCACCTGCCTCAGCCGTGTTTCTAGGAAAGCTTTAGAGAAATTATTCTCATTCCCAGAATGCTCACAGGAGATGGGGCCAAGCTGATGCCATAGTCTCTGGCTTTAGAACTGCTTGTCAGGGGGCCAAACCTTGCACCTACTAGAATAACAGAGGTATAAACATAGAGCAATGTTTCCTTGAGTTATTTTGTTGTTGCTGCTGCTGTTGTTTTGTTTCTAGATAGTGGAAGAAGAAACAGTGTTAAAGTAGTGATGCTGTAAAACTAAGCATTTCTTCAGAAGGTCTCAGGTGTGACACCTGTAAGCAGCAGGAAGGTGTCTATCAAAGAGGGACAGACTTCTGCATTTCAGGGATCCACTGAAAAATTTATCACCAATGGTTTATATGTGCTACCATGGATGGCAAGAGGTGCCAAAACAACACCTCTAGCTGAGAAAATACATTCTTACCCGGTATTAAGATTACAAATATTTACACTCTCTTATTAAAAGAGATGCAAAACTTGGGGGTAATTCCTAATGTCTTGTAGAAATGCTGACATCAAATTAATTATATTAAAGGAAACCATATGAACTTAGAATGTCGATATGCATTGCTGCTTACTAGGAGTATTTAACCAAGTAATAACATGTATATTGAATTTATTTCTAAATAATCCCTTGCTGATCTATAGTACACACCTTCTAAACTACTTTTGTAACCGCCCGCCCTCAACTTTACTCAACTGCCAAGCATGGGGCTCGTGGGGTCCTCTCTTCAATACTGCTTTGTTCTTAGAAAATCCTAAGTCAGAGCCTACACAGATCCCAGTGCTCTCCCTTACCCTGTGACCATTCCACAGTCTAATTTTAGTGAGTGGATCTCACTAACCTGACCTCTGAGGACCCCCGAAACAAGGTCAGAAAGAGGCAGAAAGGCACAGTACAATCTAAACCTCCAATCCCATGTGACAACAACAAAGACACAGGACTCATAGAATGTTAACATAAAATGTAATTAACTGCAAAGCTTGTATCACTTAGACAGCAGCCTCATTCACAGCCTTCACTTTGTCTGAAGCCAGTGTGTAGGATACAGGACTTCCCAGCTGGGTACAGTCCCTGCAGGGGGCTGAACTTAATTGTTTGTTGTTAGAGAACACACATGCTACAGCAAAGTACTAACCAAAAGGTCTATGTTGTACGTTCTCTACATCGATAAGCCTTAAATTCGATGTACTTTATAGTAAAAAGAGTTTTTCCAAATGTCCTCCTGATGCTTATACCTGATGGTCACCCTGGGGTGGCAGCACACTGCACACTCAACTGGAGTTCAAGTTGTATTGTAAAAAAGAAAAATGAATGGGGTGAGGGAAGACCAAAGTGACATCTATTTTATTAGGAGACAGGGGTTGGGTGACCAGAAGATGGTATGCACATTTCTTTTCTCCATCTTCCAAATTCTCTAAAGTAACTTCTATTGGCTCATGATCATGCCTGTGATGTAAGACTGAAAGTCACAGACAGGTCAGTCCATACAATAGAGCTTCACTCACTGTCTTCTTCTCTCCTTCCAACGGCACAGGCTACAGGGAGACCCAAGCTATGTTCATAGATACTGGACCAGGGTTTTCTCCTCAGGCTCCATCAGATGAGTATCCTGGAGCCTTGAGCAAATGAGTAAAAAACCAAAGTACTACCTTCTCTCAAGAGTTGTGGGGACATGTGAGATGGCTCAGTGGGCAAGAGTGCTTGCCACAAACCTGACAACCTGAGAGATCAATACCTAGGACCCTCTTGGTGAAAGGAGAGAATCAATCCTCAGGTTATCCTCTTACATCCATACTAGTGCTGTATGGTACATGTACAAACACACTCACACACAAATGTTTAAGGGGATTGTGTGAAGAATAAGCATCTTGGTGCTTGGTTCATAAGGAACATTAAAGAAGAGCTACAGGTAGTTAGAATACAGACTGCACAGAAATTGGTTTAGCCAATCAAGTAACTAGTGGCCCTCTGTTAAATGTACAGTCTAGGAAGATTTGATTCAGTGTCTGAGCACTGACTTAGTAAAAATCTCTAGTGAAGCAAGGTGGTCTGGAACCCAAGTTCCAGTTCAAATTCAAACTATAGAATTGAGGGACCAGGTCAGAGGGTAAGAAAAGGAGAGAAACACAAAGCACATACGGACTAATGGAAAACAATAGGAGCTCAAAGGGAGGCTAGACTTGCAGTGACCTCAATTAACACTGTTTTGTTATTTCTCCATCAAACAAGTGGCAGAAGGGATAATTAGCAGACCTTACCCACAGCTGGGAAATGTCATGGAGGAAAGTAGCTCCAATCATAGGAAAACAGGGTAAGAGTGTCAGTGACTTAAGTAAGATTATGGGGTTAGCAACACAAGGATAGAAAAAGTAGAATATGGGAATTTCATATGCAGAACCCTTTTTTTTAAAAAAAATACATGTCTGGTTGTTTTTCCTGAATGTATACCTGTGTACCACATGTGTGCAGTGCCCTCTATGGCCTGAAGAGGGCATCAGATCTCCTGGAACTGGAGTTAAAGATGGTGTGAACCCCTATGTGTGCTTTTAAACCACTGAGCCATGTCTCCAGCACATGGAATCTTTTAAAATATATTCTAAGACCTAGCAGGTCTGAGGTGAAGCCTACACAACTGTATTCTTTAACTTCACTAGTGATAAACTGGTTATGATGTCACAGGTATTACAGAATCCCAGAACTCAAGGTATAGAAGCCAGAGGATCAGAAGTTCAAAGTCATCCTTAGCTATACAGTGCATTTGTTTGGTGAGCCTGGGTCATGGGAAACCCTGTCATATAAATAAATGTCACTAATGATTCTAATACAATCCTACAAGTAGCTCGAGTCAGGAGCTGAACAGTCTCATTAACAAGGAACACAATATAAATTAAAAGGGCTGATTAGAAAATGACCTCAGACCTATGAGCAAACACAGGTTCCGGGTCCTTAGAAGCCACTTAGATCTGAAGGCTTGAGGACAAGATTAAAGGGAGAATGGAGTTACACAGAACAGTAGTTCACAAACGTGACTAATCATCAGATCAACTGAGGAGTCTCAAAATCCTACAGCTTAGTCCAAACTTCAAGTCAAGGAAGCCCAGTAGTACAGTCCTGCTTGAAAACTCCCAGAGGATCTAGTGTGCGCCAAGTTTGTCAAACACTGGATTGGGGAAGTTTCCAGAAAGCCAACTGGTATCTGGAGTAAGACAACAAAGCAATGCAGCCAGGGACTGTTAAATGACAGTGGACATGAGAGTCACCTGAAAAGCGCTTTGTAGCTCACAGGAAATGAGCTGGTCCTGCATTCTCTCAAATGTCCCACCTGATGCTGATGCTGATGCATACCAGTGTTTGAGAAGAGCAGATCCAAGAGACTGGAAGCAACATTTTATTTTGAGATGGGGTCTCTCATAGAGAGCTTAGAAATTCTGCTAACCTGATTAGCCAAGCCTCTTCAGGGGATCTGCCTACTTCTGTCCTACCCCTCCCACAGTGCTAGCCCAGGACACCCCTGTCCCTATGATGTATCCCTTGCCTCAGAAGCCCTCTTTCTGAACTATTCATACGTAGTGCACAGCATAAAGAAAGCATGCATTGCCACCTGCCTTCCAGAAGTTACAACTTGGCTCTTTAGGAATCCAGACAAGTCCTCAACAATTAAATACACACCGGTAAGCGAAGTATATATTGGGAATATCCATTTTCATGTACAGGGAAGAAACTGCAGTATATATTGAAATTACACTTGAGAGATCCAAACCTGGTGCTTCACATTACGGCCAGAAATATATTTCCTGTTTGTAACTTTAGCCATACATACACAACTTTTAGTAATTATGTTGCCCTCCTTGTCTGCTAGAAATCATGACCAAACCAACCCATAGAAGGTATCCTAAGAGGAAAAGCCTACAGGGGAATTAGGAACAGCTTCAGATAGATGCACAGTATCAATATGGCATTATGACAATTCCAACTTAGTGGTAACTGTTCCATGAAAAATGTTACATTTTATCTGATAAGATTCTAGAGAATGCATTCCTGTGCATATGACCAACTCATCATCCCATCAGAAATCTCGACAGCGGCACCAGAATTTTCATTTTCAAGATACATGAGGTTTTGTCAAATGGTGACATCTCCTCTGTAATATGAATTTTCAATACGATATAAAAGATGATGGATATATTACACATTTCACATAGCACAAAGAACAGAAACCTGTCGATGAATTTAAAATTTGTGACAACCTATTTGAAATTTTACACTAAAAGATCTGCATACTTTCTTGCGCTACACAAATGTAAAATGGGTACCTGTGTTTTTACTAGCAAGAAGGAATAAAAGAGTCCCTCCCCTTGAAAGTAAGACTATTGCCTGAGTACATGCATGTATAAAAATTAATGCTTTCCACTAACATTGCTTTTACACGGCCTGCAAGGTGCAGCTGACAAACTCGGATATACTTCGAAACAAGGGCTCTAAGTGGTCTTTCCCACAGCTCAAAGTGGTTCACCAATCTTCACATGTACAGGTGATTGTCAAGTGAATGTCACTTTTCTTTTTAGGAAGAGAAACTGAACTCCATCTCTGAAGGTCATCCTAAGTGATCTCGATTTCTTCACTTGAACCCGGCTTCTCTGACAACCTACAGATTCCATTTTACACAACCAGTAAATGCTTTTTCTCCCGGATAACATTCTTAGGTAAAAAAGCGGCACCCAAAAAAAGTGAAATGAGTATATCAGGTGTGGAGGGGTTAAAGTAACCAGAAACAATGATTTGTTTCTATATAGAGAACATGAAAGGGGGCATTTATCAAAACCTACTGGGAAAAGGGCCGTCACTCGGATAACATTAGATAAGCTTGAATAAGATTAAGTCATTAGGTACTTGTTAAGCTATCTCATTGTAATTTTGAAGTCAGACTTTTAAGTGCTACATTTAAATAACTGGGTTTTTTTTTATCACACATAACTCATTGGCACTTATAACACAGAACACAACTATTAATAATTTACATGTAATATTCCTGTTTTCTGCAATCTCCAAATACCCAGTTCCTTATTGTGGTAAGATTCCAGGATACAAGCAATAAACTCAGAAGCTAATTTTTCTAAACTACCAAGTGCAAACCAGATTCACTAATCTGTTTTAAAGACTCCATCAAAAATCATGTTAACAGGATTATGCCTGGTTTATTATTTTTTATTTATTTATTTATTTACTTATTTATTTTTCTTTTTATGGTTTTAGACCAGCAACCTCCTTGGGCAAGAGGAAGCTGACTAGCACATGCATGCTTCGGGTTTAGGCAGGGGAAATCCAGATTTAGGAGGGAAAGCTCTTTCGGGAGAGATTCCATCTCCATTTGCAAAAGGTCACCCAGAATCGGCAGATCCTCTTTCCTTCTTCCAGAGAACACCTCCGTGTTCCAAACAGAATCGAAAGGAAGGAGACAAACAAAGCTCGGAGGCAAAGCTGTGGGCTCTCAAAGTTTTGCTTCACGGAGTACAAGGCGCCCACTCGGGGTGAAGCATCAGTACTGGGGTAGGGGTCAGCCCTGGGGAGAGGGAGGAAAGGGCGGCTGGTGGTGACTGGCACTTGATATTTGAAGTCCACCGCGGATGTCACTCATCCTTAACAAGACTCTGCGGTGCAGACTCAGATACGAATCAGCTCATGTTTAATCAGTGCAATAGGACGCGCTGGGCGTTCTTTGAAGCCACAGTGGCTTAGGGCTCAACTTTAAAGGTTCTTCCAGGGCTCCGATAAAATAAAATTAAAAAAAAAATTAAAAAAAAAAAAAAAAGGAAAGAAAAGAAAATGCAACACACAGGGCGCATTCTCCAGCTTCTCGCTACTCTACTCGGGTGTCTGCGCGCTCTGATTGCAGCGCGGATTAGAGACACACCGCATTAACCCCTTAACTGCCTCCAGACCTAGCGACCCACAGAACTGACCCGGTGATTCAGAGAGTAGGGAACCCCAAATGCTCGCCAAGTTCCAAACACTGCGCAGAGGGGCACCCACAACCGCGAGGTGACTCCACACCGCAACCACAAAGTCTACCTTAGGGATCCACCCCAGGTGGCGCGCACCCCAAGAGTCCACCCCAAAGATGTTCACTCCAAACAGCACTCATCTATATCTATAGAGTCCATCCAAAGTGGAGCACCCAGGGGTCCGCGTCGGGGTTGTCTACTCCAGTAGTATACATCCTCAGTGTACACCCCAAGATATCTACCCCTAGCCCACTCCAGGCTGAACATACCCCACAGGATCCACCCCAGGAGTGTCAACCCTAAAGTCCACCGGGGATGTGTACTCGTATAATCTAGGAGATGATCACTCGAACAGTCCATCCCAGGGGTGTGTACTCTAGAATTCACACCCCACAAGGCCTAGCCCAGCTGTGTCCATCTCTAAAGTCCACCCCAGGGATGTTCAGTCCTAATACAATCTATCCCAGATGATGCCCACTCCAAGACTCCAGTGGGCACCCCCACAGCCCATCCTAGGGGTGTGTATCCATAGTTCACCCTGGAGGTGTCATCCAAGACTGTACAACTCTATAGCTCAGCCCTGAGGTATCTACCTGCAAAGTCACCTCAGTGATGTCCACCTATAATATAGTTCACCCCAAAGGTGTCACCCCAAGACTGTGTAGCCCTGAAACTCAGTCCAAAGGTATCTGCTTCTAACACAGCCCATCCCAGATGGTGCCCACAAAGTATACCACAGGGTGTCACCCCAAGATTGTGCACCCCACAAGCCTAGCCCATAGGCATCCCCTTGCAAAGTCACCTCAAAGATGTCCATTCATAATGCAGACCAAGTGACGCCTACAAAATCCACCCGAAGGTGTCACCCAAGATTGTGTACCCCTAAACCTCAGCCCAGAGGTATAACACTTGCAAAGTCACCTCAGGGATTTCCACTCATATACATCCCAAAGTACATCCCAAAGGTGTGACCCTAAGACTACGAAGCCCTGAAACTCAGCGCAGAGGTGCCCACTCACAACATAGCCTATCCCAGGTAGCACCCACAAAGTACACTGCGGGGTGTCACCCCAAGATTGTGCACCCCTTGAAGCCTAGCCCATAGGTGTCCACTCGCAAAGTCACCTCAGAGATGTCCATTCATAATACAGACCAGGTGGCGCCCACAAAGTCCACCCTCGGGGTGTCACCTCTGGCAGCGCGCGCTTCAGGAGTCCACCCCGGGATTGCGCACCCCTAAAGCCCACCCCGGGAAGCACCCACAAAGTCCACCTCGGGGGTGTCACGGCGGTCAGGCCCGCACCTACCTTGCGCCAGCGCCCGCAGCAAGTGCAACTGGAGCAACAGCAGCGCCCACCGCCCGCGGCCCGGCCTCAACTTTGCCGCCCGCCGGCCCGCACCCGGCCCGGGGGTCCTGGGCGCTGCGCGCAGCCCGGGGCGCTCGGGGTCGCAGTGGTGACCGGTCCGGCTCCTCGGCGGCCGCCCGGGCCCCGCGCGCTCAGGGGGCGCCCCGCCTCCGCCGCCCGCCACCGAGGGCCGGGCGCGGGCCATGCCGCGGAGCCGCCACCCCCGGGCGCCGCGGGACGGGCAGGGCGGGCGGGAACGCGCGAGAGCCGCGGAGGCAGCGGCGAGCGCCGAGGGGCGGCGTCCGGGCTCCGATGAACAGCGAGCCGGGCCGAGGAGAAGTTGTCAGCGAGCGGGGAAATGCCCGGCACGTCGCCCCCGCTCCTCGCAGCCGCGCAGCGCCGGCCCCGCAGCGCTCTCTGAGGGGAGCTGAGCAGAACGCCTCTGCCGCCGCCTCTGCCGCCGCCGCCCCCCGCCCGGCGCTGAGGAAGAAAGTGCGCCCGCCCGCGCGCCGGCTCTCGCCTCGGCCGCCGCGACCGCCGCGCCCCATTCACAGCCCGGCCGCACGCGCCGCCCGCGCCCGCCGCCCGCCGCTGATTGGCCGAGCCCGGCGGCTCTCGCGCCTGGGACCCGCCCCCACGGCGCTCGCTTGTTTTCAAACTCGCCGCGCCCGCCCGCTTGCAATTTCGTGCCAGGGCCCAGAGCGACTTCCCGCGCCCGCTGCGCCCCCTAGGGACCCGCGGCGGGGATTGCAGCCGGCGCGCCGTCTCGGCACGCGCTTCCCCGGCGGGCTAGTCTGCGGGGCGTGCTCAGGCGGGGCGGTGCCTGCTCCCTTGCCAGGAGCCCCCGGGCTGAGCAACAAGCATCGCGGGAGGGACGACACCAGGCGTGGCGGCCCCCGGGCACCGCAGTCCCAGCTGAACCCGTGGGAGCAGAGGACCAGTGGGCACGCCCCTCCATGCGTCCCGGGAGCCTCCCTGCTTCCAGACAGGGACTCTGGATGCTGGGGTGGTTCTGAGCCAAGTTGCTGTCATTGCAAAAGAGAAAGGCGCGCGATCGAGTTTCCAATTCCCAGCAACCGGAGACACCGTGGGGCGCAAACACGCAACCTATTCTGAGGAGTGAACATGGCTATGGAAGAGGCGTCCAAGGTCATGCGTGGCCAGCAGGACCACAGCACAGGGTACTTCCCGCTGTGCGTAGGAAGGTCTGGAGGAAGGGCCTCCAGGGGGAAGAATCCGACATCCCAGGGCCTGGGGAGTATGCAGGGTGGAGAGGTCGGGATGGGCGCGGACCCTCAGCAGCATGTGGTAACCATTAACTGAGTTTATGGGGTGAACTCAGCACGCTGGAGCCTAGAGGCTGGGATTTTTATGGGAGGGGAACTCGGGGGTGGGGGAGATTGTTAACAGTCCGGTCCTGCGTTTTTTAGAAGTTGTCTGAGAGCTTGTGATGGAATTTGAGTGAGGTCATCTATGACTAGAAGGCCAAAGAGACAGGGAGTGTGCCCTGCCAGGGGCTGGCTCCCTAGGAAGTGTGTTGTGTCAACTTACAAGTACTGTTGTGATTAATGATAGTCCCTGCCAACAAAAAGCCCCAGGCAAGGGGCTGAGACTTGTGAGTTAAAGCCAATTCCTGTTTGCAGAGTCCCTGCACTGAGCTGCCTCTTGATACATCTGAGTGTATTAACAGTGGGGAAACTGAGGCCCAGAGATAGTGACAGATGGAATTGGTGGGTTAAGAACTCTATCTGAGGACCCAGTCTTTGCCTTTTGCCCTTTCCTACACAAGCTACGAAAAAGCAAAGGTTATTCCTTTTATTAAACGCATCCAAAATGTGCACTGCTCTCTGGGGAGCCAGGGCTTCTAAATGGGCAATGGTTGCTAGGGAAGAGAAGTGTCCCCTCAGCTATGGCACCCCGAGGACATGTGGATTCTGACAGGAGTGGAGGAAGGTGGTATTTGTAATTTCTGTTGCCAACTATGTGGATTTCTACAAGCTTACAGGCTTACGTAAATGCCGGGAGAACGGATAAATGAGCACTGTCTGCTGTGCTGGGGGTGGGGCACAACGCGGAGACACTGGACTCCCGGAGGACGGGGAGGCACCAGCTCACCCACCAAACTGCTGTAACTGGTGTTTACAAAGGTGAAGTGACGAGTCTAAGGTCAAGGCTGTAAATCTTACCCTCTCCACCTGTAAGCCCCGCTGCTTTGCTCAGAGATGGAGGGTGGATGGCGTGGGGGCGGGGTGGGTCTGAGTATGGACTTGGGAAGCGGAATTATCTGACCTAGTGGGTTAGCTCTGCTCTTCCAAGTTGTGAAATTTGGGCAAACTGCTGATTAAGTTTCTGGAAGAAAAAAAAAAAGTTGGGAATAATTCCCACTAGCAAGTCTGTTGCAAGAAAATGACCTAATCCACAGTAAGAGCTCGTCCCGTCCCTGGTCTTCTCCCTTCCCTGGTCCCATGTGGCAGTGCTTGTCAGGAAACACCCTTGCTCCTCCGCCAGTTCTGAGTTTTCCCTGTAGCTCAGCTTTCCCTATTACCTATAATTTATATTCTTTATACCCTTATAACGTGGGCACCAATGGGACTTTAGCGGCTTCTTGACTTTTGCATACTCCAGAAATGTCCACAGCGGTTTTCCCCCCGTAATTTAGCTTGAAGTTAGCAGAAATCTTCATGCAAACTTGCTTGCAAATGAGAAAAGGAAGTCAAAGTATGGTCGGTTTATGGGAGATCAAGATAGAAGACATTGCTGCTACAGAGAAGGTCTGGGGACCCCTCAGGGAAATGTTTTATTCCGGCATCAGCCTGGAAAAGTAAGGCTCAATTACAGTGTCCGTTCTATAGTGGAAGAAATGAAGCCAGGAGGGTTTAGTACATGCAAACCAGCTGTGCTGAAGTCTGAGATAGAATCTGGCTCTCCTAGGTCCTCCTGTATGTCTTGTTCCCTGTCAGCCTATATGCCTTTTACAGGACCCCTTAGTCACTATCTGGAAGCGTGCTTGGATGATAGCTAGTCTTCCCCCCACCTCGCCCAATAATAGCAATACGAAGAGAAGCCAGGCATGGTGCCACAAGCCTATAATCCCAACACTTGGGAGGTTGAGCAAGAAGATCACAAGAGGCTAGGGAGATGTCTCAGTGGGGAAGAGAGCATGCAACATAATCATGAGGACATGAGTTTGAATCTCCAACACCAAACTTAAAAGCCAGATATGACCATGAGCACCTATAACCTCAGTGTTTTGGAGACTAGACACAAGGATGGCTGGGGCTTGCTGGCTACCAACCCGGTTGCAAGGGTCATCATCCAGACCACACACAAATTCACACAGTAAAATAAAATAAGATATTTTTTTTAAAAAAAAAATTGAAATAATGATACAAACAGACCTGTTCCTAGTGCTGAGAAGAGGAACTAGTCAAGCAGACCTGTGGCATTTCTCCATAACACCAATTAACCTTTCACCTTAATTTTACCAGGCTCAACAAGCCCTCGGGAAATGAACGTTTTTATTTGTGTAGGTTCTCCTTTAAAACCCTTTAGCTACATATTCCAGAACACCGATAACCATAATTCATTTTCCTCTTCAAAAATGAACTGTAAGCCAGACCTGGTGATGCAAGCCGGTCACCCCAGCTATTCCAGAGGCTGAGGCAGTATGGCAGCATATTCAAGGCCAGGTTTGGAGCTTAATGGCCCTGTCTCAAGATAAAAAGTATAAAAAGAAGGCCAGGTTATACAGCTCAGTGGAAGAACCTGTGTCTGGCATGCATACAGGTCCTCCGTTCAAACACTAGCACTGAAAGAAAGAAAAAATGCTATAGCTAGCTCTACTTTCTAATAAAATAGAGTTTCCCCCTGATTAATTACATAGGGAAGAACACGCATCCCCAAAAGTTAGAATGGTCATGAAGACTATCAATGTTTTCCCCCTGTTGGGTTTGTTTGTTTGTTAGGATAAGGTGTCTGTCGTTTTGTAGGGCAGGCTGACTCATGTGCCAAAATGCAGAACTCAAAATGTATCTCCTACCTTCGCTTGCTGGTTCGCTTGGCTAAGTCTTGTTACAATTTCAAGGCTGGCTATTTTGGGTAAAGCCCGTGGAGCATCAACCTCACCTGGGGCCAGATGCACACCCCTCAGCAGCCCCGCCCAGGACTGCTGGGATAGAGTATGAACTTAAACAAGACTTCCAAATGACTTGTTTTCTTTTGTGGGTCACTAATTACATCTTTGTGCCTCCAAGGGAGGAATGGGTTTTGTTATTTTTGTTAATGGTCCTGAGAATGAACTCAGGACCCTGTGCACGTTAGGCAGTCGTTTCTACCACTGAGGCACACACCCAGCCAGTCTTTGAAGGTTAAATAAGATGATGAACAGGGCTGCTTCCTGCTCTCTTTTCTGTTTTTCTCTTGCTCTGTCTTCTTATAGGGCATGACATGAACAGAACGGTTTTTTTTTATAAATAATAGTGCTAGGTTGTTTTTTTTTTTTTAAAGAAAATATGCTATTTCCTAAAACAGTAATAGATGCAGATGTATATGAATTGAAAAGCATCATCATTGTGGGATTGGATGAGGCTGAATAAAGCATTAATATCTATGTAAATAGGTTTTCCCTAATAATAAAGATAAGTGTGCAGGATGCTCAGGGCTGCAGAGATGACTCAGTGGTTGAGAGCACTGATCCTGCTGAAAACCTGGGCTTAGGCTGCTCACTACTGCCTGTAACTCCAGCTGCAGGGACCCAACCGTCTCGGCTCTCTATGGGCACTGCACTCACATGTACAAATGCATACATATACATATGCTTAAAATGAAAATAAAAATCATTGTTAAAGGAAAGGAAAAGCAAAGAGAAGAAAACAATTCAAGAAACACACAAAATATGTTCCTGACAGCTGGGCAGTGGTGGCACATGCCTTTGAACCCAGCACTTGGGAGGCAGAGACAGGCAGATCTCTTGATTTTGAAGCCAGCTTGGTCTACAGAATTCCAGGACAGCCAGAGCTACACAGAGAAACCTTGTCTCAAAAACAGAACAAAATTCCAAGACTTTGGAGTGGGCAAATGTAAGGGCCATTCTAGAAAGAAACCTATACTTTACACTCACATCTGTTTCTTAAATTAGCATATATTAGCATATATACCATGCATTAAATGATTTTATTATGTCAGTTTTCATACATTGTTTTTGTTGATCTTCCTCTACTTCTACCCCCAAACCTGCTCCTGTTTGCCTATCTATAGCTAAGTGTATGTGTGTGTGTCCATACATGTGGAGAGCAGAGGTTGAAATCAGGTGTCTTTCTCAATTGCGCACCACATTGTACGTTGATGCAGAGCTAGTCAGTTTGGTTAATCTAACTGACCAGCTCGATCCAGGAGTCCCTGCCCCTGCCCCTGAGCATTGAAATTGCAGGCAGGCCACTACTCCAATTTCATTAGTGCCTGGGATCTGAGCTCCAGTCCTTTCCCTGCTGAGCCATCTCCCACCCCCACCCCCACTCTCACCCCCTCCCGGCTAACTTTTAAATATGAATTGCCCTGTCATTATACCTTACCTACACGTAAGGCTTTTCATTTTGACATTGCTAATAATAGCCCCAAACGAGTAATATGGTACATTCACATAATAATTCTCAATGACTGTTAAGGAATAGTTTCCAGTGTTAAAGAATAGAATCTATGGCCCCAATTGGGACAGCTATAACAGGGCTCAGGGAACATTCTGGAAGAAGGGGCAGAGAGAATGAAAGGGCCAATGATGGAGAAGATGAACAACAAAAAGATGTCCTCTGCCCATGACATAGCCATTCCACTCATGAAGTCACTGCAGCTGTGGTTATCTGCAGAAGACTCGCACAAGATCAGGTCCATCAATATTAGGTCAAGAATCTGGGAGAAGGGTTGGAGAGATGGCTCAGCGGCTAAGAGCACTGACTGCTCTCCTAGAGATCCTGAGTTCAATTCCCAGCAACCACATGGTGGCTCACAACCACCTGTAATGGAATCCGATGCCCTCTTCTGGTGTGTCTGAAGACAACTACAGTGTATTCATATACATAAAATTAATAAATAAATCTTTAAAAAAAAAAGAATCGGGGAGGAGCCCATGAGGCCCCGCCCCTCCCGGAAGAACTGTTGGCGATTAATCCTTGTGGGAGGAGTTATCACATCTGTCAGTAGTGTTGCCACTGGTAAATTGTCCGTGCTCTGCTGAATAACTTCTCAACCACAATGGAGCAAGTAAAGCTAAAACATTCAGTGAGCCCACACACAGAAACAAGTCATGAAAGTAGGAGGGGAAACAGTCGGGAAGGTTTCCGGCAGAGGGAGAGGTGAGGAAGGGGGATGAGTGAAAATGGCCAGAATTTGTTATGTGAGTATATGAATGAAATGGTCAAACAACAAAAAAAGGAAAGCAATAAAAGTTAAAAAAAAAAAAAACATTTTTTTAAAAAGTAGAGTTAAGAGTGCCAATAAAGAAACATCCACTTTAGATAGTGAAAGGGTTTGGTTTAAAAAAAAAAAAAATTCTAGAACAAACAAATGTAGAATAATCCCAACTGTGTTTCTTTTTTTCCTAAAAGAATAATAGCAACTCACAATAGGTTTCCTCCAGGACACATGAAATTATATTTTTTCTATACTTTTAATGTTTGTCAAATGTGAACACACGTCTTCAGAATGTATTGATAAAGCCTGCTTGTAAGAGGCACAGGTGAGGAACCCAATAAGTCATTTCTTACCTATATTAAGAAATATCCCTAATGGGTTCTCAGTGGTCCTTCTGAGAAAAACAATCCCCAATCCTATTAGAAGGCAAGTTATGACCCGATGTGTCTTCCCCTCCACACTGTGCCTCTCGCAGGTGCAAACCAAAGCCCCAGTCACATCCTGAGGGTTCCTCCCACCCGGCCCCTGTGGTCCTCTCTTGATGAGCAGGCTTCCCTCTGTGGCTCTCTCAGATGCCTGCCAATTGCTAATCCCAGTTCAGCCTCACCTTTGTTCGGTTGCCTGGCAACCTATTAATGAGCAAGGAGCAGCTCCAGGTGCTGCCTTTGAGTCCCAATGGGGTGTGTGCTCTGGTTCCCTTAGAGCTCACCCAGCTTGCTTCGAACATTTTCAAAAGCTGAAACCTCATGAAAGTTTCCTATGAGCGATGCCATGGAAAGGAGAGAGACTAGAAATGCATGAACCCCCAAATATCTATCCGCTTCCTTCGAAGGGATCCCCTCAGCTCCAAGGCATCCTTATATAGGATGGAGCGGATCTTACTCACTTGTTTTTGAGATAGGGTTTCCTGAAACCCAGGTCTTAAGCTTTCTATATAGCTGAAGCTGTCCTTGGACTACTAATCTTCTGCCTCCACCTCACAAGCGCTGGGATTACAGGCTTGTGCCATCATGCCTCACCTCAGAAGCATAGCTCCTTAAGGGACAGCTCCCCTCCTCAGTCTTACTAGCTCCACAAACTACTGAACCATGAACTAGGAGCCAGAGCACATAGCCTGTACTTTGACAAGCCTTCCAGGAAATCCCACTACACTCTTAAGTTTGATCACTGTGGGTGGAAAGTTAACCCTCAGTTGTTACTCTCAGAAAGTGGATTAATTGATTGATGATTGATATTGATTGATTGATTGATTGATTTGAGATGAGACAGTGTCTCATCATGTAGCTCTGGCTGGCCCAGAACTGGCTCTGTAGATCAGGCTGGCCTCAAACTCACAAACATCAGCCTGCCCGCCTTCTGAATGCTGGAATGAAAGACATGTGCCACTAGATAACTTTTGTTAGTCATCTGATTGGCACCAGCCCCAGTTCCACAAGAGACAATGGATGTAATTGCATGATAAACAAAAGCACATCCAGCTATCTAAGAATCGCATTACAGCCTTGAGACTCCAGACAAGTGTTCCCAGGGAAGTAATAATCTACGTTGAAAATGTCAGGGTGAGTAAAACAGAACAGGCCAGGTTTGGTGGCTCATGCCTATATCCCAGCACTTGGGAGCATGAGGAAGGATGGCCTCAAATTGGTAGCCTGAGCTAGGTACCAAGTTGCATGTCAGCCTGGGCTACGAAGTGAGACCATTTTCTCAAAGATATAAAAGAAAATCTACTTTGATAGTATAGCTGGTACACTAAGAACACTTGCCTTGCCAGCGTAGGGACACATAAACTTTGTGAGCGGTGGTATACATCTGTAATGCTGGCACTGGAGAGATGGCAACAGGCAGATCTTTGGTGCTCACTGGTTGGTTAGTCTAATTTAACCAGTGAGCTCCAGGTAATGAAGAGATGCTGTGATTAAAAGACAAAAAAAAAAAAAAAAAAAAGATTTGAGATTAACCTCTGATCACCACACATACACATGTCCTGGCAAACATATATACAGACTCTGCACACAGAGGAACATGCATGCACACATGTGCTGACTAGTTTGTTATGAGCTTGACACAAATCAAGCTTAAGAGTCATTGGAGAGGAGAGAACCTAATTGAGAAGATGCCTTCATAACATCCTGCTGAAGGCCGACCTGTAGGCTTTTTCTCAGTGATTGATGGGGGAGGGCCCAGCCATTGTGGGCAGTTCCATCCCTAGGCTACTGGTCCTGGGTTCTATAGGAAAGCAGGCTAAGTGAGCCATGGGGAGCAAGCCAGTAAGCAGCACAATTCCAAGGCCTCTGCATCAGCTCCTGCCTCTAGGTTCCTTCCCTGCTTGAGTTCCTGTCCTGACTTCCTTCACTGATACACTACAATGTGGAAAATAACACTAATAAACCCTTTCCCCCCCACAACTTACCTTTGGTCATGGTGTTTCATTGAAGGATTGGTTACCCTAAGACAGAAGTTGGCACCAGGATAGTTGGATATTGCTGTGACAGAAATGACCATGTGGTTTTGGGAGATTGTAGAAGGACTTAGGACTTTGGGCAAGAAAAGTCATTGAGTGTTCAAAGCTTGGTGGGCAGTTCTGTAGGAGCTTGAAAGAAAAGAGTGTTGAGAGAAATGCAGATGAAGGTCTGGCTTGTGATGTTACACAGGGAAGTTTGAGGGTTACTTAAAGACTATCGGGACCATTGCATATTTGCTATTTTGAATTAAGAATCTGCCGTTCTGGTCGGCCAAGCTGAAGATTCAGCCACAATTAACAAGAGTCCAAAACCACTGAAGTGAAACCTTTGCTTTACTGGGACAATTGATGCTGGTCAGCTGAAGCTAAGAAATCAGCAGTGATTAGAAGAGACCAGCATCATTGAGGTGAAATCTTCTGGGAACTATTTCCTTGCTGTCAGCACACAGAAGCTGCGTTCCAAAGGCAGCCCAAGTTATACCTGGTGCTGGCAGCTGAATTCGGGAATGTGAGAGTCACCCAGGCCGTCCTGGTTTTGAAGGCATGAAAAGGGTCATGGAGCACAGCTAAGGCTTGGCACTGTGAGAGGCCGGGAGAGGCTATTGGTGACGATGCAACCTCAGTGGCAGTTGAAGGCTCAGAACTGAAGGGATCATACCGAGAAGCTGAGGCTTGGAACCATGACAGGAACCTCGGAAAGGCTATCGATGAAAGTGCAGCCCAGTTACAACAAGGGACCCCAGCAGTTTGAGAGATGCCAGCACCATGGAATGACCACCAAGAAGAGCATCGGTGGTGGAGTGGAAGACACGCTGTGTGTGCTACAGAGGGCAGAGAGGGAGAGAAGTGACCAGGCACTTCGGAATTGCCCAGAAGATCCTGAGTGGAACAGGACATTGAGTATCTACATTGCTGGAGTTTTTGCTTTCCTTGATTTGCTTGTGACTCTGGCCTGGTTCTTCTCTCTTGAAGTAAGAAACTATTTCATTTATTTTTGATTTTATGGGAGCCCACAGTGGAGAGACATTGGATTTTGAAGGACTTTAAATTTTAAAAGAGAGTGGATATTTTTAAAAGCCTGAATTCTTTAAGTGTTTTCATGTTTAAAGACTTTGGAATGTTTGTAATGTAATGTTGATATTAATGTGTGATTTGGGGGCATGGAAAAGAAAGGAAAGGTTGCTAACAGTAATGTGTTTGTGTCAAATTGACAAGGGGTCACTTGTGCTGAGTAATTTTAGCTCGACTTGACACAAGCTAGAGTCACTGGAGAGGAGGAAGCCTCAACGGAGAAAATGCCTCCATGAGATCCAGCTGTGGGCAAGCCTACAGGGCATTTTCTTTGCTAGTGTTTGATGTGAGAGGGCTCAGGCCACTGTGGGTGCAGCTGTCTCTGGGCTGGTGGTACTGGTTCTATAAAACAAAATCAGGCTGAGCAAGCCATGAGGAGCAAACCAGTAAGCAGCATTCCTCCATGGCCTCTGCATCGGCTCCTGCCTCCAGGCTTCTGCCTTGTGTGAGTTCCTGTCCTGACTTCCTTCAATGATAGACTGTGTGGTGGAGATGAAAGCCAAATAAACCCTTTCCTTCCTCATAACCCTTTTGGTTATGGCATTTCATCCCAGCAATAGTATGCCTAACCAAAATACCACACATACAAAAAAATTCAGAATAATAATAAAATAATAGTAATAATTAAGGCAAAAAAAAGAGAGAGAGCAAAGGGGGTCACAGTGGGGGAACAGTACATGCAGAAGCCCAATGTTTGAATTTTACAGTGAGGAAGATGAACAGCCAGAAAGAGTGATGTTTGCGCTGAACTAGAGGTGGAACCCAGGGCCTCAAGCCTGCCAGGCAAGCATTTTAACCTTGAGCTACATATGCCTCCACTCCCAAGGACTTTAAAGAACATGATCAGAATTATTTTTAGAAAAATCATTCAGGGCATGGACTGGCTTGGGGTTGGACCAGATTAGAAGCCAGGAGACCTGCTAGGAGGCCATTGTCACTGTTAATTAGGAAGGAACATTAGCAGCCAGGATGAAAAAGATGGTGCACCTTCAGGAGCTGCTGAAGAAATAGCATCCACAGCTAAGCGAGGGCATGCTGCAGGGGAATGGTTGACTCTGGCCTTAAAAGCGTTCTGTCTTCTCAGCTAGAATCTGACTCTTTCGCTTAAGAAAGAAGAGGGCAGGTAAGAAGGGATGGGGATTGAGAAGACAGCGAACGATTTGATTTTTCAGCACATTTTAAAATTACTTTTTGCGTGTGATGTGTGTGAGATATAAGTGCAGATGCAGGTATATGCATGCATGTGTGTACTCAGAGTATGTGTGCATGTGTGTGAAATGTATGTGCACATGCATATACATGTGTGTACTCAGAGATCCGAAGATGACATCAGGTGTCTTCCTCAATCACATTCCTTTTTAATTGTTTGAAACAAAATCTCTCACTGAACATGGAATACAACCAGACTGAGCTGGCTAGCCAGTGAGTTTCAGGGATCCTCCCGTCTCTATCCCTTCAGACATGAGCCAACGCACCCAGAGTTTTCTATGGGAGCTCAAGACCTAACTCACATCCTCATGTTTGCATGGCAAGCACTACATCAGCTGAGCTATTCCCTCAGCCCTGAGTCTGTTAAGCTTTGCACACAGATGGGATCACTAGACACGTAGATGTTAGAGCGTGTCTCGTCTGAGAGGCAAACAGGAAGCTAACTTCAGTGTGTATCAAAGCCAAGGCAACAGTGTGCAGAATTAAATGCTGGAAAGTGGTCTCTGGATATAGTGACACCGATGTTCTCATGGTACCCAGAACAGCGACATTGGTAGGAGACTGCACCAACCCCAGGGACTGAGAAAGGATCAGGAGCAGGGCTGACATCGTAATAGACATAACACAAAGACAAGGAATATGATTGTTAGAAGAAATTTCCTACAGAAAGGGGCACTAGTGGGACAGATTACAACCTTGAGCATCTGGGAATGTCCTGTGAGGAAAAAGTCCGGCTCAGGCAAGGGGACAGCTACATCCCAGTGATCAGGGGCAGGGCAGGGGAAAGGACCATTGAAACATGAAGAGCTGTGTTCACATACATGCTAAGTACCCACATTGAAAGCAAAACCAAAACCAAACAAATGAAAAATCATCTCTTTAAACCCAGCCTTAGCGCTCTCTGAAGCTCACAGACCAACCAGTCTACAAGCCAATGAGCTTCAGCTTCAGGGGGAGACTCTGTCTCAAAAAATAAAGGTGTCAAGGGATGAGAAAAATACATGTAACATTGACCTTGACCTTGGAGCACAACACACATGTGTACCATGCATACAAATACATAGACATGGACACAAACCACACACAAGCATCAGAGGCTCCCCCTCTCCTCCCTCTCCCCTCTCTCTTCTTCTCCCTCTCCCTCTCCCTTCCTCTTCTCTCCCTCTCACCTATACCACTGAAGGTGGGAAGACACTTGGCAGCCTTAATGGTAGAAAAGGATGGAGACGTTTTGAAAGATTTTCTTTGGAGAGAGGAAAATAAAATCTCAGTAACATATCCAACAGACATCCTTCCTCTGATTTTCAGCAATTCAACTCTCCTACATTCCTGTATAAGAGAAAGCATGTTTCTGCATCACCCTGGGGCACTAAGCATTTGTTTTCCTATAACAGGGGAGATTCAACCTGGAGATTTCACATATGCTAGACAAGTATTCTACCACTAACCCACATCCCCAGCCCCTCACTGGGGGATTCTAGGCAGGGGCTCTACCACTGAGCCACACCCCAGCCCCTCACTGGGGGATTCTAGGCAGGGGCTCTACCACTGAGCCACACCCCAGCCCCTCACTGGGGGATTCTAGGCAGGGGCTCTACCACTGAGCCACACCCCAGCCCCTCACTGGGGGATTCTAGGCAGGGGCTCTACCACTAACCCACATCCCCAGCCCCTCACTGGGGGATTCTAGGCAGGGGCTCTACCACTGAGCCACACCCCAGCCCCTCACTGGGGGATTCTAGGCAGGGGCTCTACCACTGAGCCACACCCCAGCCCCTCACTGGGGGATTCTAGCAGGGGCTCTACCACTGAGCCACACCCCAGCCCCTCACTGGAGGATTCTAGGCAGGGGTTCTACTGCTGAACCACAGCCCAACCCTTTTGATATTCTAAATCAATTTCCTATGGCCACCCACCCTAGAGGATTAGAGCATGAATTTAACCCTGTGTCACCCAGTACTGTCTTCTGTTTTGAGGGAGTACAAAGATAATAAAGATTCATATGCAAACACATTAAAGAGCTCTCCAGGAGCACACTGTTCAAGAGAGGACATTTTTAAGTTAAATAAATGAGAAATGTTTTTTAATCTTTTTTTGACAAAAATCCCAGAAGTGGGGCTCCCAGGGCAGGAAATGACACCTGTGACTGACCCGAGTCTAAGCATACACCTGAGACACTGAGCCCCTCTGTGCCATCTCTCCAGGTCATTCATCCCACGAGGGGAGAATGCATGTTGGTAAAGAGGTCTTGTTTATACTGACCTGTAACCAGCCTTCCTGCGGCTTCCAGTCTTTGGTCTTCATTCATACTCTGGCACTTCATCCAAGTGACATCACGGTCCTCTGGTACCTAAAATGCCACATGCAGAACCATAGGCAGTGAACATGCACGGATAGGGTTAATAGTAGAAGGGGCTCTCGTTAGGAATGGTGAGGAGTGGTCAGTTAAGAGCACAAGCTTCTCTTCAAGAGCTCTTGAATTCACTTCCTGGTGCCTGGTACCTACATCCAACGGCTCACTATTGCCTGCGGCTTCAGCTCCAGGGTCTCCAAGGCTCTCTCTTGGCCTCTGCAGGCGCCTGCATTCATGTGCCCATCTACCTACAGAGACACATGCACATACTTCAAATAATTGCAACAATTGTGAGAACAAGGTTGTTCATGTCAGAGTCTCACATATCCCAAGCAGACCTTGTCCTCTTACTATGTAGCTAAGGAGGACCGTCAGCATTTGGTCCTTTTTCTTCTACCTCCCAAGCTCTAGGTTTACAAAACATACACTAGCCAGTCTCATGGCCTCCTGCAGTGTAAATCCTGGCTTGCCAGGAGGCACTCCATCTTCAGCCTGTGAGGACTGGTCTCACCCAGCTTCATCATGATACTGAAGATATTGTTTAACCTTTGTCTGTATGAATGCATGGTGTGTGTGTGGATGTGAGCAGGACAACCACCTTGTTTGAGTCAGGGTCTCATTTCCTGTTGCATATGCCAGGCTAGTTGGCCCATAAACATCTGAGTATTCTCTTGTCTACCCCCTGACTTGCCCACAAACACTGGGATTACAGACGTGCACTACCATGTGTTGCTTCATGTCTATCCTCAGGATCCGAACTCAGATCCTTGGACTCATGGTTGAAGCACTTTACCCACTGAGCCGTCTCCCTATCCCTAAACTGACTTTTAATTCAGCCCTCCATTTGCCAACTTTGAGTAATCTGAAGCTCCTCTCTAGGTTTCAGTGTTTGTCGCCCCAAAGTGTGGTGTCAAATAATCACTATACCCTATCCTAAGGGGGCCACATCAGGGTAACAGCTGGGAACAGGAATCTTGGAACTTCTCACACTCGTGCCTGGTGATTCAGCTTGGTTACTAGCAGACTCCTCAGGACTGTCAACCACTTGCTTATGTGAGGCTGCCCCCTGTGTTTTGAGAGTGAAACGCCTTCCACATCAGTCATATTTGAACACTTGGCCCACAACAGGTGGCTCTCTCTAGGGAGGTTCTGAGCCCTTTGTGGACAAGGGGGTCACTAGGAAAGAACCTTGAAAATAATATTCTCTTCTGGTTCCTGTCTGAGATCTTGCTCAGGTCAGCCATCATGTGAAAAGCAGCTGTTACAAGCTGCGCAAGCCGAGCCGCTGCAGCCGCCATAGCTTCCCTGCCACGATGGCTGGATACCCACAGAAGCAGCCAAAGTGAACCCTTTTCCCCCCGTAATCTGTTTTCCTTGGATTCTTTCACCAAAAGGGGGAGTGGGTGGAAAGAAGAAGAGAAAGGTCTCGGCCCATGATGGCTGGATACTGAGAAGGAACACCTTGCAGAGCATGCAGAAACCTCATAACCTTCTCCAGCTTCCTCTAGCCTGCATGCAAGAAGAGAGGTGCATAGGTATACTTCTCTTTGTTTGGTTGGTTGGGTTTGTACATTAGTATGTGTGTGCATGTACACATGTGAACACGCAGAGGCCAGAGGTCAACTGCAGCTACCATTCCTCTGAAGCACTGCCCACCTTTGTTTTTGAGACTGTGTCTCTCATGTTCTCCTGGAGTTTCCCTATTTGGCTAGGGTGACTGGCCAGTAATTCTCCAGGGAACTACTTATTGCTGTTGGGATATGGCATTTAAGATCCTTAAACTTACCATGACAGAGACTACCAAATCCTAGCAGTGACACCCCCAACCCAAGGTCTCCAAGAAGATATCAAATGGCAAAGAGCCTCACTTGGATTGTGGCACACTAACCACTGGACATAACTGCCCCGGTGCCTCACCCACTGCCAGTACCCCGTCCAAACTGTGGACAAATGGGATACCAGACTTGCCTCAAGGTCAGTCTCCCAAGTTCCTCCTCCATAGGAAGGCCTCTCAGATTTGCTAGGCCTGGCAGCCAAGAACTGATCATGCCCTGGGACCTGTGTCCCCAGCTAAGCCATTGACACGGCAGGAACCTAGTAGAGTGTCCTTCTAGGTAATGAGTAGGTTTGTCATTTTAATTGATACTTAGGCCATTTGGATTCTACTTCCTGCTTACTGAGGTAAAAAATGTGTCTTTCTTGGGTCTCTGAGGGGTTTGAAGACTCGTCTCAAAGAAAGAAGTCACATTTTATTGTTCCATTATCTGAAGGAACTCACTCTACAGAGACTACGCCCAGTGATCCACCACCTCTGTCTCACGGTGAATAATTGGATAGGAAAAAGTGTAAAGTTTAGGTAAGGTCCGAGGATACGAAAGCTTCTAAGGAAGTGTTTGAGGATCTAAGAAAGCGTTTGAGGGTCTAGTGAGGTGCTTGGAGGTTGGTTGTGAAGGTTGGAGGACGTGAAAACTTGGCTGGAGACAGGAAGTGAGTTAGAGGACGTGGGAGGAAGGAACATGCCTCAGATTTCTCCCCTCACTGAACTACTGTTGTATCGAGACTTCAAAGTCCAGAGCCTTAACATTAAACATTGGTAATACCAACAAGTCTAAAATTTATCTCTTTTTGTAATCTTAAAAGATTCCTATAAGCTTCAGGGAATTCACTTGGATCCATACTCACAGGTCAAATGGACGCCAGATAAGCACTGTCAGTCAGCAGCCTGTTTCCTTCCCTGCCTGCCTGTCCCTGAGGGTGGGAGCCCTCCCCCACTCCAACCTGCCAAGATCACTGTAAAGTTTCAAATGTACAGCCAAGAAAGGTTTTCCCTAAACTCCTTAACTTCTTCTTCTGTAGTCCTTCTAATTAAAGTCAAAGCCTACCACTGTCCGGAGAGCTTTCTGGGCTTGACATAAGATGAAGGGTTCCCTTCACTAGCGGGGCCTCTCCTTCTCTGATCTTGTCTGGGGGTTAAAAAAACCCAAACATTCTACTTGCAGAATGCGTGTAGACTTGGTTAAGATTACAGTTTCAACTTCCTTTCTTCTGATAACCCGATCAGCCTTCACCTGAGATTCCTGAAATGCTTCTCCATGCTAATGAGACATTTTGATACTGTAAGCTTTTAGCCAATGACCTTTGCCCATCCTGGATATTCTGACCCTGGTTCCCAAAATCGTATAAGCCTTGAATCACTCCCCAAGTAAAGTTGATCTGCCTCCCTGCAGCTGGTCCTGGTGTGGTCATTTAACTCACATACTCACAGGGCTTCCGAACCCCACCCCCATCTGTGGTCTCTACTCCCTTTGCCCTTTGGCCTGTGAGCCCCAGGGGCAGGGAGGGTTACATTCTGCTCCTAATATATATGTATCTGTTCCAGTATCCTGCCAAATCCAGTGTCTTCTAGAACCTCCATCCAGTACAACTCTAAAGTAGCTACACACAGATCCTTCAACTGGGTTGCTACCCCAAGATGGTCCCATAACCTGGAGAGCAAATAAAACAACCTGCTCTTCTAGGACTTGGGCAACATTTTAGCTTTTTGCCCTCCCCCCATAATGGTACCCAATGTCAGCAAGAAGCAATCATAGATGATTATGCCACTCCTTATTCATTTATTATCAACAAAATGCTAGGATGTTGGGATTGACCTGGGACAAACACCATGCCAAAGTGGACAAAGTGGACAAAGTGGACCTGGTTTCACAATTCCCAACATCCCTCAGTCCCTACCTGGCATACCCTGCCCTCTACCTGGAATTTTCCAGCCTGGGGGCTGGACCTTCCCTTCCCTCAGAGACTCTTCCCAATATAATCCAGGCAATATAATCCAATCTCCTCTTCTCTCTTCTCTCCCCCTTTCTGCATTTTCTTTCTCCCTACATGTGCATGCTCTCTTTCTCTTTCTCTTCACCCTCTCCTCTGTCTCCTTTCCCATGGTGACTTCCCTGGCCTCAGTTCTTGGGACCGGGAACCTGCCTGAGAGCTGCTTCCCAATAAACCTGCCTGGATACACTCTAATCTGGTTTGAATTGGTTCATTTCACCAGTGGAGAATAACTTATCAATCACCATCTCCCCAGTGCTGGGGATCACAGCATGTGCCACCACATGTGACTGGGGATCAAACTCAGGTCCTCATGACATGAATTTACCAACTGAGCTGTCTCCCTAGATCCTGGGTCTCACGCTATGGTATAAGTTGGCCCAGGAGTGACTGACTATGTAGCCCAGGTGGCCTCCTCCCTCAACCTCCCCAGTGCTGAGATTATAAATGTAGTCCACCATGCCACACTTAGCCCCTGCCATTGCTTATAGAAGAAAACAAGGCCACACTACAGAGTAGCTGACAAAGACACAGCCGACTTCGGGAAATATCGTCTGCTGTAGATGTTCCTTGAAAGTTCTCAAAAGTTCTTGGAGGACGGATACTTCACTCGGTTTAAGATCTGCATTGGAGGCTGGTGAGATGACACTGCACAGGGAGGCAAGGCCGCCTGTCGCGCCCACTTCGCCGATAAGAAAACGCGGCAAACAGGATTCTTCTGACAGCACTCTTTATTATTCCGCTCTGTTCCAAGATGGAGAAGGACCCCGAGCTCGAGGAGCTCGTCACTTATATAGGGCTCGGTATGGCGTGTGCGCCCCTCATTGGTGCTTTAGCGTAAGCCAATCAGAGGGAAACAGCTTGCAAGATCTAGTGGACAACTGCGCATGCGTTACTCTCGAGAGTAACCAGGAAGCAGGGAACCGGCGCCATCTTCCAATGGCGGAACGGCTCCCGACATCAGCGTTACTCTCGAGAGTAACCAGGAAGCAGGGAACCGGCGCCATCTTCCAATGGCGGAACGGCTCCCGACATCTCCCCCTTTACTTTATATTAAAATGTCAAACAGATGTACCACTACGTCACTGATCAGCCAAAAGCCTCCTCAACTTCCGGCGTTCGAAGTGACCGTGTGGGCGAGACTCTGTACACCTTTATCCCGTGCAATGGGAACACGAGCCCTGGGAGATGTACAGATCCGCTCGACCGCACTCTGGGCAATGGGAACCTGAGCCTCAGAGATGTCTAGTCAGAGCAGAGTCTCAATGTCTGAGCATATTAAGCCAAGTTTGGGGGGATGCTCCCTGTTCTACCGCAAGTAAAGCCTGCGCGATGACCACTTTGTTTTGTCGCTGTTGTCTTTTCAGTTTGTTAAGCATCCAAAGAGAGAGCACTAGTCCACCAGCCAATAGTATACCAAATCGGTTAGAATTAGTTTGAATAATAGCCAATCGTAACCTTCTCATGGTCTCATCAAATTTTGTCGGCCAATTAAATTACAATAAATGAGAAAGTTCTTTTGAGAGATTGCTGCCCTCGTGAAATTATCATATTGGACGGATGTACACACAAGCCAGGGAATTTCGTTTTACCCCTAATTGAGCCAATTGCCACAATATATCTATTAACTATCATCAAGCCACCTTTCCATTGGGTATTTAAAGAGGCTTGTGTATCAATAGCTTGAGTAAGGGAAGATGACAAATTATTTAAAGTGTTAACAGTGGCCACTTGTCCCGACAGGGCCAATGAGAAACAGTCAAGGAGGCAGCAACTGCAGGAGTGGCTATGATGGCCACAATAACAGCCGTAATACTAAAATCGCGCTTTTTGTCCAAACAAAGGGTTAATGAACTATGCATGACCAATAGGTCTCAGGAACGTTGTCATAATTCCCCATCTCAGCTGCGGTTGTGGTGGTGGGTGTGTGGTCGCACAAAACAGCATCAATCAGCAGCCATAGGATCAGGCTCAGGGGGCTTCCCATCCTGTTTTACCAGTCGGGTCAATCGTGCCGGGACCCAAATCGGATTGTCTTATCCTGCGGGAAAACACAAATAGCTCCCCTGGATCGTATTAATACTGGATCCGGGCCCTTTCATATATTATTAATGACATCTTTCCATCTAACTTCTTCTCGCAAAGAACTGGGGGAGGCATGTCTGTCTGCTGCGGATTTGCCAGCAGAATCCAAATTTAAAAAATTTAAGGTAAATAAGGCCAGGGAGGTGGAGATCTTAGGTCCTTTGCCAGGGCCTATCCCCCCTTTCTGTTTTTTGTAATGTCACTTTAGGGTGCCATTGGCACGCTCCACAATTCCTTGTGCTTGCGGATTATATGGCAGGCCAGTAGTATGGCGTACAACCCATCCGTAGACAAAATTGTTGGAAGTCTTAGATGTATAGGCTGGGCCATTATCTGTCTTTAACTGTTGGGGTTTTCCCCCAAGCTGCCCATGCCTCTAAGCAGTGGGTAATTACATAGCCACCTTTTCCCCTGACGAGGCGTGGCATGAATGATGCCAGAATAGGTTATCTATGGAAACATGAACATATTTTAGTTTACCAAATGAAGGAATATGAGTAACGTCCATTTGCCAAAGGTGTAATGGTAAAAGTCCCCCGAGGATTCACTCCCAAGGACGGTGAAGGTCTAAACTCTGCACAACCCGTGCATTTAAGACAATATCTCGGGCTTGCGAACGAGACAATTTAAATTTGATTTTAAGAGTATTTGCTGGTACATGATATAATTGATGAAAATTCTGTGGCTAACTGATAGGATCTCGAGTTAGCATAACTGTCTGGTGGCTCTATCTGCCAATTCATTAGCGGCGGCCATAGGTCCAGGTAATAGAGAATGTGCTCGTATATGAACAATGCGGAAGGGATGTATCCTACCTCTAATGATATGCTGAATCTCAGAAAACAAGTGGGTACAGTACTTTTAGATTGAATGATACCCACCGTTTCTAATATTTGAACTGCTTTTACTACATAATGGGAATCTGAATTATATTTAGGGGTTGATCAAATCGTTTTAAAAACCCCTGCAATCATTGCACATTCCACTAATTGAGGAGAGGTATAATTAAAAGAAATCTTAACAATCTTACCTTCAGCAACGTAACTTCCTATTCCAGTATTAGATCCATCTGTATAAACATCTATTGCTTTTTAATGGGTTTAACTTTGGTCATGCTTGGAAAAATAACGCATTATTTAAAACAAATTGTAACAGAGGATGTTTTGGGAAATGATTATCAATGGTGCCCGAATACGAGCATCTTAAAAATAGCCCATACATCAATGTAGAACACAGCACTTGTATCTGATGTGCTGTATATGGACCAATAAGAGAATCTGGGGGAACACCAAAATGAATTATAGCTGTTGGATACCTCTTAGGGCCAGATCACCAACTGAGGTAGGATAATGACCCCCAAAACCTTTCCTGGGGAAATATGGGGATGTATCAAAGTAAAGGACCATTTTGCCATAATACCCAGTAGGTTGTTGTGGGGAAGGTATAATACATAACTGATAGGAGCACTTAAATCAAAAACGAACAAGCATGGCATTTTTAAGAGACTCTTCTACCCTATCTAATACTTTGGCTGCCTCGGAAGTCAAAATGCGAGGGGAGGTAATAGCGGGCCCCCACCTTCAAGAATAGTAAATAATGGCTTTAATTCAGAGGTGGACAATTTCAAGAAAGGCCGCACCCAATTTATATCTCCCAATAATTTTTGAAAGTCGTTTAATGTTTGCAAGTTGTCCCTCCTGATTGTCAATTTTTGTGGCTTAACTATTAATGGGGTTATGATAGTGCCTAGAAAACTACCTAAAGCTCCCCTCTTGTACCTTCTCAGGGCTATAAACAAATTTTTTGGTTTTAAGGTTTTAGACAGGGCTAAAAATGCCTCTTGTAGGAGCTCTTTATCAGAATAACACAATAAAATGTCGTCCATAATAATGAACAACTCTAATCTTTTTAAACTGTTGTCCCGATAGGCTGAATAGCAGCCGCCACATATAATTGACATAAGTGGGACTATTGGCCATCCCCTGGGGAGCACTTTCCACTGAAATCTAATGTCAGGTTCCTCGTGATTTATACTTGGTAATTAAAGGCAAATCTTTCTCGATCCCTTTCATGTAGTGGGATGGAGAAAAAGCAATCTTTAATATCTATAATTATAATATGCCAATTTTTGGGTAGGGCTGACAACAAGGGTAAACCTCTTTGAATCGAGCCCATAATTTGCATTTGTTGATTTATGGCTCTCAAATCATGTAATAATCTCCATTTTCCAGATTTTTTCTTTATAACAAAAATTTGGGGTATTCCAAGGGAATAAACTGTTCTAGATGTCCAGCAAGCAACTGTTCCTGCACCTAGATTTTTTGCAGCAAGGAGCTTTTTGGAGGTTAACGGCCATTGTGGAACCCATACCGGGCCCTCCCTTTTTCCAAGGTATGGGAATGGTCTCCTCAATGGCCCCTACGAAAAACCCAGTCCAGTTTTTTATCACTCTTTCAAAGCTACGGTAATCGGACTAGTTCGTCCCTGCAAATATTTTCCTAATCCTTTTCCGGGCACGCTGCCCATCTCCTCCATCATCTTTTGGCTCTGACTGGAATATCATTGTCATTTTATAATTTACTGTTTCAAAATTTTGAGATCTCCCAAAATCGAGTCATTATCTCCAGAGGACGTTCCCCTTCGGAGGATAACTCGGCCCTGGGTTCTCGAAATCGCGCTAAACTCGGATATATCCTTGACGATTTTTTCTCTTTTAAGCCTGGCTTTAAGTTTTTTTTTTCTTACTAATTTTTTCTCTTTCTATCTTCTTCTGTGATTTTCTCTTTCCTTTTGTATCCCCTTTCTTTTCTGCTTCTGATGACTGTCTTGGGTTCATTCAGGAGTTTCTGCCCTCCTTTCACTTGCTTTTCGCATCTCTCATCTGCTATACAGGATTTTACTAGTTTAAATAATGGCCACGTACCCGTCGCAATCCCCCCTTTTCCTTCTCCACAGTTTAGATCTCTCCCTAATTTTGTCCAAGACCCTATAGTCAGGGACCCAGTAGTAATGAACCATGGGCGATCCTATCAACCTCCTTTAGGAAAATCTATCGATGTACCTTATCTGGAACCTTCAAATGTCTTCCCCGAAGCAGTGCCGCACCGCTTCAGACATAGCTTCAGTTGCTGATTTCCCATACTTCCTTTCTCTACAGGAGCGGGAGTGCCTGCTCAGTTACCTACTGAGACTTACAGCTAGCATATTCGATATTACAGAAAGGTACGTGCAGATCTTGTCTTTTTTCCCACAATTCAGACAAAAACAGCAGAAAAAAGCCGAAATGGAAAGCGGAGAATATAATCAGAATGACCCACACAAAAACAACCATACCTTGCAGAAAGCGCCTAGGCTCCTAACGCCGTCAGTTCTGAAACCTCTCCCACGAGCAGTCCGGGTCCTTCGAGTCGTTCCTTCGCCCGGGGTTCGGCCGTTCCCGGGTTTCGGCACCACTTTGTCGCGCCCACTTCGCCGATAAGAAGACGCGGCAAACAGGATTCTTCTGACAGCACTCTTTATTATTCCGCTCTGTTCCAAGATGGAGAAGGACCCCGAGCTCGAGGAGCTCGTCACATATATAGGGCTCGGTATGGCGTGTGCCCCTCATTGGTGCTTTAGCGTAAGCCAATCAGAGGGAAACAGCTTGCAAGATCTAGTGGACAACTGCGCATGCGTTACCTCGAGAGTAACCCGGAAGCAGGAACCGGCGCCATCTTCCAATGGCGGAACGGCTCCCGACATCAGCGTTACTTCGAGAGTAACCAGGAAGCAGGGAACCGGCGCCATCTTCCATGGCGGAACGGCTCCCGACAGCCGCCCACCAGGTGAGGGTGATGGGCTCATTAAGTTCCCTTAATAGCATATGTTTAAGCATAGTCCTCAATTACTTAGGCAATGATTGTGCTTGGAGACAGGGTCTTTTAAGAGGTGATTAAGTTAAAGTCATTAGGAGGGATTCTAATCCCTCTGACTGGTGTCTTTACATGAAGAAGCCGTTAGGATGGAGATAAGCAAAAGGAACCTACAAAGTCACAGGGAGAAAATGGCATCAGGCAGGCTAAGGAGAGAGGCCTCAGAGGAAGCCAGCCCCGTCCACGTTATCATCATGAATGTGGACTTCCACACTCTGAGACTGTAGGAAAATCACTGCTTGTTGTTTAAGCCCCCACCACCTGTGTCCCATTTGAGTGTCCCTAGCAACATGCTATAGTGAGGTACAAGGTGCCTTTAGCCATCAATAGCATAAGGCCTGCCATTCTTGATTACCCTACCTGTGCTATAAATCTGTTCATATCCATCCATCCATCCATCCATCCATCCATCAATTTCTCTATCAGTTTACCAATACATCTACTTATCCCCATCCATCCTCCCACCAATCCATCTGTCTTAGCATCTTTACACACCTGTGCTCTGGATGTTTAGTTTCTATAGGGACATTTATATGGATTTTTCAGTTGTGGCAACTTACATGCAATTTGCTTTTTAACTACTCGTGATTCCCCCTCCTTGATTATGAGGTTTAGGGTCCTTAAAAAGAAGTGTAGAGATTGGGGTATACTTTTTAACCTTTCAGTCTTCCATGTTATATTTATGTAGAAAGTTAATTTATTCCATCACTCTGAAAAGTCACTAGCTCAATGAGGTGTGTGACTGAAGGGTCACATAAAGACTAGAGAGAGTAGTTAGGTGAGTGTGTATGTGAGTGTATGAGTGTGTGTATGTGTGTGTGTGTGTGTGTGTGTGTGTGTGTGTGAGAGAGAGAGAGAGAGAGAGAGAGAGAGAGAGGAGAGGAGAGAGAGAGAGAGAGAGAATGTTAACCTCACATTCCTCTTTGGCCCAAAATTATACTTCAACAAATTAATAGTTAAAATAACTAAAAATAGGAATCTTCATATGTACAAAGGTGTCTATCTCTATGCTTTGGTAAGAGAGAAAAGTAAGAAGCAATTGGGGCTCAGCACTTAATAGCACTGGCTGTTCTTCCAGAGGACCAGGTTCATTTCCCAGCACTCACCTGGCAGTCACAACTGTGTGTAACTTCAGTTCTAGGAGATCTGACACCCTCACACAGCTATACACGCAGGCAAAACACCAATGCACATTAAATAAATAAATAAGTAAGTAAGTAAATCTTTAAAAATAAATAAGAGGCAATAAAAGTATCCACTAATGAGAATAATATGTTATGAAATAATAAAATTAATATTTCCAAAGGATATCTGATAATGTGGAAAAATGATCAAAATCGTGTTAAGGTGGGAAAATTCTGTCATTTGACTTATAATATTTGCAATTCATGCATATGGATGGGTTAATGGGAAAGTGGGATGGATGGATGGGTGGATGGATATAGATGGATGGATGAATAGACAGACAGATGGTTGGTTGGTTGGATGGATGTATGGATGGATGGATAGATGGATGGATGGATGGATGGATGGACAGATGGTTGGATGGATGGATGGACAGATGGATGGATGGATGGATGGACGGAACGGACGGACGGACGGACGGATGGATGGATGGATGGATGGATGGATAAAAGGATGGGTGGTGGGTAGAATGAATGGATGGAAGGTGATGAATGGGTGGTAATGCAGATGGATAGATGTGTGTATGCTTGTACACCATGTGAATGGGTAAGAAAAGATTCACCAAAATGTCAGTGGTGGTCATTCCTGCACAGGATTGCAGGCATTCTCATCTTTCTTTAAAACTTCTAAAACCAAATGTGGTGATACACACCTCAGTTCCAGCATCTAGCAGGCTGAGGCAGGAGGATCAAAGCCCTACATGGGCTGCATAGTGAGATCTCTCACAATAATATGAAATCATAAAATTTCTTAGCTTCTAAGGATTTCAAAAGGAGAACATTTCACTTTATAATATATAAGAAGTAAATCATATGCAGTGCAATGTGGAATGAATTTATAATCCTAACAAGCCGGCATAAAAGACACACCATGCAGGTCTTTATTTACAAGCCGTAAGCCTAGATTGGGCAGGTTTAGAGCTACACTAATTTATTCCCAGCTATGAAGTCCTTGTTACTTGCTGTTTCTCCTGGCCACACAGTCCTGGTCCATGGTGGCTTCCTCCCTCCATTTTCCTCTTCTCCCCCTCTAACCTGTTACCTCTTCACTCAAACCTCAAGTCCCACCTTTCTCCCTCTGCTGCCCAGTCATGGGCAGTCACATGGGTGTCCACACACATGGGTGTCACATGACACCACTTTGTGTGTGTGAAGTTCTGCTTATCCGGGAGCAACCGCATCTTGAGAAAGCAGTACTTAGCGTTTAGAACCAAGCCACTACAGTGCTATGCTTCAGTGTGGGGTGATGCTGGCACTCATTCCCTCAGACTAGGCTGAGCTCTTGGCAATGCCAATTTCAGTGCTGTTGCCTCTCCCCAGCCTCCTTCCACCCCACCCTCCCTCTCCCCATCCTTCAGTGAACACCACAGCCAAGACTGCCTCTGGCCGGGTGGTCTCACTCTGGAAATGGCAGTGGCACCACAGAACATTCGGTAGGAACAGAGAGAAGCACAATTGAAAGCCGGAAGGGGTCTGAAACACCATCGAGTCCAAAACAGTTATTTATCCTGAAGTCAGATAGAAAGCAAGAAATGTACGACAGAACATTCCGGTTTGCCAGAATAAGCCATTACGGGTCTCTCACCCATGAAGTTGCCTGAGTCATTTTTGAAACTATTTGTATTTCCAAGCCTGAACCATTTCCATAAATCTGTGACTCCCACTGTGAGGCCCAAGCTGGGGGACAGAGTTTAATAGAAATGCATGTGAGGAAAGCCTTGTGGCTACTTCCTTGCTGCCTCTGTGCTCCAGAGAGCCCACAGTCGTAGTCCTTGGCTAAAGCTAGGTCAGTATGATATATAGTACAGAGATGGTTGGCCAGCCCTGCATCAGCCTGCCATTGTAGCCATGTATTCAGAGCCTGGCTGTTTGTGAGGTAAGATGTGCAAACGTGTGCAGGTGCACACATCTGTGCCCATGCAGAGGCCAGAAGATGTTGGGTCTCTTGCTCTGTAACTCTCTGCTTTCTTTCCTCCAGACACGGTTTCTCACTGAACGGGAGTTTAGGCTGACAGACATGGAGCTCCCCTGCCTCCGCTCTCCACCTCCCACAGTACAGGGGTCATAGGCACTGTAACCACACATGTGGTTTTCTTTGTGGATGCTGGGGATTCTAACCCTGGTCCTGAGGCTTTCACAGCAAGTGCTGTTACCCACGAAGCCATCCCACTCCACCCCCAGCCCTAATATCTCATGCATTCAAGAATCCCACAGTGCACAGTGCAAGCATCAAACAGATCAAGTTGGCATGCTCTCTACAGAGGTCTGAGCAAAGACCTGGCATGATTAACATTGAGTAGCCACGGGTGGGGCATGGTTAAGGAAGGAGGTCTTTGGATTGGGAGTTAAACAACACAGGCAATTCATGAGACAGTGGTGATCACAGCGGACAGCAGGGTAACAGTCAATGAAGTTACAAACCAGGGCCAGCAAAGTCTGGGAAAGGATACGGGGGTACCGAGAAGGCTGTGGAAAGGCAAGACATCTCCGAAATCAGAGGGATAATGAGCTATGTCATTTGATGGCCGTTCTGGGCTGACGTGTTCCAACTGTAGCCTGCAGTTCTTCTTCCGTCTGTCCTTGGTTCACAGACGATTTTCCCCCAGGAAGCATTGTCAGGGTTTGCCCCGTAGCAGCTCATTTTCCAGTTTCTTGCCCAGTCACTCAACCCTGTAGAACTCTGACGTCCATCTCCATTGGCCTGGCCTTCTACCACCCAGGAAGGTCCAAGGTCACGCGCTGCAACTCGGACTTCACTGGGCACATTTTGTTTCAGAGTGCTTGCAAAAGCGTCAGTGGTGACCATTACCAGTGGCCCTCTCTGCTCCCTGCAGCTGGCTCAGCCCCGACCAGAACAACCTCGTTTTCCACCCTGTTTCAGTAATATTTACTTACCCATTTCATCAGCCCACATGCCCTCCTCCAGCTAACTCTAACTAACGAAAGGTTTAAAAGTGGACTTCGGTGCAGATCTTGGAGTCTCTAGCTATTTTTTTCTATGTGTGAGCTCCTGACCAGGTATCTGTTTACTCCCTATAAGAGCTCTCACTAGGCCTACTTCCTGTCCCCAAATACTGATGCTCCTTTTGGAGGTAGATGATTAAGCTATTTATTCTGAGTCACTGTCTTCTTTAGAACAGTAGTGACATCTACTTGACTGTTCTCAGAGTCCTTCCTGGGTGGACAGTGACCTCACTAGGATCATTTTCCCCAATGTCCTTGGCTCTTAGAGGGGATAGTCTAAAGGACTCTGTGTTTTCAGTGGTAAAAGAGGACCAAAGAGGCCTAAGGAAACTTTCCTTTTTAAACTCTCTTCTAGTAAAACATTTGCACCATATATAATATTCTATGAAAATGTATTGTCTTAGTTACTTTTTTTATTGCCACGATTACACCATGACCAAGGTAATGTATAAAAGAAAGCATTTAAAATTTGGAGGTTTGTAGCGCCAGAGGGTTAGAGTCATGGTGGGAAGCATGGCAACGGCAGGCAAGCATGACTCCTGAGAACTTACACTGATTCACAAGCAGAAGACAGAGAGAGAAAGAGAGAGAGAGACAGAGACAGAGAGAGACAGAGACAGAGAGATACAGAGGGAGACAGAGGGAGATGGGAGACAGAGGGAGACAGAGAGACACAGAGAACAGGAAGACAGAGACAGCAGAGACAGACAGAGCAAGTGAGAATGGCATGGCTTTTAAAACTCAACCCCATCCCTAGTGACAATATCTCTGACAAGAACACACCTCCTACTCCTTCCCAAACAGTTCCACCAATTAGGGACCAAGCATTCAAACATATGAGTATATGACAGCCATTCTCATTCAAACCTCCATATTCTACTCGCTGGCCCCCATGGGCTCATGCTATACCATAATGCAGATGCATCCAGACCCAAATTCAAAAGTCCCCATAGTCTTTTCAGAGTCTTAACCAAAGCTTAAAAATATAGTCTTTTTGAGACATAAGACAATCTCTTAATTATAACCCCTGTAAAAGCAAAAGCAAACATATATTTCCAAACATGTAATGGCACAGAATGTACACAACCATTCCAAAAGGGAGGAAAAGGAACACAGTGAGGAAATACTGATCCAAAGCCAGACAAAAAACAGTAGGGAAGACTCTGGTTCCACCCTCCCAGCGTTACTGACTGCAGCACACTTCTTTTTTGGGCTGGTTCTCTTATGGACTGCAGCTCTCCTTGGAGGTATCCCACAGCTCTGGCATCTCCAGCATCTAGAGGTCTCCAACACAATCAGGATTCACTTTTATAGCTTGATGCAATGGCTTCTCCCAGCACTCATGAAAGGATTCCCCTGTCACCTTTCTGGTCTTATCCACTTCCTTTAACTGTGGAGGAAGATGGTATAAACCTTTACTTCTCCTGTTCTTATGACTCTAAAGCTAGAACCGAGTGGTTGAGACTGCCAAGTTCTGCTGCCTGCTTGAGAGGGAACCCGGCCCACATTTTGAATTACATTTGTATCAGCTTTGATTGACATTGCTCTTTAAGAATGGATGATCCCTTGGGCCTTTTCTTCTCTGGGTTGAGGGATTAGCTGGTGGAGTCTCACCCCAGGGATCCCCCCTATTCATTCTTCAGAGACCTTTTTTTAATTATCTCTTTGAACACAAGATTGGGCTCCAACATTAAATTTTTGTTTTTTTTAACCCCCAAAAAGATTTTTTTTTTTTTTTTGTCTGGCTGCTCCTTTTCAAAATTTTGCCTCATCAGGTGATTATTAATAACCCAAGAAGAGTAAATTAATATCTTGAATCTCCTTTTTCCAAAACCCGTCTCCAAAACTTTTTTATTCAGCTAAACGATTTTCCCCAAAGAGGAAAAACCCCATTTTTTGCTAAAAAATCACAAATAAACAGAAATTTCAAATAAAAAATTAATGTTTAAAAGGGCCCCCCTGTATTGGGGGAAAAAAAAAACATCTGAAAGGAAGGGTAAAAGAACCAAACCCCCCCGAGTGTCCCCCAAACCAAAAATTTATAAACCCCAATTTTTTGGGTTCCCAAACCCCTCTTTGAACACATTTTAAAGGGGTTATTGTAGGTAATGTGGGTAAAGCAAAGCTCGATGATAATTTTACTGAGGAGTTTTTGTATGGTTGGGGGGAATATTTATTTTGGGACCCAAAAAAGGGGGGGAAATTTAGGTATCCCTGGCGAAGAAAAGAAAGGGAAATGGAAGAGAGCCTTTTTGTGGGTTCCCGGAAGGAAAAGTGGGGAGGTGGGGCTTTTGTTTGGGAAACACTTCACATTTTGGGGAGCTGAAACCTTTTGTAAAGGCCCGTCACTCAGGGTAGAGGGAATTTTGGGAAAAGATGGCCCGGCTCAAAGGAGCCTCGGGATTGGGCCGGGGAGGAGGTTTTATTTTTAAAAAATCTCCAGATGGAAAAAATGACTTTCCCAGGAGACTGAAAAAATACCTTTTCTCCAGAAAGGGATTTTTAATCAGACCAAAGAAGATTCCTTCCCTCTTCCATGTTGAACGGGGAATTACTGGGGTTTTTTTATTGAAGGAAAAAAGGAAGGGGGTGTCACAGCCTTGATGGTGAGGGTTCTTTCAGAAGCTAGGAGGGGTTCCCTTTCGAGAGTGAGGAGGATTGGGGCGCATCAACAAAACCCCCCCTACATGGGAAAAAAAAAGAAAAATTGATCCCCTTAAACTTCCAGACAATTTCAGGCAGATCCCCGGAAAAGGGTTCCCCGCCCAGCTTTTTGCTCATATAAAAACAGGGGGGTCTAGTGGTCTTTAAAGTTGGTCGTTTCATGGATTCGAAAGCCATTCATTCCCCCCAATCCCCAAAGGGAATGCTGCAGTCCCCGCCAGCTCGAAAAAATATAGGAGTTCAATATTTTTGGGTTTTGGCTGCAAAAAATTAAAAAAAAAAAACGAGAAGCAGATTATCCAGTGGGTCATAGTTGGGTCCTTCCGGAAC